>CM035172.1:129114988-129463490 GCA_020205615.1 Panax quinquefolius | reverse complement strand
TAAAATCGCCTGCTTGTGGATTTCGGCAATTTCTGCTTTGGAATTTGGAAAACTTTCTTCCGCAAAGTTGTAGAGAATTGAATTTCCTATAAAACTCGCGAGATTCAAATTTTCCGATAAAAGGGATATTTATTATGAATTATCAAGTTCAAAGTTCAAATAATCGATTTTTGGAAGTTTAAATTATTTTAAATTAGAAAACGTTTTTTCTTACTTTTCTAGAATGTGGCATGTGTTTGATGGTGAAATCAATCTAGATTCTAGGCATGCGAGAGAAAATTTATATAATTATATTATTAATTTATTAAATTTTCGCTTTGGTGTTCTAAGCAATTTCCTAAAATAGGTGCTTAGGTTAGAATTGAAAATCACACCGTAAATCAAGTTTTCTCTATATTATCGAGCGATATTCTTGTGAGTATTTTGAGTATACTTTAGTATTGCTATACTATGCAAGTTCAAGTCATAGCCTATATCCTGTTTCAAATGTAAGTACCGATCTTTCGAGGTAAGTGATATTTTTTTTTTTCAGAATGATATTATTTCTTCAATATCATTATGTTGAAATATCGATCCAAGTTTTATCAAATTTGGAACTTTTGGTGTTCTGAGTTACTATTCACGATACTACTACTATTATTCACGATACTTACATTATTCACTTAATACTTTAAGACTATTCATCAAAAATGAAAATTTTCTTTTCGTCTAAAATATCTATTCGGATACTAGCTTTGATCAGATCCATGTTTTGATCATTCTCAATTTTACACCACTATGATTATTTTTGAGGTATTTTTGACGTGATAAAACAAAGTACTAATCCTTAATCCTTAATCCTCATTTTGTTTCACCGATTCGCTTTTTTAAAATATTTTTCATCATCCTCGCCTTAAATGATGATATTATTGAATATCTTCGCCCTGTAGAGTAAAAAGATGAATGATTTCAAGAATATCTTCGGCCGTCAGAAAAGAAAGATGAACAGTGTTTGTATTTAACACGAATTAATCGATGAATATCTTCGGCCCAGAGTGCAAAGATGAATATTTGATTCCGTATATATATCGATTGATGTTACAGGATAAAAGATAGACGATGAACTTTAAAATTCATACATGTAAGATAGTAGTTTGCATTCTCTACTTAACTCTTCTAATGAATTATTATTTCACCGCTAATATTGATTTAAAATTTGTCATTTATATCAGATTCTATTAGATTTTTCCTCGTCAAGACTAACGATAATTTGTTGATATTATCTTAGTCATAATATTCTTTATCGGGCTAGTGAGCTCACCCTTTCCTTTTTGTTCCATTTTTCTTCTCGTGAGGCGCGAATATAATGAAAGTACGAAGCCTGGGGTATGGAATGAAGGTTCTAGAGAGAGTTGTTTAGTAGTCCTCACCATTTTGTAAAATAATGTATCAATAAATGTGATGAGGATTTATTTGAGTATAGATATCATTTCTAAAGATAATATTTGTATTCAAACTCATAGCTTTATCACAGTAATAATAAAGTCAGAAGTTGTTTCACTCATGATTGACAACTCGTAATGGGTGATGGATACCTATTTTGGGGGCGCCACAAAGCTTGGTATCGAGCTTAGGATATGATCTCCTCATGAGATCTGTGAATAGAACTCAGAGGGAGAGACGAAAAAATCCTTCGCTAAGGTGTCCTCCTACCTAAGCTTATTTCACAAATGGTATCGGGTCAAGATATATCTCTCATATTATGTGATATATCGATTTCCTTAAATTAACCCTTTTTTTTTTTACGACATAAGATTTGAGAATGTCGATTTCTTATATTAACAATGGAAATGAGACCGTGAGACGCTCAGACTCACCAACGAGGAGAACGCAGTAACAGTCGGGCAATGTTCCTCCCGCAACAACACCACCGAACAACACCAGATGATGAACGAGGGATGTTTGAAGCTTTTTTGCAGCTCATGCAAAATCGCATTTAGGGAGACTCGTGTTCAAAATACAGAGGAAATGATAGCAATTACTTGTCATCACAAACCAAGCAGCTCAAAAGAGTCAGACCACCGTAATTTAAGGGAAAGCCGATCCGATCACGGCGGAAAACACGGGTCAAGCAAATTACCAAGATATTCGATGTCTGGGATGCACGAGAACATGTATGGTTCCATTCGCCACCTTTATGTTCCGTGGCGAGGCAGACCATCGGTGGAGTCTCAGGAAGCGCACTCCATCCAAATTAAGACTCAAAGATGTCTCGGGAGACGCTTCAGAACTATTTAATGACAAATACTTTCCCGAAAGTGTTCATTATATACGGGAAGTGGAGTTTATCGATTGAGAACAAAACAACACGACGTTGTCTCAAAGACGAGGCAAAGTTTGCAGAGTTATCCAGTGCTCAGACCTCATTCAGTGGAGAATGAGGAACGATGACGCGATGTTTCTTAGAGGTTCAAACCCCAGATACGCCAATATCTCATTTCTCATAAATTTTCTCTATTCGTCAGATGTTGTAAATGTGGCTCAATTATTAGAGCGAGATAACGAGTACGTTCAACCGAGGGACCACAACCAGATCGCACTCGTAGATATAGCAACCAATGTAAATAATGATAACCAAATGAGAAAGAAACAGACGGACAAAATGGTAACCACTCCGTGGTAATCATGGCCATGAAAAATAGAAGAAGCGAAGTCAGAGGAGATTTTAAAAGAGGAGATTTAACAACGACTATGTGAAGACGACAAAGACTAAGAAGAATCGGTTCTAAGGGAGGAGAACGACCACCCCATTATATGCTACAAATGCGAAAAGAGGGATATATCACCAAACCGCCCACAACAACTTCAAGGTATGCTATAATTGTGGAAAGGAAGGACATATCGCCGAGATCAGACGCAGAGAATAAACCCTAGTTCAATGGGGATTCGGCGACTCAAAAGATCGTCCTGTAAAAGTCAAAGTCAACGATTCCGGAAGAGCGCTTTGTTGCGATCGGTCATAATGCGAGGAACCCAAACGAGGTGATCACGGTAAGCTATTTATAAATTCTCATGGGTTTATACCTTACTTGATACCGGCATACCCATTCATTTATCTCTCCCGCATGTGCTCAACGCTTAAACTCGACCGAGAAATTAGATTTCAACCTATCTCGTGGAAACTCCGCTAGAGAAAACTTTCATCACATCCACTGCTTATAAATCTTGTTTGATTCAAGTCAGCACCATCACCTTACCCGCCGACCTTATCTCTTTAAAGATACTTGCTTTTGATGTGATTTTAGGATCGATCGTTAACTACTCATCATGCCAAAATTGATTGTTTTCGTAAGGTCATGTTAGTTTTCATATTCCTAACCAACCCGTTGTATTTAATTCAAGCAACTAAACCATTAAAATCAATCACCGCTATATCTAATCATAAAGCTATTCGCTTATCAAAAACTGGATGTCAAGCTTTCTTAGCCCATGTTATGGATTTGAATAAAGACACGCCAAATTTGAATAATATTCCCGCTTGTATCGACTTTTCCCGACGATTTCAAGAACTTCCCTTGGCCTACCCCGTAACGTGAAGTCAATTTTTATTGATCTTGAACCCGCACAAAGCCCATTTCTAAAACCCCATATCGAATGGCTCCTATCAACTTCAGAGTTAAAGGTCCAACTACAGTGAATTGTTGGACATCGCTTTCATTCGGCCCTAAGACATCTCCTCGGGGTGCTCCTGCTTTATTCAGAAAGAAGAAAGACGGAGTATGCGATTTTGTATCGACTATCTGGAATCAACCATGTCACCATCAAGAATAGGTATCCTCTACCTCGATTGATGACTTGTTTGACCAACCAAGTAAGGGGCACAATTCTTTTCAAAATCGATTTCGCTCGATATCATCACCAAAGATTAAAACGAGGATATTCCAAAGACCGCCTTAACTCCCCAGACGGCATTATGAATTCTTAGTCATGTCTTTCTGATCGACTAATGCTCCCGCGGCTTTCATGGATACGATATGATGAACCGAGTATTCAAGGAATATTTGATCATTTGTTGTTGTTTTTTATCATGACATCCTCATATATTCCAAAAGTCGTGAAGATCATGAGCACCATTTGAAGTCGGTACTCCAAAGGCTTCGTGAAAACAAACTATATGCCAAATTGAAGAAATGCGAAGTTCGCTTGAGGAAGTAGCATTTCTCGGGCACGCGGTGTCAAAACACGGAGTATCCGCTGATCCGGCCAAGATCAAGCAATACAAAGTTGGAGCAACCAAGTTTGCGATCAAGTACGAGCTTTTTGGGCTTAGTCGGTTATTATCGAGATTCGGGAAGGGTTTTCTAATCGCTACTCCATTAACTCAAATAACTCTAAGGATACAAAATTCGCTTGAGCGAAGAATGCGAGAAGAGTTTCCAAGAGCTTAAGAGGAGACTTATTTCTAAGACTGCTCTAACAATACCATCCGTTCTTGATGGATTTGTTATCTACAAATGATGCTTCAGCAAAGGGTTAGATGTGTTCTCATGCAACGTGGAAAGTCATAGCCTATGCCTCATGACAACTTAAAGAGTATGAGAGGAATTATCCTACTCATGATCTAGAGTCAAAAGCAAAGCTTTCTGCTAAAGATATGGAGGCACTATCTATACGGGGAGAAAGTGGAGATATATTCGCACCATAAAAGCCTTAAATATTTCTTCACTAAAAAAGAACTCAACACGCGGCAAAATGACGCTGGCTCGAGCTATCGAAAGACTACGACCACACTATTCAATACCATCCCGAAAAAGCTTAACGTGGTAGCCGACGCTATTGAGTAGAAGATCATATGCGGAATGAGTGCGATGATGTCAAGTATACGACAGAGCCAACTTTAATAGAAAAAGTTAAGGTCGCTTTCAAGCCACCGAATCTTGAAATGATGCGTATGGAAGAAGAAAGTACAAGAAGGAGCTATTCCTAAGCGAGAATCGATGAAGAAGGAATACTTCGAGTCCACTCTAGCACTTTGTGGTCCCTAACGACTGATTTGAAGTACAAGATTACGATGGAGGCACACAAATACACCATTTGCAATCCATCTCGAAGTACTAAAATGTATCGTGATCTTCACATACATTTTGGTGGAACAATACGAAGAGAGAGATTGCAAAGTTTATCTCAATGTGTTTAACTTGTCAACGGTAAAGGCGAGCATCTAGTACCTAAGGGTCCGTCAGAACCACTTGAGATTCCGAAATGGAAGTGGGAACACATTACCATGGATTTCACATTTTGTCTTCCTACGGCTTCTCAAGGCATCAATGCTATTTGGGTTATCATTGATAGATTAACCAAGTCCGCTTTCATTTCTCGCCGACACGGAGACTTATTCCTCGAACGCCTTGCTAGTAGATGTACGTGAATGAGATCAGAGGTCAGTATGGCATGCCAAGATCCATAGTTTTGATCGCACCCAAGATTCACTTCAAGATTTTCGGTTAGCTTGCAAAAAGCTATGGGCACGGATTTACGATTCAGCCGGATACCATCCTCAAACCACATTTTAACAATCGTAAAGGACTATTCAAACTCTCAAGATTTATTAAGACTCGTGGTCCTGCATTCAAGGGCAATGGATAAGTATTTACCATCGTGGAATTCTCCTACAACAACAGCTTATCGTGCAAGTATAGTGTGGCTCCATTCAAGCATTATACGGACGAAAAGTGTCGCTTCCAAATATGTTGGGACGAGGTGGGTGAAGCAACATTGTTGGGACCCGAGTTAGTACGTATTGATCACTAAAAGATCCAAATGATTCGACAACGATACAACCAAGACAAGATCGACAAAAGAGTTATGCGATCTTCATCGAAAGGACGGGAATTTAGTATAGGGGATCATGATTATCATGCGAGTCGCTCCATGGAAGGGAGTTACAAGATTTGGGAAGAGAGGAAAGCTCAATCCACGATTTATCGGGTCCATTTCAAATTCTCGACCGAGTAGGAAATGTAGCCTATAGACTGCAAGCATTCCTCCGAGTATGTCTCGTGTTCATAATGTGTTTCATATATCTCAGATTTCAGAAATATGTGAAAGACCCAACCACGCTATAGAAAGTTAGAACCGATTTAGATAGTCAAGACTTAACGTATGAGGAGGTACCGCCAAGATCTTGATAGAAGGAGCATGTCCTACGCCAAGAAAGGTCATACCACAAGTTAAAGTTTTGTGGAGGAATCATGCTATAGAGGAAATGACCGAATTGAAATGGAAATGAAAGCGAGGTATCCTCACCTTTTCAAACACTGTGTATCGTACGCCAATTTCGAGGACTAAATTTCATAAGGAGGGGAGGTCAGAAGACCTCAACTTATTATTAATGAAATTTAATTTTCTATTTATTATTTTGAAATAGTAAGGGTCGATTTGATTAATGTGGATAGCTAGGGTAAAATACGCAAATATTTCAAAATAAGCAAGTGGTTATAAAATATTCATCATTGTTTGGGAATATTCGCTTGGTCGTGGAATATTCGCATCGCTTGTGAATATTCGTATTTACGCACAAGCAAAATGGTGTGGGCCCCATAACTAAAAGCGATCGATGAAGAAACGATAAATATAAGTTGTTTAAAAATAATCTACAGAAGTTGTTACTGCTAATACCGTTAAAATACTCTAAGCGGTTAAAACACAAAGAAAGATTACCTGTATTGCACCAATTATTGATTCTTACGTAAGAAGGCACTACTCAATAATGGTTACAGTGAATTACCGCTCAAAGATTTTTTTTATCGATTTAATAATTGTCATATTGATATTTTATATCATCATTGTTTCAATAATCATTATTACACAAGATTTTTCATTATCGGCTAATAATTCATATTATCCTAATAATATTATTAGATAACATTATTGGCAATGTCTAGAAAGTTCTCGCTTAAGGAGAGGTTTGTCACCTAATCATACCAAGAAGAAGAAGAAATTTTATCGAAAGCCCCTCTTCCCTGAAACCGCCTCGGTCACAATATCATCGATTCTCGTAATATTATTTGTGAATAATTAATTATTGATTCATATGATGAGGAAAATATTGATTTTATGTGGATATAGATGGAGAAAATTTTTAATGTGACAATTGTTGAAAATTGAAATTTTATCTTTTTCTCGATAAAATAATTATTTAAATATATTATTATATTTTAATAATATAATAATGGTGATATTTTTACAACGAATGTGGGATATATGAGTATACGAGGAGGAAGAGTATTTTTGTTGCAATAAATGTTTAAAACATGTTAAACATGTCTCATGGACCCCATTTATCGATCGAATTTGATTATAAATTGAAATCGCCTGCTTGTGGATTTCTTGGCCAATTTCGCTTTGAATTTGGAAAAACTTTCTTCCGCAAAGTTGTAGAGAATTGAATTTCCTATAAAAACTCATGAGATTCAAATTTTCTAATAAAAGGGCTATTTATTATGAATTATCAAAGTTCAAGTCTCAAATAATTGATTTTTGAAGTTTAAATTATTTTAAATTAGAAAAACGTTTTTCTTACTTTTTTCAGAATGTGGCATGTGTTTGATGATGCTGAAATCAGATTCTAGGTATGCGAGGAAATTTATATAATTATATTATTAATTTATTAAATTTTCTCGCTTTGTGTTCTAAGCAATTTCCTATAAATAGGTGCTTAGGTTAGAATTGAAAATCACACCGTAAATCAAGTTTTCTCTCTATATTATCGAGCGATTCTTGTGAGTATTTTGAGTATACTTTGAGTATTGCTATACTAAGGCAAGTTCAAGTCATAGCCTATATCCTGTTTTTCAAATTTGTAAGACTTTTCTTCGAGGTAAGGGATATTATTTTTTTTCAGAATGATATTATTTCTTCAATATCATTATGTTGAAATATCGATCTCAAGTTTTTATCAAATTTGGAACTTTTGGTGCTCTGAGTTACTATTCACGATACTACACACTATTCACGATACTTGCACTATTCACTTATCATACACTATTCATCTAAAAATGAAAATTTTTCTTTTCGTCTCAAAATATCTATTCGGATACTAGCTTTGATTGTATCCATGTTTTGATCATTCTCAATTTTACACCACTATGATTATTTTTGAGGTATTTTTGACATGGATAAAACAAAGTACTAATCCTTAATCCTTAATCCTTGCTATTTTTGTTTCAATCGATTCGCTTTTTAAAATATTTTTCATCATCCTCACCTTTAAATGATGATATTATTGAATATCTTCGGCCCCAGAAGTAAAAAGATGAATGATTTCTCAAGAATATCTTCGCCCAGAAGTAAAAAGATGAACAGTGTTTAGATGAATATGACTAATCGATGAATATCTTCGCCCAGAGTAAAAAGATGAATATTTGATTCCGTATATATATCGATTGATGTTACAGGATAAAAGATAGACGATGAACTTTAAATTCATACATGTAAGATAGTAGTTTGCATTCTCTACTTAACTCTTCTAATGAATTATTATTTCACCATAATATATTGATTTAAAATTTGTCATTGCTATCAGATTCTATTAGATTTTTCCCTCGTCAAGACTAACGATAATTTGTCTTAGATATTATCTTAGTCATAATATTTTTTATTTTTCTTTCTCGGGGCTAGTAAATAGAAAGCTCACCCTTTTCCTTTTTGTTCCATTTTTCTTAATGTATCAATAAATGGATGAGGATTTATATATCGACTAATAATATTTGTATTCAAACTCTGGGTAATGGAAAGTCAGTAGGTTTCTTCTAGAGACAACCCGAATGTTGTTTAGTAGTCCTCACCATTTTTCCTCAGAAAAATAATGTATCAATAAATGTGATATTCATCAATTGATTTATTGCTTCACAAGAAAATTTAGGCATAATGATATTGAAAGAAATAATATCATTTAAAAAAAATATAATATCCCTTACCTCGAAAGATATAAGATTTCTAATTTGAATATCTTAATATAGTGTATTTGAAGGAACTTACAGACCGTATAACAACACTCAAAATATCAAAATACTCACAAGAATATACTCAATATATCGAGAGAGAAAGATAGAAGATTTCAGTTTCTGGTGTGATTTTTAATTCTAACCTAAGCACCCTATTTATAGAAAAATGCTTAGAACACCAAAGTAAAAAATTTAATATAATATTAATATATTATATATAAATTCCTACGCACACATTCTAAGATCTAAATTCACCATGCTTGACAACAAATAAGCCCACCAAACATATCAAAACGTTTTTCTTTAAAAAAATTTTAAAACTTTTTAAAAAATAATTATTTCTAACTTCGTAACTTCAATAATTCATAATAAATAGTCCTTTTATCAGAAAAATTTGAACCTCACGTTCTTTTTATAGGAAATTTCATTATCTACAACTTTGCAGAAGAAAGTTTTTCCAAATTTCAAATAGAAATTGACCAAATCCACAAACTGAAGATTTTACAAAGTGCTATAATCAAATTTCAAATAGAAATGGGGTCCACCGACACACACAAAACATGTGTTAATCATTTAATGCAACAAAAATACTCTTTCTCCTCATATACTCATATATCCCATATTCATTGTAAAAATATCACCATTATTATATTATTAAAATATAATAATATATTTAAATAAATTATTTTATCGTAAAAGATAAAATATTAATTTTCAACAATTGTCACATTAAAATTTTCTCCATCTATATCCACATAAAATCAATATTTTCTTCATCATATAAATCAATAATTAATTATTCACAAATAATATTACGTAATCACAATATCGACAACCGTGCCGCTCCTGTGAAAGAGGGGCTTCCAATAAGGATTTCTCCTCACGCCGCAATTAGGTGACCAAACCTCTCCTTAGATGTAACTTTCTAGACATCGCCAATAATGTTATCTAATAATATTATTCAGATAATATGAATTATTGCTCTGATAATGGAAAATATCAGTAGTAATGACAATTATCAAAACAACAAAGAATATAAAATATCAACGTAGCAATTATTGAATCAATAAAATATCGAATAAAAGAATTACCGTAATAATTATCGAAGTAGTGCCTTCTTACTTAAAAATCAATAATTGGTGCAATACCGCAAAGCTACCGTGTTTTTAACACACACATCGTGTTTTAACCACCGGTATTCCAACAAGATTAATCTGTAAAAAACTACAATCTGCTATTTATAAACAACTTATACTTGTCATTTTCTTCATCCAATCGCTTCCGCTATGGGGGCCCCATAATATATATACTACTGGCATTTAATAATATTCCCTACAGAAGAATATTCCACGCACCAAACGAATATTCCCCGCCAACAATGAATATTTTATAACCACTTGCTTATTTGAAATATTTATGAGATTTTACCCATAACTAACCACATTAATCAATTCAACCCTTACTATTTCAAAATAATAAATAGAGAAATTCAATTTCATTTATAATAAGTCATTCTTACAACCTCCCTCCTTATGAAATTTCGTCCTCGAAATCGACGACGACTGGTGTGTTTCAAAAGGTGAGGATACCTCGCTTTCATTTCCGCTTTCAACTCCCAGTGTCATTACCTCTATAGCAGCATGGTTCTTCCATAAAACTTTAACTTGTGGTATGACCTTTGTGCGTAGGGACATGTTCTTTCCTATCCAAGATCTTGACAGTACACCTCTTCGTCTGCTAAGTCTTCTACTATCTCGTCCTGGGTTCTAACTCAATAACGTGATTTGGGTCTTTCACATATTTACGTAAGTACGTATATATGAAAAACATTATGAACACGAGACATACTTGGAGGTAACGCGAGTCTATAGCCCACATTTCCTATTCTATGAAGAATCAAATGGACCAATAAATCATGGATTGAGCTTTCTCTCTTCCCAAGTCTTGTAACTCCTTCCATGGAGCAACTCTCAACAATACATGATCCCTAATACTAAATTCCACGCCTTTTCGATGAAGATCCGCATAACTCTTTTGTCGATCCCGCGCTGCTTTGTATACGCTGTCAATTATTTGGATCTTTTTCGTAGTCATACGCATCAACTCGTCCCAACAACGTTGCTTCTCCCACCTCATCTCAACATATCGAGAGCGACACTTTCGGCCCATACAATGCTTCAAATGGTGCCACACCTATACTTGCTTCGATAATCGTTGTTGTAGAGAATTCCACCAATGGTAGGTACTTATCCCAACTCCCTTTGAAATCTAGGACACAAAGTCTTAATAGATCTTCAAGAGTTTGAATAGTCCTCTCGATTGTCCGTCTGCTTTGAGGATGGTATGCCTAACTCAATCGTAAACTGCGTCTCATAGCTTTTTGCAAGTTAACCCAAAATCTTGAAGTGAATCTTCACGATCCAAAACTATGGATACCGGCATGCTATGCAATCTCACAATCTCATTTATATACATACGATCAAGACGCTCAAGGAATAAGTCTCCGTGACGGCAAGAAATGAGCGACTTTGGTTAATCTATCAACAATAACCCAAATAACATTTATGCCTTGAGAAACCGTGGGAAGACCAGTAACAAAATTCATGGTAATATGTTCCTACTTCCATTTCGGAATCTTAAGTGGTTGCAATGGACCCTTAGGCACTTGATGCTCCGCTTTTACACGCTGACAAGTTAAACACATCGAGATAAACTTTGCAATCTCTTCTTCATATTATTCCACCAAAATGTATGTCAAGATCACGATACATTTTGGTACTTCCAGATGGATTGCAAATGGTGTATCAGGTGCCTCCATCATGATTCTTGTATTTCAAATCGTAATCGTTAGAACACAAAGTCCGGAGTGGACTCAAGTATTCCTTCTTCATCGATTCTTGCCTCGAATAACACATTCGTGTACTTTCTTCTTCATACGCATCGCCCGGGGTTTGTGACTTGAACAACTTTAACTTTTCGATTAAAGTCGGTTCTATACGATACTGACATCATTGCATGGGTCCCCTGAGTCTTGAATTCTATCTTCATCTTTTGTAAATCACACAAAATGGGCCTTTGTGTTTGACAACATCGCACTCATTCCCGCAGTATGATCTTCTACTCAATGCGCTACCACCACGCTCGCTTTTCCAGTGATGGTATTGAATGGTATGGTCATAGTCTTTCAACAAATCGAGCCAATGTCGTTGTCGCATGTTGAGTTCTTTTTGGGTGAAGAAATAGTTGAGGCTTTTTATGGTCCTAATATATATCCACTTTCTCCCATATATAGATAGTGCCTCCAGATCTTTAATACGAAAACGATCGGCCGCTAACTCTAGATCATGAGTAGGATAATTCCTCTCATACTCTTTAAGTTGTCATGAGGCATAAAGGCTATGACTTTCCCACGCTGCATGAGAACACATCCTAACCCTTTGCCTAAAGCATCGCTATAGAGATAACAAATCCATCCAAACCAGATGGTATTGTCAAACAAAATAAAAATGAGTCTCCTCTCGAGATCTTAGAAACTCTTCTCGCATTCCTCGCTTCCATACGAATTTTGTATCTTTACAAGTCACCGAAAGTTAACTGAGTAGCGATTCGAGAAAATCCTTCCACAAATCTCCGATAATAACCAAATTAAGCCCAAAAGCTACGTGATTTCTACCACCGATTTCTTGCTTGTTCTAACTTCAGATTGCTTCAATCTTCACCGTCAACAGATACTCTATGTTTTGACACCACGCGCTCCAAGGAATGCTACTTTCTCAAGCCGTAACTCAGATTTCTTCAAATTGGCATATAGCTTGTTATCACGAAACCATTGCGATTACCAAATTTTCAAATGGTGCTCATGATCTTCACTACTTTTGAATATATGAGGATGTCATCAATAAAGACAATAACGAATCGATCCAAATAATCCTTGAATACTCGGGCTCATCATATCCATGAAAGCCGTATGGAGCATTAGTCAATCCAAAAGACACGACTAGAAATTCATAATGCCTGCATCGAAGTTCTCAAGGAATTCTTCAAATATCCTCGCTTTTAACCTTCACCGATGATATCCGTAATCGAAGATCAATTTTGAAAAGAATTGTGCTCCTTGAAATCGGGTCAAACAGTCATCAATGCGAGGTAGCGGATACCTATTCTTGATAGTGACATGGTTTAATTCTCGGAATCGATATAAAGTCGCATACTCCGCTCTTTCTTCTTTACAAATAAAACAGAGAGCACCCCAAGGAGATGTACTAGATGAATAAAACCGATGTCCAACAACTCCCAGTAGTTGGACCTTTAACTCCTGAAGTTCAATAAGAGCCATTCGATATGGGGTTTTAGAAATGGGCTTTGTACCAGGTTCAAGATCAATAAAGAATTCAACTTCACGTTCCGAGTGTAGACCGAGAAGTTCTTTAGGAAATACGTCAGGAAAGTTACTAACAACAGGAATATTATTCAAATCTGACGTGTCTTTATTCAAATTCATAACATGGGCTAAGAAAGCTTGACATCCGCTTTTTAATAAACGAGTGGCTTTATGGCTTGATATAACAAAGGATTGATTTTAATGGTTTAGTTGCTTGAATTCAACAACAAAGTTGTTTAGGAATATGAAAACTAACAACCTTACGAAAATAATCAATTTTGGCATGATGAGTAGTTAACCAATCAATCCCTAAAATCACATCAAAAGCAAGTATCTTTAAAGAGATAAGGTCAACAGTAATGTGATGGTGCCAACTTGGATCAAACAAGATTTATAAATGAAAGGATGTGATGAAAGTTTCTCCTAACGGAGTTTCCACAGATAGGTCAAAGTCTAATTTCTCCTGAGTCAAATTTAAACGCTGAGCACAAGTAGGAGAGATAAATGAATGGGTAACACCCCAGATCTATTAAGGTATAAACTTCACAAAAATTTATGATTAGCTTACCAAATGAGCACCTCATTTGGTTCCTCGCATTTTGACCACCACGACAAAACGCTTTTCTAGAACCGCTTGACTTTGACTTTTCTCGGGATGTTTTTGAGTCACCATCCCATCGGACTTGGTTTCGCTTACAAGACAATCTTGAGCGATATGTCCTTCCTTTCCACAATTATAGCATACCTTGAACTGTTGTGGACAGTTTGAGGTGATATGTCCCTCTTTCCCACATTTATAAGATAATGACCGGGTGGTCGTTCTCCTCCCTTAGAACCATTCTTCTTTGGTGTTGACGCCTTCACATCACATTTATTAAATCTCCTCTTTTAAAATCTCCCCCGACTCGCTTCTTCTATTCTCATGGCCATGATTACCACCAGAGTGGTTGCCGCCTTTGTTCGTATTCTTCTTTCTCCGCTGGTTATCGTTGTTCTGATGACTGTTGTCACCGGTATGATCTTGGTTATGGTCCCTCGGTTGGCCAGATTTGTTATCTCGCCTAATAATTGAGCCCATTGACAACATCCTAATAGAGAGAAAATTTATGAGAAATAAGATATCGACGTATCGCCGGGTTTCAAACCTCTCGTAAACATCCGCCATATAATGCTCCTTATTCTCCACCAAATGAGGTGCAAACCGATAACTCCGCTAACTTCGCCTCGTCTCGGGACACCGTCATGTTGTTTTGTTCCAATCTAATAAACTCTACCTCCTTCATATGACGAACACTTTTAGGAAAATATTTTTCATTGAACATTTTCTGAAATTTCTCCCAAGACATGCTGAGCGCGGCTAGATGGGTACGCTTCACAGATTCCCACCACTAATCTGCCTCATTACGGAATATAAAAGTGGTGAATGGAACTTTCTGTTCCTCCGTGTATCCCAAGAGATCGAATATCTTGGTAATTTGCTTGACCCACATCTCCGCCTTAATCGGATCCGGCTTTCCCCAGAATTCGTGGTCCCAACTTTGAATCGCTTGGGTCAGTGACCACCAGTATGCGTTGCCATTGTTTCTTCCTATATTTTGAACAAGAATCTCCTTTGTCCGGTTTTGCATGAATCACAAAAAGCTTCTAAACATCTCATCGTTCATCGCCTTCTCAACGGTTGTTTACAGAGGAACATTGCTAACTTGTTGCAGACGCTCTCCTCATCAGTGAGCAAAGGTGTCTCCACGGCCTCATTTACTCCAATCGTTAACATTCTCAATCGACATTTTCAAATCTTGCCATAAAACAAGGGTTAATTTAACAAATTAACATATCACATAATATCCCTATATTACGACCGACCAACAAATAAGCTTAGTAGGACACACTAGCAAAGGATTTACTCGCCTCCCTCCTAGTTCTATTCCCCGATCTCCGCCAGAGATCATATCCCTAAGCTCGATACTAACTATGATGCCCCCAAAATAGGTATACAACACCCATTCCGAGTCGCCAAATACATGGTATGTAAACAACTACAACTTTATTATCAACTGTAGGCAAAATACGATAACATTTAAATTGTGAGTTTAAATACAAATATTGTCGCCTGTATAATATCCACACTCAAATAAGTCCTCATTACAATTATTGATACAATATTTTACAAAAAAAGTGAGGACTACTAAAATAACTTCTAGAACCATCATTCCACACCCCACTAGTACTGCTACATTCTTATCCTCCCGAGAAGAAAAATGGAACAAAAGGAAAAGTATGAGCTCAACTAGCCCAAGAAAGAACATTATGACTAAGATAACATAGAACAAATTATCGTTAGTCCTCAACAGGAAAAAATCTAATAGAATACAATAGACAACCAGCTTTAAATTAATATTCACATGGAAATAATAATTCATTAGAAGAGTTAAGTATAGAATGAAATCTACTATCTTCTATATATGAATTTAAAAGTTCATCGTCGATATTTTATCCTCAGTAACATCAATCAATATATATCTGAATCAAATATTCATCTTTGCACTACAAGCCAAAGATATTCATCACCGGTCATGTTCATCTAAACACTGCTCATCTTTGCACTACGCGCCAAAGATATTCATCGAAAATCATTCATCTTTACACTACATGCCAAAGATATTCAGTAATATCATCATTTAGGACTGAGGATGATGAAAAATATTTTAAAGGAAACGAATCTAGTGAAACAAAATAACAAATATTAAGGATTAGTATTTCGGTTTATCTGTAACGCCCCCAAAATAGGTCCATTCCATCCAACCCATTCTAAGTCGCCAAATATATGGTAATGAAAAACAACTACAAATTTATTACAACAATTGTCATGCAAAATACAACAACACATGTCTTTGTGAGTTTGATACAAATATATACCAATCAGAAGACGTCACAATGACACCTTACATAAAGGTATAGTCAAAACCGCTTTTAGAAATTAGAATCTTTGGGAAGTGCTCAAGAAAACCTTCGTATATGGGAGGCCATGCTTTTAGGTTATGGTAGATATCATATGGCCACGAATTATCCTTGGTTGACCTAATAAACCCCAAAGAAAAACGAGAAGATTACTATCATATTCTTCCCAATGGTGAGTCTTCTCTTGACATATCATTATCTCCACTATCTCTAATTGGGTATTATACTCCAAACAAACACCAAGATTATATAGTAGTGCTTGTAAATATACTCAAAGAAGTGGATGAGCACAACCATGTCTTATGATAACACGAGTTTGTATGTCATTAGACATCTTGTATGATAGTGACAAAACACCTTTCCAAAGTTGGGTTCGCCTTCACCTTATTTAATTCACCAAAATAACTATTAAATGATGTATAAAATACAACACACTAAAGTCCTCAATAAAATTATTTCCATACTCTTTAGGGAGAACCTCAACAACTATAGACCACCGCTCTATTCCTTGTTATCCCCGCCAACCCAAATACACTTTTATTACACGAAAAGAATTGTGAAACAAAAGGGTGAGCACAACTAGCTCAAGAAAAGAATATTATAACTAAAGATACATAAATTATCAATAGTCTTCATCAATAATAAATCGTAGATTTAGAACATATGGTAGATGATAAAACTTTTCAATCATAGTTGCAAATGAACGAGCAATCCATTAAAAGAGTCAAATAGACTATAAAGTCTATTGTCTTCTCCATGTTAAAAGTCCACCAACAATATTTTATCCTCGTAACATCAATCAACAGCCTTTTCACAATCATATGAATAACTCATAATCATAATTGTGATTCTAAATTCTCTTCTCATCCAGACGAAGATAATTTTCATCACCGCCTTTACCAAACATCAAATATCATGGTTATACCAAATCACGCCCTGCTCATAATCATACTAATAAATTCATCTTTGCACCACGGCCAAAGATATTCATCAACAATTCATCTTTACACTACAAAGCAAAGATATTCAACAACAAAAGTCATCTTTGCATTACGAGCCAAAGATATTCATCAATAATTCATCTTCACACTACATGCTAAAGATATTTAACAACATTACGAGTCATCTTTGTATTCACGACAAAAAAAGATATTCATCAATAATTCATCTTTGCACTACAGGCTAAGATATTCATATATCAAAGAAATACATAATCATTTCAGAAGTTATATAACAATAATTATAACCATGTTGATCAATTCACCTTTTCACTTAAGTTAAAAATATTCAATTGTAAATTTAATGGTCATGATCATACCAGTCAACAATTCAACTTTTGCACTACTGGCCAAAGAGAACCTATAGTCACGATCATACCAATAATCTACCCATCTTTACACTCAAGTCAAAGAGAAATATTATCATTAGGGTTATAAGAATGTTATATAAAAATAATATAATCAAAACATGGTTTTAATTTCAAAAGTAAGATTCATAAATTAACGATAATTTGGTCAGAGAAGAAACTAATTTGTCGTGAATAGTACCCCGTATTCGTACATAGTACCGTATACGTGCATAATAAATTCTCGACCTAAAAAGATAAAGTTTCATAATAAAATTCATATCCATATTTATAACACCTTAATCCAAATGTTATAAATCACTTAGAAATCTCATAATCTAATATTATTAATATTACAATAATATTTTAATCATTTCTAAAACTTATAAACAATTTAATTAAATTGTTTACACTTTACTAATTAATGCATTTAATCATCATAAAATGCCAAACTCATAAGATTTCATCACCAATAACCAAAACCCTCATAAAAAATCAGATATACCTCATATATGATTCTCAAGCCATAAAATCATATTTTCCAATTTTCTTACTTCACATAACATATTTAATTCATTTACTCATAACTAGAATATTTTCATGAAAATACCAAATCAGTTTCAAAAATATTTCTTTTCTCGGATTTAGCATAACATAGTCCCATATTGAATATATATTTTTCTCAAATTTTAAAAATTCATTTACTATTTTTCATATGGCCAAAACCAATCGAATATTTAAACATTTATCATAAATTATACTTTTATCCAAAAATTCTGAAATTTACACGGTATACTGATATTATATAGATGTACTCCCAATAAAAATTTTATCAATTTTGGAGTTAATCACAAGGAGTTATAAATAGTTACTTTTAAAATAGTCTTTTCTCATAAAATCCATAACTCCTAATCTATACATCCAAAAATCGCCATTTTTGGACACACTCTACAAAACTCATCAAAATATCATTTCAAATTTTTCCAGAATTTTTGAAGGTTCAGAAAAATTTCAAACTAAAACATAATAACCCTTTAAAATCCCTTTACTATCCCTTACCTCAAAAGAAAGCAAGATTTAATTAGAATAACGTAACGAACGAACTTGCACCGTGATAGCAACACTCAAAAGTATACTCAAAATACTCACAAGAATACGCTCGATAATATCGAGAGAGAAACTTCGGTTTACGTGTGTTTTTCAATTCTAACCTAAGCACCCTATTTATAGAAAAATCTTTAGAACACCAAAGCACAAAATTTATTAAATATTATTATATTTTTCCAAAACTTCATAATGCATGTTTTACCATCCGAACTCAGCCCTATCACATGTTAAATGAGAAAAACAAAATGAAAAACACGTTTTTGTAAATAAAAATAATTAAAACTTTCAAAAATCAATTATTTCGGAACTTCAGAACTTCAATAATTCATAATAAATAGCTATTTTATCAGAAAATTCGAATCTCGAGTGTTTTTATAGGAAATTCAATTCTCTACAACTTTGCGGAAGAAATTTTTTCCAAATTCCAAACAAAAATTGACCAGAATCCACAAACGGGTGATTTTACAAGCTATAATCAAATTTCGGTCAATAATTGTGTCCACCAACACACAAAATATGTGTTAAACATTTATTACCATAAAAATACTCTTCTTCCTCATATACTCATATATCCCACATTCATTATAAAAATATCACCGTTAATATATTATTAAAATAATATATTTAAATGAATTATTTTATCAGAAAAAGATAAAATATTAATTTTCAACAATTGTCACTTTAAAAATTTTCTCCATCTATATCCACATAAAATGAATATTTTCCTTATCATATTAATCAATAATTAATTATTCACAAATAATATTACGTAATCACAATAATGACAACCAGCAGCCTCAGAAAGAGGGGCTTTCCAATAAGGATCTCTCCTTCATCAAGCGCTTAATTAGGTGACCAAACCTCTCCTTAGATGTAACTTTCTAGACATTGCCAATAATGTTATCCAATAATATTATTCGGATAATATGAATTATTGTCTCGATAATGGAAAATACCGTGTAATGACAATTCTTAAAAAACAATAGTAATATAAAATATCAACGCAACAATTATTGAATCAATAAAATATAATATTGAATAAAGAATTATCGTAAATAATTATTGAGTAGTGCTTTCTTACGTAAGAATCAATAATTCAAAATACTTAAATACCGTGTTCTACCGCAACAACGCCAGACATTTTACTTTACCCACCGGGTATTCCAACAATGTTTGCAGTAATAATTACGTACTGTTATTTATAAAAACTCCATTTTGTCATTTTCTTCATCCGGCTGCTTATTCTCAGCATGGGGCCCACAAATGGGTCAAGGTCGTTGCGAAATATTCCCCGGCGTAAAGAATATTCCACGACCAAACGAATATTCCCCAATAATAATGAGTATTTTATAACCACTTGCTTATTTTGAAAAATTATATATATCACCCTTAACTTTAACTTTTATCAATTTAACCATTTACCGAAATAGTAATTATAAGAAAAATTGAATACTTTTATTTCATAAAATTCGGCCTTACAATCTCCCTCCTCATGAAATTTCGTCTCCAAATTTACGTACTGGTATTTCAAAGAGTTGAGAATACCTTTGCTTTCATTTCGATTCTATCTCCCCCACATCATGATTTCTCCATTGCTCATCTCCTCAGATTTCGGATATCATTCTAGAATACAACTTTCAAAAACAAGGGTTAATTTAACAAATTAATATATCACATAATATCCCGATATTACGACCGACCAACAAATAAGCTTAGGTAGGACACACTAGCGAAGGATTTACTCATCTCTCCCTCTAGTTCTAATCCCGATCTCCGCCAGAGATCATATCCCTAAGCTCGATACCAAATGTAACGCCCCCAAATAGGTCCATTCCATCCAACCCATTCTCGAGTCGCCAAATATATGGTACGAAAAATAACTACAACTTTATTACAACAATTGTCGTGCAAAATACAACAACACATATCTTTGTGAGTTTGATACAAATATATACCAACCAGAAGACGTCACAATGACA
The DNA here is from genome assembly GCA_020205615.1 of Panax quinquefolius. Lineage (NCBI taxonomy): Eukaryota > Viridiplantae > Streptophyta > Magnoliopsida > Apiales > Araliaceae > Panax > Panax quinquefolius. The sequence continues at coordinate 129,442,736 of CM035172.1, read as the reverse complement.
CCTTACATAAAGGTATAGTCAAAACTATGTTTTAGAAATTAGAATCTTTGGGAAGTGCTCAAGAAACCTTCGTGACATGGGAGGCCATGCTTTTAGGTTATGGTAGATATCATATGGCCACGAAATTATCCTTGGTTGATTCTAATAAACCCCAAAGAAAAACGAGAAGATTACTATCATATTCTTCCCAATGGTGAGTCTTCTCTTGACATATCATTATCTCCACTATCTCTAATTGGGTATTATACTCCAAACAAACACCAAGATTATATAGGTAGTGCTTGTAAATATACTCAAGAAGTGGATGAGCACAACCATGTCTTAAGATAACACGAGTTTGTATGTCATTAGACATCTTGTATGATAGTGACAAACACCCTTCCAAAGTTGGGTTCACTTTCACCCTATTTAATTCACCAAAATAACTATTAAATGATGTATAAAATACAACACACTAAAGTCCTCAATAAAATTATTTTCATACTCTTTAGGGAGAACCTCAACAACTATGTACCACCGCTTCTATTCCTTGTTATCCCCTTCAACCCAAATACACTTTTATTACCCGAAAGGAATTGTGAAACAAAAGGGTGAGCACAACTTAGCTCAAGAAAGAATATTATAACTAAAGATACATAAATTATCAATAGTCTTCATCAATAATAAATCGTAGATTTAGAACATATGGTAGATGATAAAACTTTTCAACCATAGTTGCAAATGAACGAGCAATCCATTAAAAGAGTCAAATAGACTATAAAGTCTATTGTCTTCCACGTTAAAAGTCCACCAACAATATTTTATCCTCGTAACATCAATCAACAGCCTTTTCCACAATCATATGAATAACTCATAATCATAATTGTGATTCTAAATTCCTCTTCTCATCCGGGGACGAAGATAATTTTCATCACCGCCTTTACCTCAAACATCAAATATCATGGTTATACCAAATCACGCCTCTGCTCATAATCATATTAATAAATTCATCTTTTGCACTACGGGCCAAAGATATTCATCAACAGCTTCATCTTTACACTACAAAGCAAAGATATTCAACAACAAAAGTCATCTTTGCATTACGAGCCAAAGATATTCATCAATAATTCATCTTTTGCACTTTGCAGCTAAAGATATTCAACAATGTGTCATCTTTGCATTACGAAAGCAAAAGATATTCATCAATAATTCATCTTTGCACTACTGCAAAGCTAAGATATTCATATATCAAAGAAATACATAATCATTTCGTGGTTATATAACAATAATTATAACCATGTTGATCAATTCACCTTTGCACTTAAGTTAAAAATATTCAATTGTAAATTTAATGGTCATGATCATACATACCGGTCAACAATTCAACTTTTGCACTATTGGCCAAAGAGAATCTATAGTCACGATCATACCAATAATCTACCCATCTTTACACTCAAGTCAAAGAGAAATATTATCATTAGGGTTATAAGAATGTTATATAAAAACAATATAATCAAAACATGGTTTTAATTTCAAAAGTAAGATTCATAAATTAACGATAATTTGGTCGGAGAAGAAACTAATTTGTCGTGAATAAGACCTCGTATTCGCAGACATAGTACCGTATATCGTGCATAAGTAACCTCGACACCTAAAAGATAAAGTTTCATAATAAAATTCATATCCATATTTATAACACCTTAATCCAAATGTTATAAATCACTTAGAAATCTCATAATCTAATATTATTAATATTACAATAATATTTTAATCATTTCTAAAACTTATAAACAATTTAATTAAATTATTTACACTTTACTAATTAATGCATTTAATCATCATAAAATGCCAAACTCATAAGATTTCATCACCAATAACCAAAACCCTCATCAAAAATCTGCGATATACCTCATATATGATTCTCAAACCATAAAATCATATTTTCCAATTTTCTTACTTCACATAACATATTTAATGCATTTACTCATAACTAGAATATTTTCATGAAAATACCAAATCAGTTTCAAAAATATTTCTTTTCTGGTATTTAGCATAACATAGTCCCATATTGAACATATATTTTCTCAAAATTTTAAAAATTCATTTACTATTTTTCATATGGCCAAAACCACGAATATTTAAACATTTATCATAAATTATACTTTTATCCAAAATTCTAAAATTTACACTATCGTTGATATTATATAGATGTACTCCCAATAAAAATTTTATCAATTTTGGAGTTAATCACAAGGAGTTATAAATAGTTACTTTTAAAATAGTCTTTTCTCAAAAATCCATAACTCCTAATCTATACATCCAAAAATCGCCATTTTTGGACACACTCTACAAAACTCATCAAAATATCATTTCAAATTTTTCCAGAATTTTGAAGGTTCGTAAAATTTTCAAACTAAAAATATAATAACCCTTAAAATCCCTTTACTATCTCTTACCTCAAAAGAAGAAGCGATTTTAATTAGAATAACGCCGAACTAACTTGCACCAGAGTATAGAAACACTCAAAAGTATACTCAAAATACTCACAAGAATACGCCGATAATATCGAGAGAAAACTTCAGCTTTAAATGTATTTTTCAATTTAACCTAAGCACCCTATTTATAGGAAAATGCTTAGAACACCAAAGCACAAAATTTATTAAATATTATTATATTTTTCCAAAACTTCATACGCATGTTTTACCATCTGAACTCAGCCCCTATCACATGTTAAATGAGGAAAACAAAATGAAAAAACACGTTTTTGTAAATAAAATAATTAAAACTTTCAAAAATCAATTATTTTAACTTCGAACTTCAATAATTCATAATAAATAGCCTTTTTATCAGAAAAAATTCGAATCTCATGCGTTTTTTATAGGAAATTCAATTCTCTACAACTTTACAGAAGAAAGTTTTTCCAAATTCCAATCAAAAATTGACCGTAATCCATAAACGGGTGATTTTACAAGCTATAATCAAATTTCTATTAATAATTGTGTCCACCAACACACAAAATATGTGTTAAACATTTATTACCACAAAAATACTCTTCCTCCTCATATACTCATATATCCCACATTCATTATAAAATATCATCATAGTTAATATATTATTAAAATAATATATTTAAATGAATTATTTTATCGTAAAAAGATAAAATATTAATTTTCAACAATTGTCACTTTAAAATTTTCTCCATCTATATCCACATAAAATGAATATTTTCCTTATCATATTAATCAATAATTAATTATTCACAAATAATATTACGTAATCACAATAATGACAACCAGCGCTCTCCTTGAAAGAGAGGGCTTTCCAATAAGGATCTCTCCTTACTGGGTCGCGCAATTAGGTGACCAAACCTCTTCTTAGACAAAACTTTCTAGACATTGCCAATAATGTTATCCAATAATATTATTCAGATAATATGAATTATTGCTCCGATAATGGAAAATACCGTAATGACAATTCTTGAAACAACAATAATATAAAATATCAACGCAAAGAATTATTGAATCAATAAAATATAATATTGAATAAGAATTATCGTAATAATTATTGAGTAGTGCTTTCTTACGTAAGAATCAATAATTCAAAAATCTTGTGCAATACCGTGTTCTACGCAGCAACAACGCCATTACTTTTACTTTACCCAATTTGGTATTCCAACAAAGGTTAATTGTGAATAATTACGTCATTATTTATAAAACTCCTTTTGTCGCTTTCTTCATCCGATAGTTATTCATTATATGGGCCCACAAATGGTCATACTACAGTCGTTTAATATTCCCCGACGTAAAGAATATTCCACCACCAAACGAATATTCCCGATAATAATGAGTATTTTATAACCACTTGCTTATTTTGAAAAAATTATATATATCACCCTTAACTTTAACTTTTATCAATTTAACCATTTACTGAATAGTAATTATAAGAAAAATTGAATACTTTTATTTCATAAAATTCGGGGCCTTACATTATCCATGTCCAAAAATACCTAATAAATAATCATAGTGGAGTAAAATTCAAGAATGATCAAAATATGGATACAATCAAAGCTAGTATCCATAATAGATATTTTGGAGGAAAAACAAAAATTTAATTTTTCTGTGAATAGTGCCGTATACGTGAATAGTGGCATATACGTGAATAGTAACTCCGACACTAAAAGACAAGAATTTCACAAAAAAATTCTGGCATAATGATACTGAAAGAAAAAATATCATTTTTTTTAAAAAATAATATCCCTTACCTCGAAAAGAATAAGATTTCCTTTGAATAACGAATATATAGTCTTTGAAGGGAATTTGCACCGTATAACAACACTCAAAGTATCAAAATACTCACAAGAATACTCTCAATATATTGAGAGAGAAAGAGAGAGAAGATTTCAGTTTCTGGTGTGATTTTCAATTCTAACCTAAGCACCCTATTTATAGGAAAATACTTAGAACACCAAAGCAGAAAATTTAATATAATATTAATATATTATATATAAATTCCTACGCACACATTCTAAGATCTGAATTCAGCCATGCTTGACAACAAATAAGCCCACCAAACAAATCAAAAATGTAAAATCTCAAATTTTACGAATAAAGATTTAATGTTCTCGAAATATTTTTTTAATATTATGGTGTGAATTTTAGATAATATTATTGTTGTGGGTAGTATTTATAAATTTTGCAAAGTATGCAAGTTGTTATATAATATTCGATTGGTCGGGGAATATCCGTACGACGACATAATCATTGGTGGACCCCACAATGAAATTATTGTCGGATTGAGAAAACGACAAAAGTATTTTATTGAAAATAATCTATAAAGTTTTACCATTATCTTTGTTGAACTACTCACTTAGTAAAAGTACAAAGAATCGCTTTGGTTGAATAAGAGCACACGGTATTGATTATTGATGCTTACGTGAGAAGTCACCCAGTTATACTCAATTATTGCTATAGTAATTGTTGCATCATATCTCTCATATTATTGATTCGATTATTGTCACAGTATCGTCTGCATTATATGATAAATTATTAAGTTAATAATTGAGATGACAAAGTTATTCAAATTATTAAATTGCAATATTTACAATGTCTAGAAGTTCTGTCAAGGAGAGGTTTGGTCACCTAATTGCGCGTCAATATAGAGAAATCCTTATTGGAAAGCCCCCTCTTTCTTGGGAACGACCTGGTTGATAAATATTATGAGTTATAATATTAATGATGAATGTTATTAATATTGATGTTGTGCTCGGAGTTGAATTTGGAGACGCGGACGTGATATTTGAGTCCGGAACGATGAAATTAGTAAAAATAGACTATAAACACAAAATTTGCCGGTTTTTACTTTTTGGTCAAAAAGTCAAAAATTGACTTTTTCGGGAAAAGTCAAATTTTGAAATTTCAAAATTTATATTTTTGATAAAAATAGTTTCATTATGTTGGAATTATTTGTGTTAGTCAAAATCGACATTTATTTCGATAAAAATTGATGTTTGGAGGTTATTTTGACCAATCGGGTATTTAACCGGATAAATGAGCAATTGATTGCTATTATTTCACATGATTATAACTATTTATTCACATGTGTATACTATTGTTTCACATTCTTGTTACTATTAGGAGAGTTGGTGCAAGATTGATAATACTTATATGACTAAGTTAAAAATGGAGGTATAGATGGAGGTACTATACTGTAATTCGTATTTTCACATGTTTAAAACTATTGATTCACATGATTTACTATTGATTCACATTATTTACTATTAGGGAAGGTGGTGTAAGTTTGATAATACTTGCAGGACTAAACTAAAAATTAAAGAAAAGTTGGAGGTATTGTTCTGTAATTTTTTGAGCCCCAAAATGTGCAATTATCGAAACTATATTTTTCTATAAATAGAAGCTCATTCTTCCTTCATTTCTCACCAATTCACTAAAGCTATAGAGCATTTATTATAGAGAGAAATTATAGAGAGAAGCTATAGAGAGAAAATCTATAGAAGAAGAGAAGCTTGCTACTTCACTACTCCTATATCTAGTTTCTTTTACGGTAAGGGATGTTATTTCTTTTGTATTCAAGAAGAGAACTTCTGTTATTCCATTCTTTATTATTATATTGGAATAAATCGTATGTCGTGGGCTACCTATTCTTGGTGACATTCTTCTATTATTCCGCCTTTATTATTACATTTGGAATATCTTGTGCATGCGTTTCTTTTTACCTTGGGACTCGATTTCGCTTTTTATTATTCATTGGAATATCCTCGTGCATGCGTTTACTGCCGGGACTGGTTCCATCTTTATTATTATTCATTGAATATCCTCACACATGCGTTTCTGGGACTGGTTCCATCTTTATTATTCTGTTGGAACATCCTCATTTGCATGCAATTTAACCTTGACTGGTTCCGCTACTTATTATTCTATTGAATAACTTTGTACATCTGCAATCTTTGCATGCATGGTGATTTATTTTGTTATTCCATTCGTTATTATCTTTGAGTTGGTTAAAATTTTAACTTCTATACTCCATGAAATTAGTGGAATATCCTTGATATTTGCGCTTCATCCAAATCTTTTCATGAAAATATTCTTATGAGCATTCTTGAATTTTACTCTACAAAGCAAAGATCATGTTGACAATTTGAGCGTTATCGGTTCTGGATAAACTAATTCTTGAACTTGTTTTATTGAATTCTTATATCATTGTCATCATCCTCATGTTTATATTATGTTGAAAGTCATCTGTGGCTTTGTAGTGCATAGATGGACTTGATATGATTATGACGAGGATTATTCGGTATAATCATAACCGTAATGTTACAAATGATGTGGAAAAAGTCCTCATTGGCCCGTGGTGCATTGATGGGCGATTTTTGGTATGATTATGGCTATGGATTCTCTTTGGTAGTAGTCTGCAAAGATGAATTGTTTATGGCATGATCGGGATGATTGATGAAAACATGATTATCTTAAGCCGTAGTGCATGGATAATTCGTGGTCGTGATACTAAAGAATATCCTTGGCCGTAGTGCAGGGGTGATTCGATGATGTGGATTATTTATTAAGCTGAGTCCCAGTGATAAAAGTGATGAAAAACCTTTTAAATCATAGAAGATAGTAGATTTTATTCCCTACTTGACTCTTCTAATGGATTGCTTGTTCCGCTGCAGTTAAACTTGATGTTTGTTATATTTTATCAGTTTAACACTGTTGAAGGCTAACGATAAATTATTCTGCATTGTCTTAGTCTTAATATTTCTTACTGGGCTAGTTGAGCTCACCCTTTCTTTCACTGTTCTCTTCAGGAAATGAGAACGTAGCTGGGACTAGTCGGGTAACAGAGTGATGGTCTTAGATGGTGCATTAGTAGTCCTCACTATTCTGTGAAATAGTGTGATAATAATTGTAATGAGGACTCCTTTTGAGTTTGTATAATCTCTAGTAGACAATATTTGTATTCAAACTCACAGTTTATGTTTTGTCGTATTATACACGACAGTTGTATTTTTAAGTTGTATTCGAATTCTGTACCATATATCTGGCGACTCAGAATAGGTGATGTATACCTATTTTTGGGGCGTCATAGTTGGTATCAAAGCTTAGGGATATGATCCCTGACTGAGATGTGAGATAAGAACTAGGAGTGGAGAGACGGGGAATTTCTTCGCTAGTATGACCTACCTAAGTTTATTTGGTATTTAATTGGTCGATCAGAGTATAGAGATAATATGTGATATGTTAATTAACCTTTGTTTTGTGGCAGTGTTTGAAAATGACATCCAAGAATGTTGAGAATAGAAATGGAGCACAGGAGACCGTTGAGTCTCCACAAATTAATAATCAGGACAATGTGCAACAGGATGTCGATAATCCTCCTGTAAACAACAACACTGATCAATTGACGAACGATGGTACGTTTAGGAGCTTTTTAGATAATATGACCATGTTGCAGTATGAGGCTAAATTTACAGAGTTGTCCTGGTTTGCATCCCATTTCGTCGATAATGAGGAGCGAATGACGCGAATATTTTTAAGAGGTTTGAAACCTGAGATACGTCAATATCTTATTTCTCATAAACTTTGTTTATATTCAGATTTTGTGAATAAGGCTCAGTTATTGGAGCGCGATAATGAGTCAGCACAACCAAAAGGCAACGACCAACAACACGATAATAATCATCTGGGTGGCAACGATCATCTAACAATGATAACCATCGTGGGGGAAATTATCATGCCAAGAATGATAACCACTTCGGTGGTAATCATGGCCAAAATAATAGAAGTGGAAATTTCAAGAAGAGAAGGTTCAATAATGATGCGGACAGGAGGGACACATCCGTCCAAACTGTACGCAGCAATCCAAAGCGTGTTTGAATTGCGGAAGAGAAGGTCACTTAGCTCAATTTTGTCGTATGGTGAAGTCAAGTCCAGCTGGGATAGTGATGTTAAAGGATGTCCCAGACAAGCCAAAACCGGTAGTTTAAGAGAGAGCCATTTTTTTCGTAACGAGGAACCTGAATAAAATTATCACGGGTAAGTTAATCATAAACTTTTGCGAAGTCTATACCGTGTTAGATACCGGTTCTACTCACTCTTTTATTTCACCTAGTTGTGTTCAATGTTTGAATTTAACTCCGGAGAAGTTAGACTTTGATTTATCTGTTGAAACTCAGTTGGGAGAAACCTTCGTTACCTCTTGTTGATCGATTTCACAATCAATGAATACGTGCAAGTATACACGGTCAACAAGTAATAAAGTGAAGGTAGAGTATCGTTCCCACGAGGAATTATTTAATAAAAATCACCAAATCTTGATAATAAAATTGATCTTGATGAGTATGGCTCCATGAAAATCCGGGTGATACCCCGATCTCGATAATAGTTGTTGGGATAGACATAATTATTGGGGTAATCACCACTATCTTTTATCTGCGACTCAAACCGGTGGTGCATTGATGATTCATATGATTTCCGACAATAATCACAAATAACCGCCACACTTTGACAACGTTGAGCTACTAAAGCGTCGACCATCTTCGACGATGTCTCAATTTCTTAGATAATTGAGAAAATCTTTGTCATGAGTCCATCGTTCTCCGCTCCCCTTGGGTGAGTCATTCTTGTCATCCTTGACTCATGTATGGCCGATAACCTCCAACGTCTTGAAGTTGCCTCAATTTGTATTGGCTCTGGATTATATGCATTTTGATTTGGATACGGTTGGGTAGATCGATTGTAGCTCCCTACGAACTGAGCTGATTCAAAACTGATGACACATTGATCTGTAGCATGACTCCCAGCACATAACTCACAAACCATTGCTACTTGTTGTGTGGATGGTGGACTCCATGTTTCCATTGGTCGAGTCATGTTCGTGTATGGCCATTGATACGCAAAGTCATCCATGGTACCTAAAAAGAGAGAAATATAGGAAGAGAATTAAAAATAAAAAAGTTTAAATTAAGACTAATTTGATTGAAATTAATATTGGTAAAAATTATTAAATTAAGTCCCGTAAGAATTGCTACCAAAACTTGTTGATCGATTTACATGAATCAATGAATACGCATGCAAGTATACACGGTCAACAAGTAATAAAGTGAAAGTAGAGTATCGTTCCCACGAGGAATTATTTAATAAAAATCACCAAGTACTAACTCTTAACCAAACTAATTTTATTTAAACAATCTCAAATCGTGATTTTTAGATTTAAGAAAACTAAATTAAACACTTAAAACTAGGTTACTTTATAAATGAATTCAAATAAATAAAGGTTAAGACTCCAATATCCCCAATTATGAACTATAAACCAATTATCCAATTATCCCAATTATTATGTCTACTGAATTGTTAACAGGAATTCTCAATTGCCAAAAGCCCTTTCTCAAGTGATCATTTGCCTTCTATTTAACCCAGATTAATTTTGTTATATTCCTATGCAAAACAATTGAATTAAACTCGTTACAATCCCAATTCCTTATGTGTTACATGCGGCAAATAGATATTTCCATTCTATTCACAAACCTAATTATTCACTTTGCAAATAACTAAGTCACATAATATCATGCCCAGTTCTAACCCTAGAATTCCTCTTCCAATTCCTTCTAGAGTAACAAGGTAATTATTGATCAGATAATTAATCAATAAGCATAAGGCAAGATAAACAACTCACTTTAACATAAATAATTGGAATATAATGAATAACTAATTCATAGCCATAAAAAGTTCAATTGAAATCTCAATAAAAGAGTTAGTTCATAATTAATAAATTAAAATCAAGAATCCACAATTGAATAGACATTAAAAGATAAAAGTATGATTAGAGAAGAGAATAGAATCTGTTGTTAGCAAATCTGATGCTCCCCTCTTGCTCCTGCTCTTGATCTTCAATGATCTCCAAGTTGTTTCAATCTCCAAAATTAATAAGAACTAGGTTTTATGTTCTAATCTAATGGAGTGTATCTCTAATCTAATCTATGTAATCTCCCTTTATTATATGCCTTACATCATGTATTTATAGGTTACAAGTCCAATTTTTAGTTTAGGAACAAACCCAATCCAATTTGAGTCAAAAGGTGTCAAAATTACTTCTAAAACGCGTCCCAGCCGCACTAACCTCTTCCCCAGCCCTTAAATAAACTGGGCACGACTTAAACATCGCTACCCAATGCCCTTGGCCAGGCATAGGCCAAAAATGGGCACCACGACGCTGCCACATGTTCTGACATTTTTTTCTCCGACGTCCTTTGGGGAAATGGCCATAACCTCTTCGTCCAAACTCCAATTTCGATGATTCAAGATGATCCGAAAAGAGGAGAAGTAGATTTACAACTTTTATTCTTTAAGTGTTTTGAAATAAGGTCCTTAGCAATACTGAAATTGGATTTGAAGTGACTGCTGTGTAAATGGCAAGCCGAAAACGCGCATCTAGCCACCCCAAACGTCGATCCAAGTAACTTTTGTTCCAATTCCTTCAAAACAACATAAAACATACATGAATAGACATAAACACTTAAAAACATCCAAAAGATTAAGTTCAAATGCACGCAATTATGAGTATAAAACTCACTCATCACCTCTACTATTTATAAATCTTGTTTGATTCAAATCAACACTTTCACGTTACCTGTCGATCTTATCTCTTTGAAAATATTTGCATGGATGTGATTTTTGGAATCGATTGGTTAACTACTCATCATGCTTTTCGTAAGGTTGTTAGCTTTCATATTCCTAACATTTTAAGTAACCAAACCACTAAAGTCAATCACTGTCATATCAAGCCATAAGTAAAGAGCCCCGAGCCTTTAGTTGTTGACTTCCTTGCGTGGAATGCACCGAAGCCAGACTTTCTGTAGGCGATGTCGTGAGTGACGATGGCAAGTTTATAGGTATCAATGTGACGTACTGTAAGACCCCAACTTATTATTAATGAAATTTAATTTTCTCTATTTATTATTTTAAAATAGTAAGGGTTGATTTGATTAATGTGGATAGTTAGGGGTAAAATACGCAAATACTTCAAAATAAGCAAGTGGTTATAAAATATTCATTGTTGTCAGGGAATATTCGTTTGGTCGTGGAATATTCGCATCAGTCGGAATATTCGCAATTTATTAAATGCACGGCCTGTGACCCTATAACGGCCCCAAAGCGATTGGATGAAGAAAAACGACAAATATAAGTGGTTTAAAAATAATCGCAGTAGTAGTTGTTTCCAATTAATCTTCGTTAAAATATCCGATTGGTTAAAACACGATGCTACACCAGATTGCACCAATTATTGATTCTTACGTGAAGAAGGCACTTTACTTTCAATAATGGTTACGATAATTCTTCGCTCAATATTTTATTGAGTTAGTAATTCTTTGCGTTGATATTTTATATTGTTGTTGTTTCAATAATTGTCATTACACGGTATTTTCATTATCGAAGCAATAATTCATATTATCCTAATAATATTATTAGATAACATTATTGGCAATGTCTAGAAAGTTACATTTAAGGAGAGGTTTGTCACCTAATTGCGGCGCCAAGAAGAAGAAATTCTTATTGAAAGCCCCTTTCCTGAACCGCTGCTCGTTGTCAATATTGTGATTCTCGTAATATTATTTGTGAATAATTAATTATTGATTCATATGATGAGGAAAATATTGATTTTATGTAGATATAGATGGAGAAAATTTTAATGTGACAATTGTTGAAAATTGAAATTTTATCTTTTTACGATAAAATAATTATTTAAATATATTATTATATTTTAATAATATAATAATGGTGATATTTTTACAACGAATGTGGGATATATGAGTATACGAGGAGGAAGAGTATTTTTGTTGCAATAAATGTTTAAAACATGTTAAACATGCTCAGATTGATTATTTGAAATTTGATTATAAACTATAAAATTGCCCGCTTGTGGATTTTGGTTAATTTTTGTTTGGAATTTGGAAAACTTTCTTCCGCAAAGTTGTAGAGAATTGAATTTCCTATAAAACACATTGAGATTCGAATTTTCTAATAAAAGGGATATTTATTGTGAATTATTGAAGTTCAAAGCTCAAAATAATTGATTTTGGAAGTTTAAATTATTTTAAATTAGAAAAACGTTTTTCTTACTTTTCTAGAATGTGGCATGTGTTTGATAGTTGAAATCAGATTCTAGGCATGCGTGAAAATTTATATAATTATATTATTAATTTATTAAATTTTATGCTTTGAATGTTCTAAGCAATTTCTATAAATAGGGTCTTATGTTAGAATTAAAATCACACCAGAACTCAAGTTTTCTCTCTCTATATTATCGAGCGTATTCTTGTGAGTATTTTGAGTATACTTTGAGTATTGCTATATACTGGTGCAAGTCTAAATCATAGCCTATATCCTGTTTTAGCTAAAATCTTGATCTTTCGAGGTAAGGGATATTATTTTTCGTAATGATATTATTTCTTTAATATCATTATGTTAAAATATTGATCCAAGTTTTTATCAAATTTGGAACTTTTGGTGTCTGAGTTACTATTCACGTGATACTGACTATTATTCACGTATCTGATTATTATTCACGAATACGTGCTATTCATCAAAAATGAAAATTTTCTTTTCGTCTAAAATATCTATTCGGATACTAGCTTTGATTGTATCCATGTTTTGATCATTCTTGAATTTTACACCACTTGTGATTATTTTTGAGGTATTTTTGGACGTGGATAAAACAAAGTACAAATCCTTAATCCTTAATCCTTAATCCTTTTTTGTTTCATTGGATTCGTTTTTTAAAATATTTTCATCATCTTCATCTTAAATGATGATATTATTGAATATCTTTGGCGATGAGTGCAAAAAGATGAATGATTTCTCAAGAATATCTTTGGCCCTTTGTGCGAAGATGAACAGTGTTTAGATGAACATGACCAATCGATGAATATCTTTGGCTGTAGTGCAAAAGATGAATATTTGATTCCGTATATATATTGATTGATGTTACTGGGGATAAAAGATAGACGATGAACTTTTAAATTCATACATAGAAGATAGTAGTTTGCATTCTCTACTTAACTCTTCTAATGAATTATTATTTCATTGCGAATATTGATTTAAAATTTGTTGTCTATTGTATTCTATTAGATTTTTCCTCATTGAAGACTAACGATAATTTGTTGTATATTATCTTAGTCATAATATTCTTTACTTGGGCTAGTTGAGCTCACCCTTTTCCTTTTGTTCCATTTTTCTTCTCGGGAGGCGAGAATATAGCGAGTACAGCAGTGATTGTATGGAATGAAAGTTCTAGAGAGAGTTGTTTAGTAGTCCTCACCATTTTGTAAAATAATGTATCAATAAATGTGATGAGGATTTATTTGAGTATATATATTGTCTAGAAGATAATATTTGTATTCAAACTCATAGTTTCTTGTTGTAATAATAAAGTTGTAGTTGTTTCTGTACCATGTATTGACAACTCGGAATGGGTTGGATGGAATGGACCTATTTTGGGGGCGTCACAGTTGGTATCAGAGCTTAGGGATATGATCTATGGTGGAGATCGGGGAATAGAACTAGGAGGGGAGAGACGAGTAAATCCTTCGCTAGTGTGTCCTACCTAAGCTTATTTTGTTTAGTTGGTCAGTATATAAGGATATTATGTGATATATTGATTTCCTTAATTAACCCTTGTTTTATGGCGGTGATTTGAGAATGTCGACCGAGAATATTAACAATGGAAATGAGACCGTGGAGAGCCTTTGTACTCACAAACGAGGAGAACGTGCAACAGTCGGCAATGTTCCTCCTGTGAACAAGACCACCGAGCGAGATGATGAACGAGGGATGTTTAGAAGCTTTTTTAGCAGTTCATGCAAAATAAGACGAGGAAACTTCGTGTTCAAAATACAGAGGAAATGATAGCAATTCACGGGTTGTCACAAACCCAAGCGGTTCAAAGAGTTGGGACCACCGAATTTAAGGAAAGCCGATCCGATCATGGCGGAAACATGGGTCAAGCAAATTACCAAGATATTTGATGTCTTGGGATGCACGAGGAACGAAAGGTTCCATTCGCCACCTTTATGTTCCGTGGTGAGGTAGACTCATCGGTGGGAGTCTGTGAAGCGTACCCATCCAAACTTTTCGGCATGTCTTGGGAGACGTTTGAAACTATTTAATGACAAATACTTTCCCGAAAGTGTTCGTCGTATGAAGGAAGTGGAGTTTATTAGGCTGGGGCGAGAACAACATGGCGGTGTCTCGGTGACGAGGAAAAGTTTGCGAGTTATCCAGGTTTGCACCTCATTTGGTGGAGAATGAGGAACGATGACGCGGATGTTTCTTAGAGGTTTGAAACCCGATACGTCGATATCTCAACCCTCGATTTAATTGGCCCATTTGAATTCCTCGATCGAGTAGGAACTATGGCTTATAGACTCGCTTTCTGCCAAATATGTTGCGTGTTTTATAACATTTGTCACGTGTCGATGTTACGTAAATATGTGGACGACCCGAACCACATTATTGATTTAGAACCGGACGAGATAGCGGATAATTTAACGTATGAAGATGTACCTGTTAAAATCCTAGAATATATTCTACGCTTAAAGGTTATAACTCAAGAGTTAGAATCTGGTGAAGTGTACTCATCTGTTCGGCATACCAGGTACGTACGTAAATTTCGAGGGAGAAATTTCATAAGGAGGGGAGATTGTAAAATTCCAAATTTTACGAATAAAGATTTAATGTTCTCGAAATATTTTTTTTAATATTATGGTGTGAATTTGAGATAATATTATAGTTGTTGGTAGTATTTATAAATTTTTCAAAGTATGCAAGTTGTTATATAATATTCGATTGATCGGGAAATATTCTTTTTGTCAGAAAATATCCGTACGACGCCATAATCATTAGTGGACCCCAAAACGAAATTATTGTCGGATTGAAAAAACGACAAAAGTATTTTATTGAAAATAACGACGGAAATTTTACCATTATCTTTGTTGAACTACTCAGTAGTAAAAATACGATGTCCTTTGGTTGTATAGTAGCACACCGGTATTGATTATTGATCTTTACGTGAGAAGTCACCCATTATACTCGATTATTGCTATAGTAATTGTTGCATCATATCTCTCATATTATTGATTCGATTATTGTCACGATGATATCGTTCTGCATTATATGATAAATTATTAAGTCAATAATTGAGATGACAAAGTTATTCATATTATTAAATTTCAATATTTACAATGTCTAGAAGTTACATCGAGGAGAGGTTTGGTCACCTAATTAATTGCGCGTCGATAGAGAAATCCTTATTGAAAGCCCTCTTTCACAGGAACGACTGGTTGATAAATATTATGAGTTATAATATTAATGATGAATGTTATTAATATTGATGTTGTGCTTCTAGAGTTGAATTTGGAGACGCGGACATGATATTTGAGTCCTAACGATGAAATTAGTAAAAATAGACTATAAACACAAAATTTGCCGGTTTTTACTATTTGGTCAAAAAGTCAAAAATTGACTTTTTCGGGAAAAGTCAAATTTCGAAATTTCAAAATTTATATTTTTGATAAAAATAGTTTCATTATGTTGGAATTATTTGTGTTAGTGAAAATCGACATTTATTTCGATAAAATTGATGTTTGGAGGTTATTTTGACCAATGAATTATTTAACTTAGGATAAATGAGCAATTGATTGCTATTATTTCACATGATTATAACTATTTGTTCACGTGTGTATACTATTGTTTCACATTCTTGTTACTATTAGGGTAGTTGGTGCAAGATTGATAATACTTACATGACTAAGTTAAAAATGGAGGTATAGATGGAGGTACTATACTGTAATTCGTATTTTCACATGTCTAGAACTATTGATTCACATGATTTACAATTGATTCACATTATTCACTATTAGGGGAGGTTGTGTAAGTTTGATAATACTTGCAGGACTAAATTAAAAATGAAAAAAAAGTTGGAGGTATTGTTCTGTAATTTTTCGAGCCCCAACATGTGCAATTATCGAAACTATATTTTTCTATAAATAAAGCTCATTCTTCCTTCATTTCTCACCAATTCACTAAAGCTATAGAGCACTTATTATAGAGAGAAATTATAGAGATAAGCTATAGAGAGAAAATCTATAGAAGAAGAGAAGCTTCTTCTTCACTACTCTTTATATCCAGGTTTCTTTTACGGTAAGGGTGTTATTTTTTTGTATTCAAGAAGAGAACTTCATTATTCCATTCTTTATTATTTTATTGGAATAACTTTGTATCACGCTGAGCTACCCTATACTTGGTGACATTCTTCATTATTCCGCCTTTATTATTACATTTGGAATATCATATCATGCGTTTTCACGCCGGACTGATTCCGCCTTTATTATTCTGTTGGAATATCCTGTCTACATACATTTATGTTTATCTTGGGACTGGTTCCATCTTTATTATTGTTACATTGGAATATCTTGTTCATGCATGCGTTTCTGCGGGACTGGTTCCGTTCTTTATTATTTTGTTGGAACATCCTCAGCCGGTGCAATTTTCTTTGACACGGTTCGATTACTTATTATTCTATTGGAATAACTTTGTCATCTGAACCGCATGCATGATGATTTATTTTGTTATTCCATTCGTTATTATACTCAGTTGGTTAAAGTTTTGACTTCTATACTCCATGAAATTAGTGGAATATCCTTGATATTTGCGCTTCATCCAGTATCTTTTCATGGAAATATTCTTCTGAGTATTCTTGAATTTTACTCTACAAAGCAGTATCATGTTGACAATTTGAGCGTTATCGGTTCTGGATAAACTAATTCTTGAACTTGTTTTATTAAATTCTTATATCATTGTCATCATCCTCATGTTTATATTATGTTGAAAGTCATATATGTGGCACATAGTGCATAGATGGACTTGATATGATTATGACCGAGGATTATTCAATATAATCATAACCGTAATGTTACAAATGATGTGGAAAAAGTCTTCATTGGCCCGTGGTGCATTGATGGACAATTTTTGGTATGATTATGGCTATGGATTCTCTTTGGTAGTAGTCTGAAGATGAATTGTTTTATGGCGTGATCGGGGATTTGTTGATGAAAACATGATTATCTTAAGTAGTAGTGCATGGATAATTAAATGGTCGTGATACTAAAGAATATCCTTGGTAGTAGTGCGGGGGTGATTCGATGATGTGGATTATTTATTAAAATTTGAGTCCCAAATATAAAAGTGATGAAAAACCTTTTAAATCATAGAAGATAGTAGATTGTATTCCCTACTTGACTCTTCTAATGGATTACTTGTTCCGCTGTAGTTAAACTTGATGTTTGTTATATTTTATCAGTTTAACATTGTTGAAGGCTAACTATTAATTATTCTGCATTATCTTAGTCTTAATATTTCTTACTGGGCTAGTTGAGCTCACCCTTTCTTTCACTTATTCTCTTCAGGAAATGAGAACGAAATGGGACTAGTCGGGAACAGTGATGGTCCTAGATGGTGCATTAGTAGTCCTCACTATTACGTGAAATAGTGTGATAATAATTGTAATGAGGACTCCTTTTGAGTTTGTATAATCTCTAGTAGACAATATTTATATTCAAACTCACGGTTTATGTTTTGTCGTATTATACACGACATTGTATTATTAAGTTGTATTTGAATTACATACCATGTATCTCAGCGACTTTAATAGGTGATGTATACCTATTTTTGGGGGCGTCACAGTTGATATCAAAGCTTAGGGATATGATCCCTGACTGAGATGTGAGATAAGAACTAGGAGTGGAGAGAAGGGGAATTTCTTCGCTAGTATGACCTACCTAAGTTTATTTGGTATTTAATTGGTCGGTCAGAGTATAGGGATAATATGTGATATGTTAATTAACCCTTATTTTGTGGCAGTGTTTGAAAATGACATCCGAGAATGTTGAGAATAGCAATGGAGCACAGGAGACCGTTGAGTCTCCACAGATCAATAATCAGTACAATGTGCAACAGGATGTCGATAATCCTCCTGTAAACAACAACATTGATCAATTGATGAACGATGATACGTTTAGGAGCTTTTTAGAATTCATGCAACATCAGGGAAAGGCGGCTCCTGTTCATAATGCAGGAGGAAACAATGGCAACCCACGGTTGATCACCGCTAAGCAGTTCAAGGAGCTGGGACCACCGGAGTGTTTGGGAAAGCCAGAACCACTTAAGTTGGAAACGTGGTTAAAACGCAGATCACCAAGATATTTGAGGTCTTGGGATTCTCCGAGGAGCAAAAGGTTTATTTTTTCCACCTTTATGTTGCGTGAAGAAACAGATCATTGGTGGAAATATGTAAAAGCGATCTGCATCGGCGCACTCAAGATGTCTTGGGAGAAGTTCAAGTCTTTGTTTAATGACAAGTACTTTCCAAAGTATTCGTCACATGAAAGAGGTGGAGTTTATCAAAATTTGGAGAAAAATAATATGGCCAGGTGTCGCAGTATGAGGCTAAATTTGCAGAGTTGTCCCGGTTTGCATCCCATTTCGTTGATAATGAGGAGCGAATGACGCGAATGTTTCTAAGAGGTTTGAAACCTGAGATACGTCAATATCTTATTTCTCACAAACTTTGTTTATATTCAGATGTTGTGAATAGGGCTCAGTTATTGGAGCGCGATAATGAGTCAGCACAACCAAAAGGGAACGATCAACAACACGATAATAATCGTACCGGTGGCAACGGTCATCGGAACAATGATAACCATCATGGGGGAAATTATCATGCCAAGAATGAAAACCACTTGGTGGTAATCATGGCCAAAATAATAAAAGTGGAAATTTCAAGAAGAAGGTTCAATAATGATGGAAAGGCAATGACACCAAAGACCGTTTCAAAGGAAGAAGAACGATCATCGGTCATTATGTTTTAAATGCGAGACGGAGGACACATCCGTCCAAACTGTACGTAGCAATCCAAAGCGTGTTTCAATTGCGGAAGAGAAGTTCACCTAGCTCATTTTTGTCGTATGGTGAAGTCAAGTCCAGCCGGGATAGTGAAGCTAAAGGATGTCCCAGACAAGCCAAAACCGGTAGTTTAAGAGAGAGCGTTTTTTTTTAGTAACGAGGAACACGAACCCGAAAAATTATCACGGGTAAGTTAATCATAAACTTTTATGAAGTCCATACCGTGTTGAATCTGATTTCTACTCACTCTTTTATTTAACCTAGTTGTGTTCAATGTTTGAATTTAACTCGGAGAAGTTAGACTTTGATTTATCTGTTGAAACTCGGTTGGGAGAAACCTTCGTTACCTCTTGTTGATCGATTTCATCAATCAATGAATACGCAAAGTATACACGGTCAACAAGTAATAAAGTGAAAGTAGAGTATCGTTCCCACGAGGAATTATTTAATAAAAATCACCAAGTACTAACTCTTAACCAAACTAATTTTATTTAAACAATCTCAAATCGTGATTTTTAGATTTAAGAAAACTAAATTAAACACTTAAAACTAGGTTACTTTATAAATGAATTCAAATAAATAAAGGTTAAGACTCCAATATCCCCAATTATGAACTATAAACCAATTATCCAATTATCCCAATTATTATGTCTACTGAATTGTTAACAGGAATTCTCAAATGCCAAAAGCCCTTTCTCAAGTGATCATTTGCCTTCTATTTATCCCAGATTAATTTTGTTATATTCCTATGCAAAATAATTGAATTAAACTCGTTACAATCCCAATTCCTTATGTGTTACATGCGGCAAATAGATATTTCCATTCTATTCACAAACCTAATTATTCACTTTGCAAATAACTAAGTCACATAATATCATGCCCAGTTCTAACCCTAGAATTCCTCTTCCAATTCTTTCTAGAGTAACAAGGTAATTATTTATCAGATAATTAATCAATAAGCATAAGGCAAGATAAACAACTCACTTTAACATAAATAATTGGAATATAATGAATAACTAATTCATAGCCATAAAAAGTTCAATTGAAATCTCAATAAAAGAGTTAGTTCATAATTAATGAATTAAAACCAAGAATCCATAATTGAATAGACATTAAAAGATAAAAGTATGATAAGAGAAGAGAATAGAATCTTTTGTCAGCAAATCTGATGCTCCCCTCTTGCTCCTGCTCTTGATCTTCAATGATCTCCAAGTTACTTCAATCTCCAAAATTAATAAGAACTAGGGTTTATGTTCTAATCTAATGGAGTGTATTTCTAATCTAATCTATGTAATCTCCCTTTATTATATGCCTTACATCATGTATTTCAAAATAATAAATAGAGAAATTTAATTTAATTTATAATAAGTTGGGGTCTTACAATATTCTTATTAAAAACTCTTAGATTATGTTTTGTTGTATTTTACACAACTGTTGTATAATTAGTTTGTATTTGTATTCTGTACCATGCATTTGGCGACTCAAGATGGGTGATGTATACCTATTTTGGGGGCGTCACACATCATCAATATTTTATCCCTGTAACATCATTCAATATACATCTTAAATCAAATATTCATCTTTGCACTACAGGCTAAAGATATTCATTTGTATCACCAGTTGGTCATGTTCATCTCAACACCTGTTTATCTTTGCACTAGGGGCCAAAGATATTCATCAGTTAATCATTCATCTTTGCACTACAGGCCAAAGATATTCAGTAATATCATCATTTAGGACTGAGGATGATGAAAAATATCTTAAAGAAAACAAATCCAGTGAGATAAAAGATAAAAGATTAGAGATTCGTACTTTAGTTTATCCAAGGTCAAAAATACCTTTTAATAATCAATTGTGGAGCAAAATTCAAGAATAAAGATCAAAATATGGATACAATCAAAATAGTAACCATAATAGACATCTTGGACAAAAAGGAGAAAATTTCATTTTTCTGTGAATAGTGCCGTATTCGTGAATAGTGTCGTATACGTGAATAGTAACTCCGACACAAAAAGGTAGAAATTCCACAATAAAATCCATACCATTATTTTGGTATAATGATATTGAAATAATAACATCATTTTGAAGAAAATAACATCCCTTACCTCAAAATAGCAGTACTTCTGATCGGAATATCGCTATAAGGTTGAAGGAAACTTGCACTGATGAATAGCAACTCACAAAATACGCTCGATAATATAGAGAGAGAAAGAGAGAAAACTTGTTTCTGGTGTGATTTTCAATTCTAACTAAGCACCCTATTCATAGGAAAATGCTTAGAACGCCATAAAAGACTAACCTGCTACCTGATGGTATTACCTGCTACTATTCAAGCCCACCACTTTTGAAAATAAATTCCAGTACATTTCAGTTCTTATCAACCAAAAGTGGGGCCCATCATATTTTAATAAAAATATTTAATTCTGAAACTTCAATAATTCATAATAAATAGCCCTTTAATCAGAAAATTTCGAATCTCAAGTCTATTCCATAGGAAATTAAATTCTCTACAACTTTGTAAGTTTAAATTTTCCAAATTCCAAACGAAAAATGACCGAAATTCACATACGGACGATTTTCAAAACTTCTATTCCGACAAAATACTGATAAAACACCTCAACATTAATTCCTTCATTTATAACCACAATAAATATATCCATCATTTATATCCACATAAAATAAATATTTCCTTATCATATAAATCAATAATTAATTATTCATAAATAATATTACTGAGAATCACAATTATGATGACGAATCGTTTCAGGAAAGAGGGACTTTCAGATAAGGATTTCTCCTTATCAGGCGTGCAATTAGGTGACCAAACCCTTTCCTGAGATGAACTTCCTTAGACATTGCCAATAATTCTATCTAATAATAATATTCAAATAATATGAATTATTGATCTGATAATGAGAAATACTGTGCAGTGACATTTATTGAACAACAATAATATAAAATATCAACACAACAATTATTGAATCAATAAAATAAAATTTTGAACATTAATTACTGTAATAATTATTTAGTAGTGCCTTCTTACGTAAGAATCAATAATTCAAAAATATTGTGCAATACTGGTAATATTTCTTTGTCTGACCACGCCAGATTCTTGTATTTTAACCACCGGGTATTCCAACGATGTTAATTGAGAATAACTACTGCCAATTATTTATAAAAACTCAAACTTGTCATTTTCTTCATCCGACCGTTTTCCATTATGGGACCCACAAATGGCTGCGCCGTCGTACGAAATAAAAGGATGTTAATTTTTTATCTACAAAACTAATTAATTACTCACTGTAATTGGCACATTTTCTTGATTACACCATTGAACTTTTATTTTTTCAAATTACCCTATCAAACTAATTAAAAATAATTATTTTAAATATTTATAAAAATAATTATTATTTTAAGTAAAAAATATTAGAAATTTTTTTTCTCCATAAAATGAGTAGAGTTTCATAAAATATAGATTCAAAAAAAATTGAAGTGATTTTAAATTAAATTAATGTCTATTTAATTTTTAACAGAATGACCCATTCTTAATATTAAATTTTTTAAAAAAACTAAAATAAAAAATAAAAATAAAATAAACAAAGAAAAGATAAATAAAAATTGATTTAATTTTTTCAAAAAAGAAATTAATAATTTTATAAATAAATATTATTTTCAACAAAAAATGGGAAAATTCTTCATATTTAAAAAAATGAGTAAAATTTTATAAAATATAGATTCAAAAAAATAAACTTTATTTTCAAATGAAAAAAGATTTTTTTAAAATCTATAAGGTTTCATAAAACTTTAATTTTTTAAATCTATGTTTTATGAAACTTTACTTATTTTATGGAAAAGAATTAAAGTTTCTAATATTTTTTACTGAAAATAATAATTATTTTAAAAAATATTTAAAATAATTATATTTTAATTAGTTTAATGGGATAATCTGAAAAATTAAAAGTTCAATGATGTTATCAGTAAAACGTGCCAACTACAGTGGGTATATTCATTAGTTTTGTAGATAAAAAATTAACGTCCGTTTATTTATTTTTTACGGAATAACCCAATTTCAAAATAATAATTAGTTATGTAGGGTAATTTGAAAAATTAAAGTTAAATTGTGTAATCAGTAAAACTTGTCAACTACAGTGTGTATTTCATTAGTTTTACCTACCAAGTTATGATCGTGGAGCTCCATTCCTGAATTGAGATTTAAGCTCTCATTTTGGTACCCATATTTGCATGGGTCTTATCTTTTTAGTACCCTTGGGAACCCAAATCTGCTTAACTTTGGGTTTGATATGCATATGATTATTGTAACATATTGCAGCCTTATGACCAATCTTATTACATACAAAACATTTAGCATGATGCATGATTGTGAGTGTGTGAGGATTCATTTTCCATTTGAACTTATGTGGATTTCTGGCAGTCATTCCTTTATACTGATTCTTCCTTTTCAATGTATCCTTTTGATTCATGATTTGTGAAGAGTGTAACTTAACTCTAATATTGCCACCAAATATTTCCACCAGGTTGGTTCATGGAGTTGATTTTGCTCGACTCCACGATCCTTCGAGGTTGGAGGGCAGTAACTAAGTTATTCTTCTCTTTTCTGAATCCTAGGCCAGCATGGGATCCGTTATGCCTTGTAGCATAGATTGGATCAGAAATGCAGGGATGAGCTGGTTCTTCCTTTTGTGAGGATTTCGCAAATGAAATGCTTCTATTGAGGTTTAGAGCACTATTGATGTTAGTTTCCTATGACTTTTCCACATGTGGTTCTGAGGTGGATTCCCCAAAACCTAAACCTCTTCTTTCAGATGCACTTCTCTAACTGGAGATCAGGGAGTCCATGTGTAAGACCCCAACTTTTGTGAATAAAGATAAATTTTCTATAAATATCATTTTTGAATATTATGGAATGAATTTGATATAATGTTATAGTTGTGGGTAATATTTATAAATTTTGCAAAGTACGCAAGTTGTTATATAATATTCGATTGGTCGGAGAATATTCGTTTTAACAGGAATATTAAATAACAACCACACAATCATTCGGAATTATTGTTGGATTAAGAAAACGACAAAAATACTTTATGAAAATAACGGCGGAAGTTTTACCGTTAACTGTTGAAACACCCGGTGTTAAAAGTACAGTAATACGCGTAGTTGCACAGTAACACACGGTATTGATTATTGATGCTTATGTGATAAGTCACTCAGTTTTATTTTATTGGTATTATTAATGTAATAAAACAGAAAAGCTTTTTATATAAAACAGAATACTTTTATAAAGTTATTCGTTTTATTAGGCTAATAGTAAAATCTTTTTATATAAAACAGAATACTTTTATAAAGTTATCTATTTTATTAGACAATAATTAGAATATATTATATTTTATTATGCATGATTTGCATAGTGCTCTGCATAGTGTTTGCATAGTAAAATCTTTTATAAACTTATTCGTTTTATTAGATTATAAATAGAATATATTATATTTTATTTAAAATATTTTGCTTTAAATATGGGACATCAGATTAAAGTAAATCAATCTCGACCGTTCATGAGTTAGTTACTATGCAGTCCATTTTTCTATAAATAGAAGCTCATTCCTTCATTATTTCTTACGAATTCACTGAAACTCTAGAGAGAGAAATTATAGAGAAGCTATAGAAAAGTATTCTGCTCCTTCCCTACTCTTATATTTAGTTTCTTTTACGGTAAGGGATATTATTTGTTGTACTCGTAAGGGGTATTATTTCTTTTATATTTATATAAAAACTTACATTATTCTATTCTTTATTATTCTGTTTGAATAACCAAAGATATGCTGACTACCCTATACTTGGTGACATTCTTCAATATTCCGCTTTATTATTATTACATTGGAATATCCTCATTCGAAGCGTTCTGTGGGACACGGTTCCGCCTTTATTATTATTACTGTTAGACTATCACATGCGTGCGTTTCACGCCATGCACACAGTTCCATCTTTATTATTATTACATTGGAATATCATGTATGCATGCGTTTACTGTGGGACTTGAATTAAATCTTTATTATTCTGTTGGAACATCCCAGCCGGTGCGAATTTACTTTGACACGGTTCCGTTATTTATTAATCTATTGGAATAACTTTTATCTATCAAAAGTACCGCATGCGTGGTGATTTCTTTTATTATTCCATTCGTTATTATACTCGGTTGGTTAAAGTTTTGACTTCATACTCTATGAAATTAGTGGAATATCCTTGATATTTAAGCTTCATCCAATATCTTTTCATGGAAATATTCTTCCGAGCATTCTTGAATTTTACTCTACAAAGCGATGATCATATTGACAATTTGGGCGTTATTAGTTCTGGATAAATTAATTCTTGAACTTGTTTTATTGAATTCTTATATCATTGTCATCATCCTCATGTTTATATTTTGTTGAAAGTCATCATGGCACAGTGGTGCATAGATGGACTTGGTATGATTATGACCAGGGATTATTCGGTGTAATCATGACCGTAATGTTACAAATGATGTGGTAAAAATCCTCATTGGCCCGTAATGCATTAATGAATAGTAGTTGGCATGATCATGGCCATTAATGAATACACAAATATCCTTGGTCCGTAGTGCATGGATAATTTGTGGTCGTGATACTAAAGAATATCCTTGGCCGTAGTGCAGGGGTGATTCGATGATGTGGATTATTTAATAAGCTGAGTCCCAGCGATAAAAGTGATGAAAAACCTTTTAAATCATAGAAGATAGTATATTTTATTCTCTACTTGACTCTTCTAATGGATTACTTGTTCCGCTGCAGTTAAACTTGATGTTTGTTATATTTTATCAGTTTAACACTGTTGAAGGCTAATGATAATTTATTCTGCATTATCTTAGTCATAATATTTCTTATTGGGCTAGTTGAGCTCACCCTTTCTTTCACTGTTCTCTTCAGGAAATGAGAATATATATTGGGGACGAGTCTGGGAGCGGAGTGATGGACCAGATGATAGTATTAGTAGTCCTCACTATTCTGTTAAATAGTGTGACAATAAATATAATGAGGACTTATCCTGAGAGTGGATATTGTCTAGAAGACAGTATTTGTATTAAAACTCACAGCTCTCTTGTTGTATATTAAAGATTGTATTTGTATTCTGTACCATGTATTTGGCGACTCAGAATAGGTGATGTATACCTATTTTGGGGGCGTCAGAGTTTAATATCAAAGCTTAGGGATATGATCCCTGGCTAAGATGTGAGAATAGAACTAGGAGGGGAGAGACGGGGAATTCCTTCGCTAGTATGACCTACCTAATTTTTTTTTGGTATTTAATTGGTCGGTCAGAATATAGGGATAATATGTTACATGTCAATTAACCTTTTGTTTTGTGGCAGTATCTGAAAATGACATCCGAGAATGTTGAGAATAGCAATGGAGCACAGGCGACCGTTGATTCACCACATATCAATAATCAGGATAATGTGCATCAGGAAGGCGACAATCCTCATGCAAACAACAACACTGACCAAATGATGAATGATGGAATGTTCAGAGGCTTTATGCAATTCATGCAATGAGCAAAGTAGAGCGGCTCTCATCCAAAATGTAGGTGGAACCACTTTGAAACTCTCGACGGTCACCATTAAAGCAGCTTCAAGGAGTTGGGACCACCGGAGTTTATTGGAGAGCCAAAACCACTTAAGGCGGAAGCATGGATAAAGCAAATCACCAAGATATTTGATGTCTTGGGATGCTCCGAGGAGCAAAAGGTTCCTTTTGCTGCATTTATATTGCGAGGAGAGGCAAATTACTGGTGGGAATCGGTAAAGCGTACTCAACCTGCCGCACTGAAAATGTCTTGGGAGAAGTTTCAAGAACTATTCAACGACAAGTACTTTCCCGAAAGTATTCGTCACATGAAGGAGGTGGATTTCATCAAGTTGGAACAGAATAATATGACTGTGTCGCAGTATGAAGCTAAGTTTGCCGAGTTATCCCGGTTTGCGTCCCACTTGGTGGATAATGAAGAGAGAATGACGCGTATATTTTTAAGAGGTTTGACGCGTATATTTTTATAGAATTGAATTATAAAAGAAAACCTGCCCATACAGATTAAACTTAAATAAAAATCTCCCAGGTTATCTAACCTTTAATTATAAACATTCAAATGCGAAAAATTAAATAAACTTCATTACAATCTTTAAATCGAAGTCTGATAATAAAACTATTAAAACTATTACAAGTCTTCATCACTTGTACATTTTTTCCTTTCCTTTGCTAGTCGAAGGTTCACCTACCTTCTCTTCTTTAGCTGCAATGAGTTTTTAAATATGCAAGAGTGAGCAAAACAATTGCTCACTGGATATAACATGGAATCAACAGGAGTATAACAATAATAACTGTCGAAATAGGCTCATCAAAAGTGAATAGTACTCTATCAACAATAATCAGAAACTGAAATCCCAAAATATGGAGAATATACATCACTGAGGGTCGTAAGACCATGAACTACGTCCACAGTTGCAAGTAATCTTTCAACTCCAACTTTAACAATCATAAGACTATAAGGACCTCGTACTTAGGGGGATCAGCCCTTCGTACAATGTATTGTGCACAAACATTTTAATCCTAATCTCATAGCAAATTCATTAGATATAAATGAGCAAGTAGCACCTGAATCAAATAATACATAAGCATCAATATCATTGATCGGGATAATACTGACACCACATCCTTTGATTGCACAGCATCTTGCACAGTCATATTGAAGGTTCTGGCTGTGGGCTTGGTTGATGTCGTCGGTCCACTAATGGCCCAAGTACTTCCACTGCTTCCTCCCTTGCTTCCCGTTGTTTCTCTAGTTTTCTTCTTGGGGCACTCACGAACAAAGTGATCCTTGGACCCACAAGTGTAGCAAACATTCTTCTTGGGCTGATTGCAATTTGGGGCGATGTGACCCTACTGGCCACAGTTAAAGCATACTCGTTTCCCCATTAATCATACACCCTTGTGAAACTTCTCGCATGTAGCACATGCTTCAAACTTCTTATTCTGCTGGTTACCTTGCTGATTCCCAGCACCCACATTTCCATTCCACTTTCTTTTTAAGTTGTTGTTACCATTTTCATTACCACCACCTCCATTCTTCACCTCCACTTCATTATTCTTCTTTTTCTGTTCTTGATTGAACTTGGTTACAACCTCGCCTCCACCTTCGGCGAGAATTGCCTTTTCCATCATGGCTGCAAACATCTTCAATTGGAACAAAGAAACCCTACTAAACAACCAGGGCTTCAGTCCTTGTTCAAACCTCTTTGCCTTACGTTCGTCTGTGCTGACTTGATATGGCGCAAACCTCGCCAACTCATTGAATTTCGTGGCATATTCCGACACCGTCATCGTTCCCTGTTTCTGTTCTAAAAATTGTACTTTAAACTGACTCTTCAAACTCTCTGGGAAGTAGGTCTCGAAGAACATCTCCTTGAACCTATCCCAATTCATAACTCCTGGTCCTTCCCGAGTTTTATTGGCTTGCCACCAATAACTAGCCCCTGCTTATAACATGAATGTTGCAAAAGCAGTCTTTTGATCTTCCCTTACTCCCGCAACATCAAACACTTTCTCTATCTCATGACCAGTGCAGTACCTCAATCGGGTTCATGGACCCACGAATCGGTGGTCCAACCTCCTTGAAGTCCTTAAGCGTAGCACCTTGGTTACGAGGTCGATTACATGGTTGATTTTGCGGTGCACTGTCAATAACGTCACCAAATTGCTTTGAATCTGAGTTAGCTTGACATTATCGTTGTTGGTTCCTTCGGTGGTTCTCTGACTTGGTGGTTGACGTCTTGGAGGCATTTTCTGTTAAGAATATATTCATTAGATTATTACTCAACTCTTTTCAAGTAATTTCTACTTAACTTGCCCCCCATAAAAGTAATCACTTCATAACACATAACACTTTGGATAAAAGAAAATAATAACTTTTATTCATAACTTCTTTGAAAACATCATATCAATAGCATCACTGCTATTTACATTATTTTCCTAAACTACTAAAGTTTCAGGACATCATCATCATATCCAATAGGTTGCATAACACTTGGGATTTACAATTTATTTATCATAACATAATTCAAGTACACTCCCTACGATGTCCTGTTAAGATACTGCAAAGCCTTACGACGCTCTTCTTCCATAACTCGGAACATGGTTCGACGATCTAGTATGAACTAGGGTAAGGCGTCTCGAATCAATTAGATAACCCATTGGCCGGTCTTGAGCTCGATTGATCGCGATGTTGAACACGTTATCCATTTCTTCCATCTTCCTTCTCTTTGTTTGTCGTCTCCTTTGCTTTATTTGAACTTGTTGATAAACTTCACTTTATCGCCTCTTGGCTCTTGCCCTTTTTGCGATTCTTCTCTCAACTTGCTCTTCAACTCTTGCCACCTCTGCTCTCTCATTTGGTCGTTCTCTTCTTCGATGTGAACCGACTTCTCTTGACATTGTTCGATCGTTCTTCTCGATCCTGGATCTCGTCGTCATTCTGCCGCCATCGAGGTCTCATTGTTCACTACTATCTCTTGTAACTCCTCGACAGTATCTTGAAGTTCCACATTGCGGTCATGCACCTCATCGTATATACGGCCAGCTATCGAGTTAAGTGGAATCCTTTCCTCCTCGTCCTCTTCATCCGTCTGTGGAAGCTCTACGGGATCTTCCTCATCTGTTTCTACATCATCATCATCATCTTCAACCACCGTGAGCAATGGGGCTGACTCTTGTGGAAATAGTTGTTCCCAAACCACTTGAATGTCACGAGATTCCTCCTCTCTAGGCATCTGAGGTCCTTCCTCCCTAGGCTGACTGGATCCTCCTATATTAGTCATCCTGTCAACCAAATTTTAAGTTTTAATTACTAATCATTACTACTCAACTCTCACGAGCACATAAGTTGTAAACACATAAGCACATAAATGTTTTATTACTTCCTCCTTAAAACCCGATAAGAGTTTATCATTACTATCTTCTCGAAGGTTACTTCCTAAGGCTTTTCCCCACCTAAGGTTCATAACCTAAGGCTTTGATACCAACTTGTGACACCCCCAAACCCAGGTACTTCATTCCCACAGGATTTGGTGTTCACTTGATCAAACATTCATTTCTAACTACCCAATCATAATAGAATTGAATTATAAAAGAAAATCTGCCCATACAGGATTAAACTTAAATAAAAATCTCCCAGGTTATCTAACCTTTAATTACAAACATTCAAATGCGGAAAATTAAATAAACTACATTACAATCTTTAAATCAAAGTCTGATAATAAAACTATCAAAACTATTACAAATCTTCATCACTTGTACATTTTTCCCTTTCCTTTGCTAGTCGAAGGTTCACCTACCTTCTCTTCTTTAGTCGCAAAGAGTTTTTAATATATCTGAGTGAGCAAAACAATTGCTCACCGGATATAACATGGAATCAACATGAGTATAACAATAATAAGCTGTAAAATAGGCTCATCAAAAGTGAATAGTACTCTATCAACAATAATCAGAAACTGAAATCCCAAAATATGGAGAATATACATCACTGAGGGTCGTAAGACCATGAACTACGTCCACAGTTGCAAGTAATCTTTCAGCTCCAACTTTAACAATCATAAGACTATAAGGACCTCGTACTTAGGGGGATCAGCCCTTCGTACAATGTATTGTGCACAAATATTTTAACGCTATGCGTAAGTTAACCCCTAATCATAACAATAGGGTTGTTCATCTAAGTATTTAGAGTACAAGTCCGCACCAAAGGAAGTTTGGTTTGAATAAGCTTTCAAGGTAATTTGGAATTCAACGAACATCAACTAAGGAGTAGTTGAATAAAACCAATAACACTATACTATAGAATAAACGTGATTGAATCAATCATAGTAAACTAAAGTCATACTTTAGGAATAATCTAATAGCATACAATTTGAATAACTATAGCATACCTTGCTTGAACAATACTAAGCCAAGGTTAATTAGAATTGAATACTAAGCATGCATAGTAATTTGAACGATAGAAATGTTCGACATTAGTATATATAGTTGTGCATGCTAAACAACAAGTTAAATACAAGAATAACTTGCTCCAGAATAACTTACATCATTATATTGTAATCGAATTGACAAGATAATAGATTAGAAAACTTGCTCAAAGATAGCTAGATACTTGCACAATTATAAAAGTAGAGTTAGAGAACTTGCCTCGTGCGTAGGTTAAACAATTACTACTCACGTTCACCCCAAGTCCTACACATACCATATGTATTGACAATACACATTAGTTACACTAACATTACCTTTATGAGTTACTTTATTACTCTTAGTATAGCTACTAACTAAGTTTAGGTTTAAACAACATCACATCTTTTCATGAACATTATAATTTTTTTAGCTTTATTACAACTACTTAAGTGATCATGTTATTGCACCACATGCACATTAACAACTTGATACAACATCCTATTACATGTCCAACATGTTATCATTAAGTTATACTAATACACAAAGGGTTGCACTTGCATTCGCGCATCCCGACGCCCTCCGATTGGCTCTAAATACACAACAGTCCTAAAGATGGCCATTTTGACCCTTCATAAAGATTTCAAATTGAAAACCTTAAAGGATAAAAGTTGTAGGCCTATTTATCCTCTTTCCGAATCATCTTGAATTACCTCAATCAAAGTTTGTATGAAAAGGTTATGGCAATTTTACTACAGGAGGTCAAAAAACGTCTCAACCAGACCACTTTTCCATTTCTGGGGCGCGCGAGGCAGATACAGCCGGGGTCTTAATTCCAACCTTAGGGAGCGAACTTCTGGCCTATTTTTGGCGTTGGGATGCGAAATTTGGCACTGGGGCTCCGAACTACAGAACACCCAAAACCAGAAACCAAACCAAGCTACTATGTCTTAATTTCTAACACCAATTAACATGTATAACTTATGCAAATTACACATAAACTTCACCAAACATACAAATACTAAATTAACACAACCTAAACCATTATTCTAGAAAAATTAAATACTAGAATAACAAATTTTAAAACCAAAAACTCCATTGTTAACACGAAGAAGATCGTAATCATAGTTAGAAAACAATTTGATTTATTCTAACTATATTCTATTTAATTCTTACCCAATTCATATAATCACGCTTAAATTCCATGATTATCATACAATACAAGTATAAATTTTGGTACTCACGAAAACATACATTCATACATATTTATGTTCACAAAGAAAATTATTTCTTTTTCTTTAACACATGATTAAAATACCACTTTCGTATATACATATATATATATATATATACATGCTAGTTATAACAATTATAACAACAAAACATGTAATACCAAAACAATTCTAGAACAAGGTTTATAGACAAATTTGGTAAAAACTTATACACGGTTATTTCAAGAAAAAGCAGAGACATACAATTTCTCAAAACTATATAATGTAAACATATATGATAAGGTTTATACAACACACCTTTAATTTGTTCCGATAACACTTGTTAATCACTGAGAATAGCTTTGACAAACTCAGAACTTATTTTGAAAAACACAGTCTTTTCTCTCTTAAACTTTCTCTAAATTCTCTCTTAGTGTTCTTCTCTCTTTTCTCAGCAACTAGAATGTGTAAAAAGAAAACAACCGATAGCTATAATGCGTAAAATAAAACCGCTAACCTTAATACGTCTAATTTAATAACATATCAGTTACAAAACTAACGTATATATTATATTATTATTTTATTAATCATTTAAATTTCAAAATCCAAAAGTCGTAGGCTTTGTTTGGCTTAACTAATTTATAATTAAACACTTAATAACCTTAAGCATTGTTTGGATAAAACCAACTTAAATTACCTTAATTTATTTTAATAACTCTTTATAACATAATTATTTGTCACACTTTATTTAATAACAATTTATTAAATAAATTACTTAATAACATAACTCAATCCGCATAACACATTAATTATTTAACAAATAAATAATTAACTAATCACATTAATTATTTGACAAATAGATAATTAACTAAATCAACTCAATCAAATTGAACAATTATTTATTCAATAATAAACACATCCAATAAATATTTATATAAATCAATAAATATTTATAATTTATAATTATAAAATCTGGAATGTTACATCATTCCCCTCTTATAAGGATTCTGTCCCTAGAATCACAACTCAAACAACACATTCATTACATTCTTTCCTACTTACAAAGATTCTGTCCCCAGAATCGAAGACACAGATTAAACAAATAACTCAAGGTACTCTTTCATCATTTTCTCTTCGAGTTCCCACGTAGCTTATTCAGCATTGTGGTTCCTCCATATGACCTTCACAGAAGGTATCACTTTTTTCCTGAGCACTTGTTCTTTTCTGTCGACTATCTGGATAGGAATCTCTTCATAAGATAAGTCTTTCTCAAACTGCAATGGTTCGTACTCAATTACGTGTTTGTAATCAGATTTATACGGTAGTAACACCGACACGTGAAAAAAATTATGAATATTTTGCAATTCTGGAGGTAGAGTTACCTCCTAAGCTACCTCTCCAACTTTACTCAGCACTTCAAAGGGTCTAATAAACCTCGAACTTAGTTTTCCCTTTTTACCAAATCGAATTTTCCCTTTCCAAGGTCCAATAAACCTCGGACTTAGATTGATCTTCGTTCCGGATATCACCAATTGAAGATTAGAACCGATGACATTCCAAAGACGGCTTTCAGAACTCGGTACGGGCATTATGAATTCCTAGTCATGTCCTTTGGATTAACTGATGCTCCTGCTGCCTTCATGGATATGATGAACTGAGTATTCAAGGAATATTTGGATCACTTTGTGGTCGTCTTTATTGATGACATCCTTATTTATTCCAAAAGCCGTGAAGATCATGAGCAACACTTGAGGCTGACACTCCAAAAGCTTCGTGAATACAAGCTTTATGCCAAGTTGAAGAAATGTGAGTTCTGGCTTGAGAAAGTAGCATTCCTTGGGCATGTAGTATCAAGTCATGGAATATCAGTTGACCCAGCAAAGATTGAAGCAATTCAAAGCTGGGAGAAACCTAAATCAGTGACCGAAGTACAAAGCTTTCTCGGCTTAGCTGGTTATTATCGGAGATTCGTGGAAGGATTTTCTCGAATAGCTACTCCATTAACTCAGCTGACTCGGAAAGATACAAAGTTTGGTTGAAGCGAAGAATGTGAGAAGAGTTTTCAAGAACTCAAGAGGAGACTCATTTCAGCACCTGTTCTGACAATACCATCTGGATCGAAGGGATTTGTCATCTACAGTGATGCTTCGGGTAAAGGGTTGGGATGTGTTCTCATGCAGCATGGGAAAGTCATAGCCTATGCCTCAAGACAACTCAAAGAATATGAGAGGAATTATCCTACTCATGACCTAGAGTTAGCAGCTGTCGTCTTCGCACTTAAAATTTGGAGGCATTACTTGTATGGGGAGAAGGTGGAGATCTTTACGGATCATAAAAGCCTCAAATATTTCTTCACTCAAAAGGAACTCAACATGCGACAACGACGTTGGCTTGAACTGTTGAAAGATTATGATCATAACATCCAATACCATCTTGGAAAAGCGAACGTGGTAGCTGACGCATTGAGTAGAAGATCATATGCATGTATGAGTGCGATATTGTCAACATAAAGGCCCATTTTGTGTGACTTGAAAAGGATGGAGATAGAGTTAAAGACTCCAGGGACCTATGTGATGATGGCGAATATCTGAGTAGAAACCGACTTTAATTGATAAAGTTAAAGTTTTTCCGAAATTCGGACACAGGTGATGCGTATGAGGAAAAAAGTGCAAGAAGGTGCTATGCCTAAAGCAAGAATCAATGAAGAAGGAATACTTCGAGTCAACTCAAGACTTTGTGTTCCTAACGACCCTGATTTAAAGTATAAAATCATGATGGAGGCGTCATAACACACCGCTTTCAATCCATCACAGGGAGTACCAAAATGTATCATGATATTAAGGGTGGAGTAATATGAAGAGAGAGATAGCGCTGTTTATCTCAAGGTGTCTAACTTGTCAACGAGTTAAGCGGAGCATCAAGTACCAAAGGTCCATTGCAACCACTTGAAATTCCAGATTGGAAGTGGGAGCACATTACCATGGATTTCGTTACTGGTCTTCCTAAGGGTTCTCAAGGTATAGATGCGATTTGGGTCATTGTTGATAGATTGACCAAGTCTGCTCATTTCTTCTGATACGAGAAACTTATACACTTGAACGTCTTGCTCGTATATACATAAACGAGATTGTAAGATACGCATGGTATGCCGATATCCATAGTTTCGATCGAGACCCAAGATTCACTTCACGATTTTGGGTTAGTTCACGAAAAGCTATGGGCGCAGATTTACATTTTAGCTAAGCATATCATCCTCGAATGACAGACGATCTAAGAGGACTATTCAAACTCTTGAAGATCTATTAAGACATCGTGTCCTTGACTTCAAGGGATGTTGGGATAAGTTCTTACCATTGGTGGAGTTTTCCTACAACAACAGCTTATCAAGCAAGTATTGGCGTGGCTCCATTTGAGGCGTTGTATTGAAGAAAGTGTCGTTCTCGGAGGCCGGGATGAGGTGGGAGAAGCAAACGTTGTTGGGACCGAGAGTTGATGCGTATTACTACGTAAAAGATTCAAACAATCCGTGAACGTATAAAAACCTCCAAGATCGACAAAAGAGTTATCTTGATCTTCGAAAGGACGTGGAATTCGATATAGAGATCATGTGTTGTTACGTGTTGCTCCATGGAAAGGAGTTATGAGATTTGGAAAGAGAGGAAAGCTCAATCTTTGATTCATCTACCCATTTTAATCCTCGATCGAGTAAGAAGGAACTGGCCTATAGACTCGCTTTTCTGCTTGGGTATGTCTCGTGTTCATAACGCTTTTCACATATCCATGTTACGTAAATATGTGAAAGACCCGAACCACGAAGTTAGAACCGGATGAAATAGCGGAAGATTTGGCGTATGAAGAGGTTCCAGATGTTCAAATCTTGATAAAAAGAACATATTCTACGCTCGAGTTATACCTCAAGTCAAAGTTTGTGGAGAAATCACTTGTTGAGGAAATGAATTAGAATCAAATGAAATCAAGATCCTTATTTTCTATAAATATTTCATTTCATAAGAAGGGGAGGTTGTAAGACCCCTGTGAATAAAATGAATTTTCTATAAATATCATTTTGAATATTATGGAATGAATTTGATATAATGTTATAGTTGTGGGTAATATTTATAAATTTTGCAAAATCTAAAGTTGTTATATAATATTCGATTGGTGGGGAATATTCATTTTAACAGGAATATTCGTATAACCGCACAATCATTCGAATTATTGTCGGATTGAGAAAATGACAAAAATACTCTATGAAAATAACGGCGGAAGTTTTACTGAATTAACTGACTAAAACACACAGTGTTAAAAGTACGATGTCTACACGTGAGTTACTTGCGGTAACACACGGTATTGATTATTGATGCTTATGTATTAAGTCACTCAGTTTTGTTTTATTGGTATTATTAATGTAATAAAACAGAAAAACTTTTTATATAAAATGTAATACTTTTATAATGTTATTCGTTTATTAGGCTAATAGTAAAATCTTTTTATATAAAATAGAATACTTTTATAAAGTTATCTATTTTATTAGACAATAATTAGAATATATTATATTTTATTATGCATAGTGTTTGCATAGTGCTGCGTAGTGTTTGCATAGTAAAATCTTTTATAAAGTTATTCGTTTTATTTGATTATAAATAGAATATATTATATTTTATTTAAAAGATTTTACTTTAAATATGGATGGTCAGATTAAAGTAAATCAATCTCGACCAGCTCATGAGTTAGTTACTATCACGATCTATTTTTCTATAAATAGAAGCTCATTCCTTCATTATTTCTTACTTAATTCACTTTGAAACTCTAGAGAGAAAATTATAGAGAAGCTATAGAAAAGTATTACGCTTCTTTCCTACTCTTATATTCAGCTTTTACGGTAAGGGATGTTATTTGTTGTACTTTCGTAAGGGTATTATTTCTTTTGTATTTATAAAGAGAACTTACATTATTCCATTCTTTATTATTCTCACCGAATAACCAATATACACCTGGACTACCCTATACTTGGTGACATTCTTCTAATATTACATCTTTATTATTATTACATTGGAATATCACATTCGAAGCGTTTACGCTTGGACTGGTTCCGCCTCTTTATTATTATTATTCATTTGGAATATCCTGCATGCGTTCTGTGGGACACAGTTCCATGGTTCCATCTTTATTATTATTACATTGGAATATCATATGCATGCGTTCTACTGGACTTTGAATTCCGCTCTTTATTATTCTCATTGGAACATCCTCATCAAGTGTCAATTTTGCATGACTGGTTCCGTTACTTATTAATCTGTTGGAATAACCTGTCTATGCGAAGTACCGCATGCATGGTGATTTCTTTTGTTATTTCATTCGTTATTATACTCAGTTGGTTAAAGTTTTGACTTCTATACTCCAAGAAATTAGTGGAATATCCTTGATATTTGCGCTTCATCCAGTATCTTTTCATGGAAATATTCTTCTGAGCATTCTTGAATTTTACTCTACAAAGCAGTATCATGTTGACAATTTGGACGTTATTAGTTCCTGGATAAATTAATTCTTGAACTTGTTTTATTGAATTCTTATATTATTGTCATCATCCTCATGTTTATATTTTGTTGAAAGTCATCTGTGGCCTGTAGTACATAGATGGACTTGGTATGATTATGATTAGGGATTATTCGGTTGTAATCATGGCCGTAATGTTACAAATGATGTGGTAAAAGTCCTCATTGGCCCGTAGTGCATTAATGAGCGATTGTTGGCATGATCATGACCATTAATGAATACACAAATATCCTTGGTCCGTAGTGCATGGATAATTTGTGGTCATGATACTAAAAGAATATCCTTGGCCAGTAGTGTGGGGTGATTCGATGATGTGGATTATTTATTAAAATTTGAGTCCCAATGATAAAAGTCATGAAAACCCTTTTAAATCATAGAAGATAGTAGATTTTATTCTCTACTTGACTCTTCTAATGGATTGCTTGTTCATTAGATTAAACTTGATGTTTGTTATATTTTATCGGTTTAACATCATGTTGAAGGTTAATGATAATTTATCTGCATTATCTTAGTCATAATATTTCTTACTGGGCTAGTTGAGCTCACCCTTTCTTTCACTGTTCTCTTCAGGAAATGAGAATATAGCTGGGACGAATCGGGGAACGGAGTGATGGACCATATTATAGTATAAGTAGTCCTCACTATTCTGTTAAATAGTGTGACAATAAATGTAATGAGGACTTATTACGAGAGTGGATATTGTCTGTAAGATGTGATTTGTATTAAAACTCACAGCTCTCTTGTTGTATATTAAAGATTGTATTTTTATTCGGTACCATGTATTTGGCGACTCAGAATAGGTGATGTATACCTATTTTGGGGGCGTCACACCATGGATGAAGAAGATCTATTCCATGTTAATATTGTCTTTTCTAGTTCCTCAATCTTAGAAGTTAGATTTGAATTTCTTTGTGCATTAAGTTCATTGGTATGTTTTAAGAGTTTATTCTCAGCTTCAAATTTGGAGAGAGAGTTAATACTTAGAAGAGTTGTTTCCAGTTCTTCCTGAATTTTCTCTTTCTCTTTTTGAAGAAGAGAATAATCTTTAGACAGAACTCTGAACCATTTCATGTATTGATGCAGATCAGATGTTATGCCATGTAGTGAAGTTCTTAAATCATCAATATCTACATCAAGAGAGTTAAAGTCAAATACCTCATCGATACTTACATCATGATTGTCAGGGCTTTTCTTATCCTTTGTATGTTTTGTCATTAGACATAGATTTGTTACTTGAGGATTTTCATCATCTCCAGACTCGGGAGTTGAGTCATTGTCTGAGTCCCTCTATGATCCTCCGGCCACAAGACCTTTGTTTTTTATCTGGAGCCTCTTGTTGCCTTTGAATTCTTTCTTTGAATTTGATTTCCTCTTTAGTTCTTCTCTAAGAGGTTTGTTGCAGTTTGCAATTAAATGGTCAGGCTTCTTGCAGTTGTAACATAAGTCATTTATCTGCTCATGGCTGTTGGTGTTGTTGAATCTCTTAGGTTTGTTGCTTCTGCCTTTACGCATGAACCTCTTGAGTCTTCTTACTAGCATTGCAATATTCTCATCATCATCTTCTTTAGAGTCAGAGTCATTAAATGTTAGCTTTGGAGATGGTATGTGTTTCTTTGAGAGCAACTCATTTGTCTTTCTTTCTTCCTTCAGATGGAGTCTCTGCTCGCTGAGTCAACTCTAGTTCATAGGTGAGAATGTTGCCATAGAGTTGTTGAACAATCATTTTATGAAGATTCTTTGATTCTCTGATGGCAGTGGTTTTGGCATCCCACTTGCTAGGTAGAGCTCTCATGAACTTTATGATCAGATCTTTATTTGCATAGATCTTTCCAAAAGCTCGAAGAGAGTTGGGCAGAGCATTGAATCTTTCATAAGTGGAAGTGACGTTTTCTCTTAGAACATGGGCAAACATTTCATATTGTTGAGTCAGAAGAGATTGCTTATTTTCTCTGACTTCTTCTGTTCCTTCATACATAATGAGAACGCTTCCCAGACTTCCTTGGCAATTTTACTATTGACCACATTTTCGAACAGACCATCTTCTAAGGATTGGAATAGAATGTTCTTGGCCTTTTTGTCGAGTTGGACAACTTTCTTTTCATTGTCAGTCCACTCAGCTTTAACCTTGACTTGAACTCTGTTTGGATCTTCTGGAGTTGGTGCAAGCTTTGTTGGAATGTAGGGCCCATTCATGACAGTTTCAAATAGTTCTTCATTTATTGAGTCCATGCATGCTTACATACGAACTTTCAAGTTGGCAATTTTATCTTTGTTGCACATTGGTGGCTTGCTGCCTCCTCCAGTCTTTGATTCGCTTATCAGATGTGCCATTAGATCTACTCAAGCTTTGTAGGCTGATTGAGAGAACCTGTTCTGATACCAATTATTAGTTTCTAGAGGCACAATAGTTATCTAGAAGGGGGTTGAATAAATATTTAAAAAAAATTATTTTTCAAAATACTTTGTCACATATTGTCAATCAATTTCAACGGAATATGTGATTAGTTTGTTCCCCTTTAAGATAAGAAGAGTTAATAGTTAACAGGCAGTTATAGCAATTAAAGTAAGAATATAAAAGACACAGAGAATTTAAGTGGTTCAGAGCATTCAAAGTTCCTAGCCAACTCTTCTACTCCTTGAGTAAGAAATCCACTAAGGATGTTTTTACAATCTTCGAATCACTTAGATTCCTTCAAGACCAGCAATCTTGGATCTTCTTAGTTCACTTAGAACTCTTCAAGCCAGCAGACTTGGAACTTCTTAGTTCACTTAGAACTCTTCAAGTCCAACAGACTTGACACTTCTTACTTCACTTAATGATAGTTGAGTTCTTGAATGGTGCTACTCAGTTGTTGTTAAGCTTGTGTTCGAAAGAACTGAGTAGCTGAGCAAGTTTTCTTTACAAATCGTAGAGTTGAGCGTTTAGTGTTCTTCAACTTTTTCGTTGTGTACTTGCTTGATTCTTGCATCTGCATCTGATTTGCATATAAGGTGTCTTTGAAATGTGTCCGTTTGAAAGCATTAATTGTATTTGACATTTCTGAGCACTGATGGTGACTTCCTGGAAATCTTCTGTCTAGCCGTCTGGCCCACTGACACAGCAGACTGCTATCTCACCTAACACCTGAAAAGGTATTTTTGGCTGACATATAGTACTTTCCTTAGCTTCTTCAGTATGTTTCTTTGTTATATACTAAAGATGAGTGTTGGGTCATTGGGATTCTCGAGAGTCTCAACGTCTATAATCCATTCCACATTTGTTGTAATTTATTCTTAAATAAATGGATAAGGCTCGATGTTTCTGATGCAGACAAATGATACACTACGATCATAATCGTGGTGTCTTGCAACATTAGTGCTTGATCCGATACTAATAGATGAGAACACTACGATTTCTCTTAAGTACTGGTAGACTATGATCTTTGTTTGCTTAATTTGCAGACTACGTTTCCGAGAGCACACTACGATACTTGAGTTGGCTCGGTAGGCGTTTGGACCAGTCTACGATCCTGAGAGAGGCCTTCCAAAGTAGACACACTACGATTCTTGATGCTCTACGATTCTACCTTGACTTTTGCAATCTCGACAAACTACGATTCTGTTGAAGCCTATCTATTACATCTCAAAAGTTAGATCAACCTAACAGCTTTGATCATTTCTTCTATACATTCATTTACAGAATGATAAACATAAAGCACAGATCAAACCTAACAACTTTGATCTATCACTAAGTCCTTGTACATGTACTTCAAAAAGGACTTTACATATAAGCAAGATTATTTACTTTCAACATCAAATTTAAATATGCAATTTCCAACACTATAGAATAAGAATTTCTTATATTGTAATGGTGTGTTGAGGAAGGAGGGGTAACCTCCCTTTTATAGTGCAACGGAGGGAGAAAAGTTAAGTAGGTTTGCCTAACTTTTCTTCTTTTTTTTCTTCCATGCGCCTAACTTCTTAATTTCCTTCTCTTTTCCTTGCATAACCATCAACTCCTTAAGGGCCCACACAATTGGAAAAATTTTGTTTGTAGGAGAATTCTCACCAACCAACTTAGGAAAACAATGGACAAGCCATACAATTTGCTCACTCCTTCTCTTTAATCACATGCATATATATATATATATATATATAATATTACCACTTAAATTATAAAAAAAATTATATTATTATATTATCACATGATTATAATGTAATATTATAATAATATATTTGAATGAATATTTTATCGGAGAAAGTAATTGCCAAACTTTTAACAAATTCCTTCATTTATATAAAAATTGAACCAATATCCACCACATAATAATTATTCATAAATAATATTATAAGCTCACAATATTAACAACCAGATCATTCCCAGGAAAGAGGGGACTTTCCGATAAGGATTTATCCTTATTGGCGCACAATTATACTTAACCCCTTTCCTCGACAGAATTTTTTAGACATTGGCAATAATGCTAACTAATAATATGAATAATTGTGTTGTATCAATTA
Source organism: Panax quinquefolius (assembly GCA_020205615.1). Lineage (NCBI taxonomy): Eukaryota > Viridiplantae > Streptophyta > Magnoliopsida > Apiales > Araliaceae > Panax > Panax quinquefolius. The sequence continues at coordinate 129,400,013 of CM035172.1, read as the reverse complement.
TTGATTTAATAATATAAAATATTGTGCAGATGATACTGTGACAATAATTGAATCAATAATATGAGATACTATGCAATAATTAATGTGTCAATTATTGAATGAAACTGAGTGACTTCTTATGTAAGACCCCAACTTTTATGAATAAAGATGAATTTTCTATAAATATCATTTTTGAATATTATGGAATGAATTTGATATAATGTTATAGTTGTGGGTAATATTTATAAATTTTGCAAAAAATGCATGAGTTGTTATATAATATTCGATTGGTGGGGAATATTCGTTTTAACGGGAATATTAAATACAACGACACAATCATTGGTGGACCCTACAACGGAATTATTTTCGGATTGAGAAAACCACAAAAATACTTTATAAAAATAACGGCGGAAGTTTTACAGATTAATGTTGAAACACCCTAGATTTAAAAAAATACGATGAATACACGTAGTTACAAAGAGAGACACGGTATTGATTATTGATGCTTACGTGAGAAGTCACTCGAGTTTTGTTCAATTATTATTACAATAATTGCTTGATAAGATCTCACGTTATTTGATTCAATTATTGTCAACATTTTATAATCAATAATTGAGATGACAAAGTTATTAATATTATTATTTGCAATATTAACGATGTCTACAGAAGTTACATCAAAAGAGAGGTTTGGTCACCTAATTGCGCTAATGGGAGAAATCCTTATTGAAAGCACCTCTTTCCCAGGAGCGACACATTCGATTAATATTGTGAATTATAATAATGATGATGAGTTTTGTTTTATTGGTATTATTAATGTAATAAAATAGAAAAGCTTTTATATAAAATGCAGAATACTTTTATAAAGTTATTCGTTTTATTAGACTAATAAATAAAATCTTTTTATATAAAACATAATACTTTTATAAAGTTATCTGCTTTTATTAGACAATAATTAGAATATATTATATTTTATTATGTATAGTGTTTGCATAAGTACTGCGTATGTGTTTGCATAGTAAAATCTTTTATAAAGTTATTCGTTTTATTAGATTATAAATAGAATATATTATATTTTATTGTAAACCAATACAAAATTTGTCAGTTTAAAAGTAAATCAATCTGACCGTTCATGAATTAGTTACTATGTAGTCCATTCTTCTATAAATAGAAGCTCGATCCTTCATTATTTCTTACAATTCAACGAAACTCTAGAGAGAAACTATAGAGAGTTCTTCTTCTATAATCTAGGCGTATTTCTTTAGAGTTTAAGAAAGCTTTGAAGCGTAGTCAAGTTTTCTTTTTGAGTATATCCTCGCCTACTACCAAAAAAAAACTCTTCTTTTATGGTAAGGGATATTATTTGTTGTACTTTCGTTAGGGGTATTCCTTCTTTCTTATTGGTGAAATTCTTTTGTTATTCCATTCTTTATTATTACATTTGGAATAACTTTGTATCGTGGGATACCCTATACTTGTGAAATTCTTACATTATTCCATTATTTATTATTACATTTGGAATATCACATACGTGCGTTCGCATGACTTTGATTCCATTATTTATTATTACATTGGAATATCCCGTGGGTTCCGTTATTTATTATTACATTTGGAATATCACGTCGATGCGTTCTACGCATGACTGTTCCATTATTTATTATTACATTGGAATAACTTTGTTTGTGCGACCTATCGCATGCACAGTGATTTCTTTTGTTATTCCATTCTTTATTATACTCGGTTGGTTAATGTTTTGACTTCTATACTCCATGAAATTATTGGAATATCCTTGATATTTAAGCTTCATCCAAAGATATCTTTTCATGGAAATATTCTTCCGAGCATTCTTGAGTGTTACTCTCTAAAAGAAGTATCATGTTGACAATTTGGACATTATTAGTTCCGGGATAAATTAATTCTTGAACTTGTTTTATTGAATTCATATATCATTGTCATCATCCTCATGTTTATATTATGTTGAAAGTCATCTCGTGGCTTTTGTAGTGCATAGATGGACTTGGTATGATTATGACTAGGGATTATTGATTGTAATCATGGTAGTAATGTTACAAATGATGTGGAAAAAGTCCTCATTAACCCGTAGTGCATTGATGGACAGTTGTTGGCATGATCATGACCATTAATGAATACACGAATATCATTGGCTGTGGTGCATGGATAATTTGTGATTGTGATACTAATGAATATCCTTAAGCCGTAGTCACGGGGATGATGTGGATTATTTATTAAGTGAGTCTCGTGATAAAAGTCATGAAAAACCTTTTAAATCATAGAAGATAGTAGATTTTATGCTCTACTTGACTCTTACAATGGATTGCTTGTTCACTTATGATTAAACTTGATGTTTGTTATATTTTATCAATTTAACAACTTTGTTGAAGGCTAATGATAATTTATTCGCATTATCTTAGTCATAATATTTCTTCTTTGGGCTAGTTGAGCTCACCTTTTTGCTTTCATTGTTCTCTTCAGGAAATGAGAACGTAGCTGGGAGTAGTCGGGGAACGGAATGATGATCCAGATGATAGTATTAGTAGTCCTCACTATTCTATGAAATAGTGTGATAATAAATGTAGTGAGGACCCCATTGAGTTTGTATATTGTCTAGATGACAATATTTGTATTAAAACTCACAGCATATGTTTAGTCGTATTTTACACGACTGATGTATAATTAAGTTGTATTTGAATTTTTTACCATGTATTTGGCGACTCAGAATAGGTGATGTATACCGATTTTGGGGGCATCGCAGTTGGTATCAAAGCTTAGGGATATGATCCCTGGCTAAGATGTGAGAATATAACTAGGAGGGGAGAGATGGGGAATTCCTTCGCTAGTATGACCTACCTAAGTTTATTTGGTATTTAATTGGTCGGTCAGAATATAAGGATAATATGTTACATGTCAATTAACCTTTGTTTTGTGGCAGTATCTGAAAATGACATCCGAGAATGTTGAGAATAGCAAATGGACAAAGACGTAGTTGATTCACCATATATCAATGATCGAGGATAATGTGCATCGAGAAAGCGACAATCCTCGTGCAAACAACAACACTTGACCAAATGATGAATGATGGAATGTTCGGAGACTTTATGCAATTCATGCAACAACCGAGGCGAGAGCGGCTCACGTCCAAAATGTAGGTGGAAACACGAAAACTCTAGGGCGATCGCCAGCTAAATGATTCAAGGAGCCGGGACCACCGGAGTTTATTGGAGAGTCAAAACCACTTAAGGCGGAAGCATGGATAAAGCGTATCACCAAGATATTTGATGTCTTGGGATGCTCGAGGAGCAAAAGGTTCCCTTCTTACCTTTATATTGCGAGGAGAAGCAAATTACTAGTGGAAATCGGTAAGCGTACTCAACCTCGCTGCCAAGACCAAGATGTCTTGGGAGAAGTTCCAAGAACTATTCAATGACAAGTACTTTCCCGAAAGTATTCGTCACATAAAAGAGGTAGAGTTTATCAAGTTGGAGTAGAATAATATGACTGTGTCGCAGTACGAAGCTAAGTTTGCCGAGTTGTCTCGGTTTGTATCCCACTTGGTGGATAATGAAGAGAGAATGACGCAGAATTTTTTAAGAGGTTTAAAGCCGAAGATACATCAACATCTTATTTCTCATAAACTGTGTTTGTATTCAGATGTTGTAAATATGGCTCAGTTAGTTGAGCGTGATAACGAGTCAACGCAACCAAAAGAGAGCGGTAAACAAAATGATAATACCGGTGAGAGCGCGATCATCGAGCGGTGACAACAAGCGTGGAGGAATCAACAGGCCGAAAGTGGTAACCACTTGATGGTAATCGAGGCCAAAATAATAAGAATGAACATTTCAAGAAGAGAGATTCAACAATGATGGAAAGACGCCAAAGACCAACACCGTTGTTAAGGAAGGAGAACGACCACCTATCATATGCTTCAAATAGGGAGGAGGACACATCGATCCAAATTAAGCGCGATCTTAGTCAAAAGCGTGTTATAATTGTGGAAGAGAAGGTCACTTAGCCAATTTTGTCGTTCACCAAGACAAGTTCAATAGGATGAAGGCACCAAAAGGTCAGTCCCGAAAAAGTCAAAGCCGAGTAGGTGAGGGAGGCGTTTGTTGTGACCTCCCGAAAGCGAGGAACCCGAATGAGGTCATCACGGGTAAGCTTATCATAAACTCTAAAGAAGTCTATACTTTATTTGATCTGGGTTCTACCCATTCTTTTATTTCTCCTACTTGCGCTCAACGATTAAATTTGACTCCAAAGAAATTAGACTTTGATTTATCTGTGAAAACTCCGTTGGGAGAAACTTTCATTACATCCACTGTTTATAAGTCTTGTTTGGTTCAAATCGGTACCCTCACATTACCTGTCGATCTCATTTCATTGAAAATACTTGCATTTGATGTGATTCTAGGGATTGATTGGTTAACTACTCATCATGCTAAAATTGATTGTTTTCGTAAGGTTGTTAGCTTTCATATTCCTAATCGACCTATTATGAGAATTCAAGCAACCAAACCATTAAAATCAATCACTGTCATCTCAAGCCATAAAGCTATTCGTTTATTAAAAAACGGATGTCAAGCTTTCTTAGCTCATGTCACAGATCTAAACAAAATACGTTAGTTTTGAATAATATTTCTATTGTTAATGAATTTCCTGACGTATTCCCTGAAGAACTTCCTGGCCTACCCCCAGAACGTGAAATTGAATTTTGTATCGATCTTGAACCCGGTACAAAACCCATTTTCAAAGCCCCATATCGAATGGCTCCTATTGAACTTTAGGAGTTAAAGACTCAATCTGCGAAAATTGTTGAGACATTGGTTTCATTCGTCCTAGACGTCTCCTTGGGGGTGCTCTGTTACATTACGTGAAGAAGAAAGATGGGAGTATGCGACTTTGTATTGATTATCGGGAGTTGAATCATGTCACCATCAAAAATAGGTACCCATTGCAATGTATTGATGACTTGTTTGACCCGATTCAAGGAGCCAAATTCTTTTCAAATATTGATCTTAGTTACGGATATCACCAATTGAAGATTAAAACCGAGTGACATTCCAAAGCGACTTTCGAACTCGATGCGGGCATTATGAATTCCTAGTCATGTCCTTTGGATTGACTAATGCTCCTAACGCTTTCATGGATATGATGAACCGAGTATTCAAGGAATATTTGGATCACTGGGATGAGGTGAGTGAAGCAACGTTGTTGGGACCTGAGTTGGTACGTATGACTACGGAAAAGATTCTATCCGACAACGTATAAAAACCTCACAAGATAAAGAGTTATGTTGATCTTCATCGAAAGGACGTGGAATTCGATATAGGAGATCATGTGTTGTTACGTGTTGCTCCGTGGAAAGGAGTTACGAGATTTGGAAAGAGAGGAAAGCTCAATCCTCGATCGAGTAGGAACTGTGGCCTATAGACTCACTTTATCGTCAAGTATGTCTCGTGTTCATAACGTTTTTCACATATCCATGCTACGTAAATATGTGGAAGACCTGAACCACATTATTGAGTTAGAACCGGACGAAATAGCGGAAGATTTGACGTATGAAGAGGTTCTTGTTCAAATCTTGGATAAGAAGAAACATATTCTATGCTCCAAGGTTTTACCTCAAGTCAAAGTTTTATGGAGAAACCACGATGTTGAGGAAATGACTTGGGAGTTAGAATCTGAAATGAAATTAAGGTATCTGATAAGTGGTTTTTATATACACGAATTGATATTCATTTCAAGTTTAAATTCGTAGTTATCTTCGTGTTTTGTGTTCGTTTTTATTCGTTTCATGTTATTTTATGTGTAGGGTGGTCATGGATGCAAGTGGTGAGGAAAGGCGGTCTTTTTGTAGCAAAGTGGAAAAATGTTGAAAAGGAAAAAAATTGAAGTCAGAGTAACTTTCCTAGCTTGGGCGAGCTTTCTTATCTTGTACCCCACGGGCGGAAATGGAGTCCGATCTGGAGTGACACATTACATTTTGATGTCTGCTGGTGCTCGGATTTTGGGACTTTTGTGATGCACTTGGACTCTAATAAAAGCAGATTTCGGCCAGGAGAGGGGGAGCTGGAGATTACTTGGAAAAACAAAAATCTTACAACACACGGAGGATAATTCAAGAGCGATTTCCAGGATTCAAGAAAAAACTTTGGAGGAGTAATTTTCAGAGATTGTCACGACGGTTGTGAATCAAGGCTACGTGAAGGGGTTTTCATTATTCTTATTCTCTTTAGTCTTATTTGTAATTGGAAGGATGTTTTCAAAAAATTATTCAGTTTTTAATTCATTCGTTATGAACTAATTTACTTATTAGACTTGTGATGGATCTTTGGGTGAAACGATGATTCTATAGCTTTGATTTCTAATTCAATAATATATTTTAGTTTATCTATGTTAATTTGGCGTGAATTTATGAATTGCACGATCAGCAGTTCTTTGTGGATTTGAAAGGAATCGAGAGAGAGATTCGAATCTGACCTGAGTTAATATAGCATGTGTCATGAATTTTGTCGATAGCGATTTTTGATTATTGTTAAGGTAGAGATACGCTTGACATCACATGTAATCGTATAGAGAGCTTAAACTTAAACCTTCTTTAATTGCAGTTCACATAGAGATATAGTGAGTTGGTTAATTTAGGTGTTTAACAGATTTCTATCTTAATTGTGGATTGATGTTAATACGGTATTAGTGCATCGAGAGGTGGCTATTACTACATTCGTGTTCTTGATTAATAAACTGGGATATTAAATTGAGTTGGAATAAAGGTTTGAAAATCAGAGTGAAGCTCAGGGTGAAATCATAAGTCTAATTCTCCATTAATTGTTTGAAATTCCAGATTTTGATATTGGTGACTGTTTTGTGATAGTTTACTTATTTATTAATTTAGTTTTTTTATATAGTTTTAAAACCATTGAATTGAATAGTTTAATAGAATTAGGATTAATAGAAAATTGATAATTGTGAAGTTAAATTTTTTGATAATTTGTCTTAGTGGGAACGATACTCTATTTACTACTATATTACTTGTTGACCACGTACACTTGCATGTTTTTGCGCGTATTGATTTTACCCAACAAGTTTTTGGCGCCGTTGCCGGGGACAATTTAGCTGAGATTTTAATATTTTTTTAAGATATCAGTTTAATTAGTCCGGTTTTACTTAAACATTTTTTTTTGTTCTTGTTTCTCCTATTTCAGGTTTTTGATATTGGTTTATGCAAATGCGATCCAAACATCCAGACTTGCTTCCTTTTAAGGACGACATTGAAAGAAGATTTTAGAGGTTAAGTAAGTGGATCGAGGACACGAGGAACGAATTCAAAAATTCTGATAAGGAAGAAATCATGGCTGCCGAAGACCAGAAAGCGTTGAGGGATTTTGCAACACCTAGGGTGACTGATCTGCAGTCGAGCATTTCTAGGCCTGCAATAGCTGCGAACACTTTTGAAATTAAGCCTGGGACCATTCAGATGATAAAGAACTCATGTCAGTTTGGGGAATGGCGAATGACGATCCGAATGAGCATTTGATCAGTTTTTGGAAATGTGCGACGCGTTCATGTACAATGGGGTGTCGGATGAGGTAGTGAGACTTCACTTGTTCCCATTCACTTTACGGGACAAGGCAAAGAGTTGGTTACATTCTCTTCCGCCGGGGTCGATCACTACGTGGGAAGACTTGGCTCAAAGATTTCTTGCCAAATTTTCCCACCAAATGAAGATCGCGAAAATGAGGAATGACATCACAATGTTTGAAGCGGCGAATGGGAGTCACTATATGAGGCATGGGAGCGATACAAGGAATTACTCGAAAGTGCCCACATCATGGATTGCCCAGTGGTTACAAATGAACACCTTTATAACGAGCTACATGGAAATGTCAGAACCAGCATTAATGCGGCATCGGGCGGTGCATTCATGGCTAAGAGTTACAAGGACGCATACAATTTGATCGAAACAATGGCGGCAAATAACTACCAGTGGCCCACAACAAGAATGACACAGGCAAAGGCGGCTGGGATCTTGGAATTAGATGGAGTAATGACTATACTGACACGACTTTACTGCACTATCCATGAAGTTTGATACTATGAATGATAGGGTTAATACGATGACAGGGGCTCAAATTCAGCAGGTTATGGTAGTATGTGAATTGTGTGCAGGTGATCATCCAACGATCGGTCGTAATAAATCCGACATCCGATTCGGTTCATAAGCGACTACTGATAGAATTCCATAAAATACATACCAAAACACCTACAACCGGGGAATAGAACCACCCAAACCTCTCGTGGAGCAATAGCCAGCAAAATCAAGCTCCAAGACCATCATATCCCCCTGGTTTTCAGAGTCATCAACAACCGGTTCAACATCAGGAAAGGAAATCCGATTTCGAGGAAATGGTGTCAAAGTTCATAACCAAAGACCTTGATGCATTAATAAAAAATCAAGCAATGGTGATGAAAAGTCAAGAGATGTCAATTAGCCGATTGTTTATCCTCCACCGCCGTTTCAGCAGAGGGTCCAAAAAAAAATCGGATAAGCAATTCCTAAGTTTTTAGGCGTGTTCAAGAAACTCCAGTTAACATCCCATTCGCAGAGGGCCCTAGAGCAAATCTTAGGAGTTATCGAAGTTTATGAAGGAATTACATCGAGGAAGAAGAAATGGGAAGAATTGAAAACAATGGCACTAACGAGGTGTGTAGTGCGATTATTACGAAGAAAAATTCCACCTACCACCAAAACTTCAAAGACACAGGAACTTTACTATCCCGTGCACGATCGGGAAGATGTCGTTTAACAAATGCTTATGTGATTTGGGTGCGAGTATAAACCTGATGCCATTGTCAGTGTACTCAGAATTGGGTTTGCCCGCGCCAAAGCCTACAAATATTTCATTGCAGTTGGCGGATAGGTCAGTCACATATCCGAGAGGAATTATAGAGGACATTCTAGTAAAAGTGGATAAGTTTATATTCCCTGCGGACTTTATCATACTGGATTTCGATGAAGATAAGAACATCCCGATCATCCTAGGGAGACCTTTCTTGTACAGGAAGGACACTCATGGCGTGCAAAAAGGAGAACTTACAATGAGGTCCAAATATCGAGAAATAAAATTCAATGTGTTCAAGAGCCGTGAATATCCTCTGACGAGGAAGAGTGTTATCGAATGGATTTAATTGAGCAAATTACCAAAATATATTAGCAAGAGTTTGATCAACGATCCGTTAAAACAACCTTTATTGGGGGATGAAGAAAAGATGACCCGAAATTTGTGGACTTATTATAGATGCTAGACTACTTCGTTGCCACGAGTTAAGCCGAAATTGAGCTGCCGTTTGAACCATTGCACTTATGCGAGGAGGCGATTGCGAGAAAAATTGAAACCATCATTGGAGGAGCCATGACATTGGAACTTAAAACCACTCCCTAAACATCTTAGGTATGCGTATTTAGGCGATTCAAATTCTTTACATAATTATTTCCTACATCACTTAGCAAATTGCAGGAAGAAAAGTTGTTGAGGGTGCTTAGGGATCACAAATTAGCGATTGGATGGATGATTGAAGATATAAAAGGCATTAGCCCATCATTTTGTATGCACAAGATTCTGATGGAAGATGATGCAAGTCCATCGGTGGAGCATCAACGTCGACTTAACCCAATCATGAAGGAAGTAGTCGAGAAGGAAATTAAAATTATTGGATCTTGGTATCATATATCCAATTTCAAACGATAAATGGGTAAGTCCGGTTCATTGTGTCTTAGAAAGGGGGAGGGGATTAGCGGTGATCTGAATGAGAGGACAACGAGTTAATTCAAATAAGGATAGTGACGAGGTTGGAGGGTGTGCATCGATTATAGGAGATTGAATAAGGCAACAAAAGGATCATTTCCTTTATCTTTTATCGATCAAATGTTAGAGGCAGTTAGCGGGACATGAGTTTTACTTGTTTATTGGATGGATACTCGGGATATAATTAGATCACCATCGCTCCACGAGGATCGATAAAAGACAACATTTACATGCCACTTACGGCACATTTGCGTTCAAGAGGATGTCATTCGGTTTATCTGGCCTTTTAGTAACTTTCAACGGTGTATGATGGCTATTTTTTTCAAAGATGGTGGAGAAGAATGTTGAAGTCTTCATGGACGATTTCTCGGTCTATGGAGACAATTTTGATACTTACCTAGAAATGCGGTCATGGTGTTGCGGCGATGTAAGGATACAAACCTCATACTAAATTGGGAAAAATGCCACTTCATGGTTGAAGAGGGCATAATTTTGGGCCATAAGGTGTCGGCTCAAGGATTGGAGGTGGACAAAGCAAAGTTGGATCGATTGAGAAACTACCTCCACCGAGCTCGATTAAGGGTATTAAAAGTTTTACGGGGCATCTTTGGGTTCTCTGGGAGGTTCATAAAGACTTCTCTAAGATTGCAAAACCTTTATACGATCTTTTAGAGAAGGATGCTACTTTTCGACTTTACTGCGGAATCTGAAGTCGCGTTTGAATTGTTGAAAAAGAAAATAACTCTTTCCCGTGATAGTCGTGCCGGTTGAAAAAATGCCATTCGAGCTTATGTGTGATGCGAGCGACTATGCGATTAGGGCTATTTTGGGACAAACAAGAGAGACAAGGTGTTTCACGCCATATATGCAACAAGCAAAACACTCATAGAGACTCGAAATGAACTACACTACCACGGAAAAGAAATTACTTGCGATGGTGTATGCGCGTTCGACAAATTTTGGGCATACTTGATGGGGACTAAGGTAATAGTCTACACGGACCATTCGGTGATTCGATTTTAATAAGCGAAAAAAGATGCTAAGCCACGCCTTATCCGATGGATTCTCCTACTTCAAGAGTTTGATTTAGAAATTAAAGATAAAAAGGGGATGGAGAATCAAGTTACCGACCATTTATCAAGGATGGAAAATCCGGAGAAAAAAGATGAAGATAGATGCGCGATCAACGAGTCATTCCCGGATGAGCAACTATTTGGGTTAACTGCAGAATTTTCGTGGTATGCAGATTTCGCGAATTTTGCGGTAAGCAAAATGATTCCCCCGGATCTTACACGACAATAGAAAAAGAAGTTTCTTCATGACGTCAAGTGGTACATGTGGAATGAGCTGTATCTATTCAAGCAGTGCGCTGATAAGATGATTCGACGATGTATCCCCGACAGTGAAGTCCACAACATACTGCAAGAATGCCACTCATCATCATATGGTGGACATTATGGGAATGAGCACACCGCGACAAAAGTGCTTCAATCCGGGTTTTATTGGCCTACATTGTTCAAAGAAGCCCACCAATTTGTGAAAACATGTGATAGATGCTAAAGGGTGGGAAACATATCGAAACGGAATGAGATGCCCCCTACAAACAATCCTTGAAGTGGAAATCTTTGATGTATGGGGCATCGATTTCATGGGACCATTCCCTTCGTCTTTGAGCAATCAGTATATTATGCTCGCGGTGGATTACATCTCGAAATGGATCGAAGCTACAGCACTACCATCTAACGATGCCAAGGTGGTCCTCAAATTCCTACAGAAAAATATTTTCACGAGGTTTGGTACACAAAGAGCAATAATCGATGATGAATGTAGTCACTTACGCAATAAGTCGTTCTGACTCTTTTGGCTAAGTATGGGGTCAACCATAAGGTGGCTCTGACATATCACCCTCAAACAAATGGACAAAAGAGGTTTGAACAGAGAAGTCGAAGATATTGGAAAAAGTCATAAATCCGAGTCGAAAAGATTGGTCACTTCGGTTGGATGATGCATTATGGGCGTACCGGACTGCATACAAAACACCAATCGGGATGTCACCTTATCAACTCTTGTACGAAAAAGCATGTCACTTACCGGTGGAGCTACAACACAAGGCTTACTGGGCCATACAAAAATTAAATTTTGATCAAGCCGCTGTAGGAGAAAAGAGGCTACTCCAACTAAAAGAGCTCGACGAATTCCGACTCCAAGCCTACGAGAACACCAAGATATATAAAGAAAAGGTTAAAAGATGGCACGACCAAAGAATTAGTGCAACGAACATTCGAGTAAGGTCAATCGATCCTCTTGTTCAACTCACGGTGCGATTGTTCCCGGAAAGCTTAAGTCGAGATGGTGGGACCATTTACTATAAAACGCGTATTTCCTCGTGGCGTAGTTGAACTCTACATCGTAATCCATTAGAGGCGTTCAAGGTCAATGGTCAACGGATAAAGCATTCTTTGGGGTGGCGAGTCGAATGGGGCGCCAGACGACATTACCCTCGTCGATACTGCGATAAAATAGGGGGAGTAGTCGAAATTTGAGCGACTTAAAATCAAGCGCTAATTGGGAGGCAACCCAACTTTTCTTTATTTTTTATAGTTCATGTTTAATTGTTAGGATGTAGTTTATTAAGCAGTAGTTAGGTCTTATCAAGTAAAAGTTTTGCTAAAAATCTCAATGAAACTCCAAGTCGTCATTAATCTAACATAGTGCATGTTTTTGGTTTCAGGAGAGGTCTAACATGAGTAAGAGCAACAACGACCAAGAAATGGAGGAAAATTGGAGAATTTTGCATCTCAAAATTTTTGGTCAAAAATTCGAAGTCAGTGGACATGCCCGCCGGGGTGGGCATTTTTAACTTAACACCCCGTAGGCAATGCGAGAGTCCCAGATCTGGCGGAACCTGACAACTATTAAACACGCTGCCTACTAAGTCTTGCCCATACACCCACACACGCCTACTCCTTCTCTTGCTCTCACTCTCCCTCAACATCACTACCTAGTTTCTATACCAACCCACTACTACCCATTACCTACATCAAAACCTCATTCCCACTACTAATTCCCACGATCTCCACTACCCAAACTTCGCAATCACATATTATTCCCAACCACACCACCTCTATATATATAACTCCATCTCATCTCTACTTCTTCACACAATCGATTTTTGAATTAGGGTATTCTGAGAGGTTGTTTTTGAGAGCAAATTCGATTGCTTACTTGGGACTTCAACTCATCCATTCCACATACACCAATTTCCAAGTTCAGATTTCAAATTGGGTAACCTACCCCAACTACACACTAAGTGTTTGATAAATTGACTGACCCACGTTAGGGGAAGGTAGAGTTTGCTAGCAAGTGTTACCAAATTTGAAAACAATGGCGTCTCAACCGAAACATCCAAACGCCCAATGGGGGAGAGTTCAGCGCCACTCAACCATGACACACCTATGATCGTTGAAAATTTGTGAGTGTCATGGCCCGATCGGTATGATTACATCTTAACTAAAGCACTTACGCCGGGCGAGGATTGGCCCCAGAGGGGAATGATGGGGAGATGATGTCTCAAAGTTACCAAAAGGGGTGGCTTCACTTCACTGAACATCCGATTCCCGCCGTTGTCAACATTGTCAAGGAATTTTATACAAACACCGAAGACACAACTCCTTTCAAAGCGTTTATGCGTGGTCGCATGGTTCCATTCAGTGACGATGCCATTAATGCTTACTATCAGTTGCGGGTGCCACGACATTGTCAGTATGTACAATTAAGGGATTCTGACCCTGACTATGAGGAGGTCATTACAAACATGACAAAGCCGGGCACATCTATCAAAGGTAGAAAGGGAGGAACGGTGTTTAATAGCAAAGACCTTAGTCGGTATGGAAAAATATGGTACGCATTCTTATGCGCGAAATTGCTTCCGTCCCAACACACTTCGGACGTCACCAAAGAGAAGGCGTTACTGTTATACGCCATTATGCAAGATTTCATTATTGACGTCGGGGCCATCATTAATTTCTCCATCCGCCGGTGTTTACGTGGGAATTTTTCGGGCAGTTTACCACATCCATCACTTATATATGCGTTATGCCGCAATGCGGGGGTAAGATATTCTGATGATGAGCCCACTCAAATGCCGCTCGCTTTGCTTGATTCCAGAATGACTGCGCGGTATTCAGTTTGGCCTGGAGGAGAGTCACATCCACGAGGTTTGGGTTTTATTTTTCCATCGGCGTCGGAAGACGAAGTCGAAGATACTTCGGGGGATGAGGATGAAGCGATGGGAGATCAAGGAACCGAGCAGGTACCGCAGACAGAGGCAATTTCTAGTCCTCAGTTCCTTGAGTTCCAAAATCAGATGAATGCGCACAATAGGGCGCGTCGAAAAATCTGACGATTAGCGATCGCGAAGATCATATGTTTGATCTGATGAACGCATCTTTCGCCTCACTGAACACAACACTCCAAAGTTTCAACCCGGTGGTTCAATTTCCATATCAACAACCCGGACCATTACCTCAATTTCCTCCCAGTGATTCCGATGAAGAAGAGCACCAACCACCTCCTCAGACTTAGACGATTCCAGGGAAGTCCTCATGCACTTAATTTTTATCCAATGAGGGCATTGTCTTATTTAAGTTTGGGGGATTTATTTGTTTTCATATCTAGTTTTGCATTATAGATTAGGATTTTGCATAGTAGTTAGGATTTTGCGTTGTTTAAAAAAAAAAAAAAAATTAGTTAAATAGAAAATGTTTGCATATTTCCAATAGTTAAATAGAGTGTTTGCATATTTCAGCATTTTTTCTGATTTATTTTGGCGATGATGAGATTGTGAACAAGTTAACCAATATAGTATGGATTATTAGAACTATGATATAATTTCTGTTATGAATCGATTCTTGGAATTGTTAGAAACTGTTATAAAAAGGGTATCACTAATAACATCTTTGTTGGCCAAATTCGATTCAAATTGATCATAAAAAGTTTCTAAAGGATAATGCTAGGGTGAACCAGAAAATGATAAAGATAGGCAGTGAAGGCTTAAATTAGGCAAAAACCCTAAGTTTGGGGGAATATATGTGGGGTATATAAGATTTATCTAAAAAAATAAAAATAAAAAAATTTAAAAATAAAAAAATGAAACATGTTTAGTCTTGTGGTGGGTTGAGGAGAAACACTCCCCATAAACACAAGCGTGAGATGGAGCGTAAAACACACTCACCAACCATCTATCAAAAGAAAATGAAAAGGGAAATAATCACGGGAAAAGAGCAAAAAGCCCCCGCGTGAAAAAAAGAAGAAGAAAAAAAAGTATAAGTATCCTGCATGTATCATTGAATTTGGTTGTGTTTAATTTTAGTTGAGTCGTGCCTATCTTTGAGATTTTTAAGTTTGCACTGTATGATTCCTTCTAAGAAGTTGTTTGTGTATTGAATTTGGGTCCGTATCAGTTATCTTAGATGTTGTTCACACACCTTGCTTATACCGGTGATAATTGTTCAAGATTTGAGAATTAATATGTAAGTGTGGATTGGTTTGATAATTAATTGTAAAGTTGCTTGTTTTCTACGAGGCCGATGGATAAGTTAGTTTATCGATGTTTGTTGGATTTTAGGCATTTAGATTGTTATTGCATTTCATTGCATTGCATAGCATGTAGTTTGTTTTGTGCTCGAGGACTAGCACGGTTTAAGTTTGGGGGATTTTGATAAGTGGATTTTATATACACGAATTGATATTCATTTCAAGTTTAAATTCGTAGTTATCTTTGTGTTTTGTGTTCGTTTTTATTCATTTCATGTTATTTTATGTGTAGGGTGGTCATGGATGCAAGTGGTGAGGAAAGGAGGTCTTTTTGGAGCAAAAGTGGAAAAATGTTGAAAAGGAAAAAAATTAGTCGTTAGTAGCTTAGACCCGTATCTGTACCCGGTCCCATTCTCCGAGGGTGACATGTTACATTTTGATGTCTCTTTGGTGCTCGGATTTTGGGACTTTTGTGATGCGCTTGGACTCTAATAAAAGCAGATTTCGGCCAGGAGAGGGGGAGCTGGAGATTACTTGGAAAAACAACAATCTTACAACACACGGAGGATAATTCAAGAGCGATTTCCAGGATTCAAGAAAAATTTTGGAGGAGTAATTTTCAGAGATTGTCACGACGGTTGCGAATCAAGGCTACGTGAAAGGGTTTTCATTATTCTTCTTCTCTTTAGTCTTATTTGTAATTGGAAGGATGTTTTCAACAAATTATTCAGTTTTTAATTCATTCGTTATGAACTAATTTACTTATTAGACTTGTGATGGATCTTTGGGTGAAACGATGATTCTATAGCTTTGATTTCTAATTCAATAATATATTTTTAGTTTATCTATGTTAATTTGGCGTGAATTTATGAATTGCACGATCAACAGTTCTTTGTGGATTTGAAAGGAATCGAGAGAGGAGATTCGAATCTGAACCTAGTTAATATAGCATGTGTCGTGAATTTTATCGATAGCGATTTTTGATTATTGTTAAGGTAGAGATAAACTTGACATCACATGTAATCGTATAGGAAGCTTAAACTTAAACCTTCTTTAATTACAGTTCACATAGAGATATAGTGAGTTGGTTAATTTAGGTGTTTAATGGTTTGCCTTCTTAATTGTGGATTGATGTTAATACGGTATTAGTGCATCGAGGGTGGCTATTACTACGTTAAGTGTTCTTGATTAATAAAGCGGGATATTAAATTGAGTTGGAATAAAGGTTTGAAAATCGAGTGAAGCTCGGGGTGAAATCATAAGTCTAATTCTCCATTAATTGTTTGAAATTCCAGATTTTGATATTGGTATTTGTTTTGTGATAGTTTACTTATTTATTAATTTAGTTTTTTATATAGTTTTAAAACCATTGAATTGAATAGTTTAATAGAATTAGGATTAATAGAAAATTGATAATTGTGAAGTTAAAATTTTTGATAATTTGTCCTAGTGGGAACGATACTCTATTTACTACTATATTACTTGTTGACCACGTACACTTGCGTGTTTTTTCGCGTATTGATTTTACCCAACAGTATCCTTACCTCTTCGACATACCAGGTACGTACCCTAATTTCGAGGGCGAAATTTCATAAGAAGGGGAGGTTGTAAGACCCCAACTTTTATGAATAAAGAAGAATTTTCTATAAATATCATTTTTGAATATTATGGAATGAATTTGATATAATGTTATAGTTGTGGGTAATATTTATAAATTTTACAAAATACGCAAGTTGTTATATAATATTCGATTAAATTGGGGAATATTCGTTTTAACGAAATATTCATACAACTAAGACAATCATTGGTGGACCCCACAAATGTAATTATTGTCGGATTGAAAAAACGAAAAAATACTTTATGAAAATAACGGCGAAAGTTTCTACAGTTAATCTGTGAAACACCTTAAGAGTTAAAAGTACGATGTCTGGCGTGAGTTACAAAGAATAACTTACGGTATTGATTATTGATGTTTACGTGAGAAGTCACTCAATTTTGTTCAATTATTGTTATAGTAATTGCTGCATAGTATCTCACGTTATTTGATTCAATTATTGTCAATATTTTATAATCAATAATTGAGATGACAAAGTTATTAATATTATTATTTGCAATATTAACGATGTCTGAAGTTACATCGAGGAGAGGTTTGGTCACCTAATTGCGGCATGATAAGGAGAAATCCTTATTGAAAGCCCCTCTTCCTAAGAAACGACTTGATCGATTAATATTGTGAATTATAATAATGATGATGAGTTTTGTTTTATTGGTATTATTAATGTAATAAAAGCGGAAAAGCTTTTTATATAAAGCGAGAATACTTTTATAAAGTTATTCATTTTATTAAACTAATAGTGAAATCTTTTTATATAAAATAGAATACTTTTATAAAGTCATCTACATTTTATTAGATAATAATTAGAATATATTATATTTTATTATCATAGTATTTGCATAGTGTTTGCATAGTAAAATCTTTTTATAAAGTTATTTGTTTTATTAGATTATAAATAGAATATATTATATTTTATTGTAAACCAATCTGGACCGTCCGTTTAAAGTAAATCAATCTGGACCGTTCATGAATTAGTTACTATGCAGTCCATTCTTCTATAAATAGAAGTTCATTCCTTCATTATTTCTTACGAATTCACTGAAACTCTAGAGAAAAAAACTATAGAGAGAGTTCTTCTTCTATAATCTTGAGCATATTTCTTTAGAGTTTAAGAAAGCTTTGAGCGTAGTGCAAGTTTTCTTTAAGTATATCCTCGTCATACCAGTCAAAATGCTCTTCTTTCACGGTAAGAGATATTATTTGTTGTACTCGTTAGGGGTATTCCTTCTTTCTTATTGGTGAAATTCTTTTGTTATTCCATTCTTTATTATTACATTGGAATAACTTTTGTATCATGAGGACACACCCTATACTTGGTGAAATTCTTCTTTATTCCATTATTTATTATTCTATTGGAACATCATGTCTCTGCGTTTACGCATGACCTAGTTCCATTATTTATTATTATGTTGGAATATCCTGTTGGTGCGTTTACGCATGACCTGGTTCCATTATTTATTATTTTATTGGAATATCTGTTTGATTAAGCTTACATGACTGGTTCCATTATTTATTATTACATTGGAATAACCTATCTATGCGGTCTATCGCGTATGCCTAGTGATTTCTTTTGTTATTTCATTCTTTATTATACTCAGTTGGTTAAAGTTTTGACTTCTGTACTCCATGAAATTAGTGGAATATCCTTGATATTTGCGCTTCATCTAGTATCTTTTCATGGAAATATTCTTACGAGCATTCTTGAGTGTTACTCTACAAAAGTAGTATCATGTTGACAATTTGGACATTATTAGTTCTGGATAAATTAATTCTTAAACTTGTTTTATTGAATTCTTATATCATTGTCATCATCCTCATGTTTATATTATGTTGAAAGTCATCATGGCATAGTGCATAGATGGACTTGGTATGATTATATTAGGAATTATTGATTGTAATCATGGCCGTAATGTTACAAATGATGTGGAAAAAGTCCTCGTTGACCCGTTGTGCATTGATGGATAGTTGTTGGCATGATCATGACCATTAATGAATACACGAATATCCTTGGGCATGTGCATGGATAATTTGTGGTTGTGATACTAATGAATATCCTTGGTAGTAGTGCGGGGATGATGTGGATTATTTATTAAGCTAAGTCTCAAATGATAAAAGTCATGAAAAACCTTTTAAATCATAGAAGATAGTATATTTTATTCTCTACTTGACTTTCTTACAATGGATTGCTTGTTCACTGCAATTAAACTTGATGTTTGTTATATTTTATCGGTTTAACAACTTTGTTGAAGGCTAATGATAATTTATTACGCATTATCTTAGTCATAATATTTTTTTTTGGGCAAGTTAGGCTCACCTTTTTGCTTTCATTGTTCTCTTGAGAAATGAGAACGTAGCGAGGGGACTAGTCGGGGACGGAGTGATGGTCCGGATAATATCATTAGTAGTCCTCACTATTCTATAAAATAGTGTGATAATAAATGTAATGAGGACCCCATTGAGTTTGTATATTGTCTAGATGACAATATTTGTATTAAAACTCACATCATATGTTTAGTCGTATTTTATACGACTGTTGTATAATTAAGTTGTATTTGAATTTTGTACCATGTATTTGGCGACTCAGAATAGGTGATGTATACCGATTTTGGGGGCGTCACATCTTACGTAAGAATCAATAATCAGAGATATCTTGTGCAATCTGGTAATATTCTCTTGTGCACATTCTGCGCGTATTTTTTACTTTTATCACCGGGTATTTCAACAGTTAACGGTAAAAGTCTTGCCGTTATTTTTTATAAAAAAGTTATTTTTGTGGCTTTGTATATCTGACAATTATTCCGTTACGTGGTCCACCAATGATTGCACCGTCGTACGAATATTTTTCGATAAAATATTCCCCGACCAAACGAATATTTATTTTTATGACCACTTGCTTACATTGCAAAATTTGCACATTTCACCCATAATTAAAGAATTATATCAAATTAACATCTTATTATTCAAAATAATAATTAGAGAAATTAAATCTTTATTCATAAAAATTTGGGGTCTTACAATTTTGGCCAGTAACCAAATTCAAACCATAAATTCAGTTTTTCAACCTAACTAAATACGCCACATACGCCGAAATCGTTAGTAAGGTTTTAATTAATGTGGTTTGTGCGATTTTTTGGTGCGGTTTCGTAGGTAATTTAATTCCGTGATCAACCCTAAATTCATAATATTTGAAATGTATCTACGTGCACTTCAATGTTATTTTTTGCTAAATAAAATGCATCTTTCAAGGATTTAACCGGTCAAAATATATTCTAAAGTTGTTTTTCGCTAAACAAAAATGCATACACTTTTAACCTATTAAAGCTTCGAAAAGATGTTTGGGGTGCACTTGAATACATTTTAAATATTGATGGCGCAAATCTCAACATCTCTATAAGTTTTATAGTACAAACTGTATTTTAGTGAGTAAATTCTAATTTGAACCCGAAACGTTAACTATAAAATTTATTTGCACCATAAATTTTATTTTAAATTACATGCATCCTATACTTTGAACGAGAAAATGAAATGCACCATAAATTTTATTTTAAATTACATGCATCCTATACTTTGAACGAGAAAATGAAATACACGCTCCACACCATTTTCTAGCCAAACATTTACCGGAAATCTTAATACGTCATTAAAATATGGGTAATATGGTCTAAATATTAAGATTATAAACAATTTTTTAAAAACCTATATGCATCCATATTATCATTTTAAAATAATTGTTAAATTTTAGGGTTTATACCAAAGCTAGCAAAATTTTAGAGTGACCTATTAACTTGCCCATGAACCCGTGATTTAATGGGTTAAGTTATTCATTTAAATTAACAGGTCATAAGTGGGTTAGGTTAAATAGATAATTAAAAATAAATAAGTTAGATGGGTAAAAATTTGAGTAAATAAATAAAGCAAGTTTTCGATCTTAGTAAGCGTTAGTTGCATTGAAGGGTTTGTGGTACAGTGACATGCATTGAGGCGTAGCGCTTGATTTTCTTTTGTTATTGTTTTTAAGTAATCTCTTGGTGAATGTCTATGGAAGGATCAAATTGCAAGTCATTTTTTCACGTAAAAAGAGAGAATGTAAATCATTGTTTGTATATATGCCTATATGGGTTGACAACTGGTATTTTCGAAAAGTAAATTTGATAGTAACACGCGTTTTTTCCACATGAATAGTAAGTGAGGTCCATCTCATGTGAGAAAAATTTATGAAACTATCAAATTCACTTGTAAAAATATTAATGACCATAACCATCTTAATTTATCTACTTTCAACCCATTTATTATTGACCCATTAATGACCTAACCAATCTAATGACCATAACCCATTGAATTTTTTTCACTACCCATTGAGTCAATTTTTTGCCACCTCTTGTTAAGACTATATTACCCTTACTTTAATGACATAATAACGTTACATTTAAATTGGAGGATGTGATTGGTGAAATAAAATGGAGACTAGAATGAATTATTTCATATTTAAAAAAAAAAATTCATAAATTTGGCATATTCATATGGATTACTTATCTCATTCTAATAAAAAACTAAACATAATTTTTTTTTATTCCATAAAAATCAATCAGTCTATTCTTTAGATTGATTCTTGCAATTCAAACATACCATAACTCTTCTAATGAATATTTGTTGGAAAATGATGCGGATGGTGTATATTATTTTCTCACTCAAAATATAGGGTGCCTTTAATTTAAAATTGTTGTAATGCACGGGTGGATTACCTCCTCAGGAGGGAAACTCCCGTGATTTCTTTTCCTTCTCCCTTTGTCCATTCTCTTCTCCCGTGACCCTTCCTCATCCGTGAACCACTCCTCCATTTCTCTTCCTATATAAAGGAATGAATACTGAAAGAAATGATAAGATTTTCTGATAAGTGGGTTTTATACCTACTTATTGGATAGCAATTCACATGAACTGTGCCCTTCTCAAGTACATTTTAATGTGTTTTTAGTTACATTTCATGATATTTTGCATTGCATTTACTTAAAACTCCTTTGGTGTAAAAGTGAAGGATATGGCACGATTTGGTGATGTAAATGGCATGAGGCTATGGACGCATGGTGTGAGGATCAATTGGAGCAGGAGACTAAGCATGGATGGACAAATGAATGAACAATGAGAACAAATCATGGCGTGGCGAGAACAAATCATTGCAGTGAGAACCCGGAGGTGCGTGAAGCTGCCTTGTGCATGTGACGAGAAACAAGCTTGAGGACGACGCTTGCATGAGCGAAAGCACCCGACTGAACAAACTTTGCACATCGCAAGTTCTTGCACCCGCCGCGAGGATTACATAGAGGGGCGCCCGTGCGTCGATGTCCGACTAATCTTGAAATTGTTTATTTTAATTTCGAATTTTTAATGGTTGTAATTGATTTAAAATGATTTCTGACTGGTGTCAGACGAATGATTATTCAGTTTTACGTATTTTTCATATGGTAACTAGGGTTTACACCTTGAGAGAGATTCCAACGTGGAACGGAGCTTAAACGCCTTCTTCTCCAATTCTTCTTGGGATTTTCTATCATTGTGGATTATTATTATTTTGTTGGATTTATATGAGGATTTGAATGTTAACTTTGGTCTATAATCTTGATCGTTTCTATCTTTCATCTTTCAATTGTTTGTTTATTAACCATGTTTAGATTTGATCCCATAATAGCTTTTGGTTCAGTTATGAACTAAAGTCTATTATGGGATTCTAACAGATTTTAATATGTAGTTTGGTTGCATGCTTGAATGCTAGATTGTTTTACATAGCATATGGAATGTCTATCATGATTGTTTTGCATGTATGAATGCTTGATCACCATTCATTTCAGTACTTGTATGGAATTGACAATGAACATGCAAGTATGGATTGTAATCATGATAACATACGATATACGGAACATTTTATATGGCTTGTGTATTTCGTGAACCAGATAGACATATATTGTTTCACCGTATGAGTTAAAATAAGGGCTTGTGCTTAAATTCAATATGATTGTAATTTCACATAGACATATAGTGATTTTGGTTATATTGATGATTACATATAGTCTATCACTTGTGGATGCTGTATAAGTAGGTCATAGTACATTGAAAAATGGCTATGACTCTATTAGCATTCTTGGCTACTTTCCTGTGATATGTGAACAAGTCTTGCACGACATTGGTAATTAGATGAAATATTAAATGAAGTTGGGATCCCATTATTTTCAGGTTTGATTTATTCCATTATTATTCTTGTTTCAGCTATTATATGCAATTAGGGTAATTAACCAATTATAGTCATTAGTTTAAGCATATAAATATAGTGATTTAATTGATGCATAGTAGTTTAAATTTGACAACTTTCTCTGTGGGATCTATACTTTACTTGCTCTGTATTACTTGTTGACACATGTATGCTTGCATGAGTTAGAGCTCTTTTGTTAGAACTAAAAAAGAGGCAACTGTTAGG
Source organism: Panax quinquefolius (assembly GCA_020205615.1). Taxonomy (NCBI): domain Eukaryota; kingdom Viridiplantae; phylum Streptophyta; class Magnoliopsida; order Apiales; family Araliaceae; genus Panax; species Panax quinquefolius. Next base: position 129,376,597 of record CM035172.1, on the reverse strand, counting down.
TTTGTAATATTCATGAAAGCAATCAAATTGCATAAATTAAGCGGAAGCGTGAAAAATCAGAGTTTAAAATTTACAAACCATATACGGATCATCCTTTATGCATAATTATTAATTAAACGAAAAGATAAAGAATAAAATCATACCCTTGAAGATCGAGCTTCCTCAGGTACAAGTTCACCTCCAAATCCTTTCGCGTTCAATCTTGAATCCACCGGGGTTTTGTTCCTTCCTTTGATCAACGTTAGCCACCCATATGTTTGGCCTCTAGAGGTGATCCACCAAGGAATAATAATGATTCAAGAAAAGGGTGGTTGGCTAAACCCTAGTTTTTCTATCTCTATAGAAAGGGTGTACTCTCAACAATTGGAATTATGTATGTATGTTGAAAAAGTCAATAACTCCACACCCATAATAAGACTCTCTTATTTATTGATGTGGGCAACCTCCTAACAATTAAGAAATTGGTTTTATTTAATTAATTAAATTCTTTTTAATTAATTAGGCTCCCTAATCTTATTAGGGATAATTAATTAAACTCTTTTAATTAATTTTCCTTCCTAATCCAATTAGGAATAAATGAGAGTACTTATATTAAATTAATTCCTAAACTCTTTTAGAAATTAAAATAATAATAATTGTAATAATATTAATAAGACTCCTCTTATTAATTTATATTTAATATTTCTAAATATTAAATATTTAAGCTATTTAATTTATTCTATCACCATAGATTAAATTAAATATACTTAACATATTATTACGATTATGCCATTAACTTCTTAAATAATTATTCTTCCTTTTATGGTGTGACCCTTTAGGTTCTCCATATTAAACCCATTGTGAATAAATCAATTAGAACAATTCTAATCTTATTTAAATAAATAAATTAAACAATTAATTTATTTAAATAAATAATATTTATTCTACAATAGGATAAGTCTCTCTAGCGATCAACGACTTTCCGGATAATATAGATTTCAACATTAATCATAAAAAGAACCTTTGAGTAAATAGTTCTGCGATGCAATTCAATTCTTCCACCATACAATGTCCCAATTAAATATAAGACATTGAATTCTTGTCAAGTCTCATTTTATTTAATTATATGTATTTCGATCCTTAAATGCACAACTCCAAATAATGCAAATTAGAAAATCCTTTCTAATTTCATTACGCCTTAACCAAGGACTCATTGGGTTATCATTTATCGAATCACATGGGACATTTCTCTTCTTTTATTAGAAGTGGTAGATTCTTTATTGATCATACATTATCTCCATGTACAACTTATTATACCCAAGCATACCCTTTGATATACCTAAGGGTCTTAAGGAATAAGTCAAAGTATAACTCATCATACACAATCTACTATGATAATCTCAAGTCCAAGGATTACTTGTCTTTACTATCACTCTGAGAATTCCTATTGACAAAAGCAAATAAAACTCTATTAGGTATTCCTTAGCGAGCCACGTTCAAAGTGAACTTATTCTCTAATAAGCACCTACATACTTGCTTTAGTGTCTCCACACAAAATGATCATAAGATCAATCATCCTCATCTAATGAAAAGAAGCGTATGTACCCAATCTATCCGGATTCACTAATCCCCAATTTAGTAATCCAATGATTGGGAACTATTTTAGTTTTAAGCTTTCTAAGAATTTAGATCTCATTAGAATGATCATCATCATTATTCTAAAAGCATTGCTTAAAACTATGGGTTTATCACGTATTATAAAACAAGACGTCATGTAGATAATTAAAAGCCTTTAATAAATTAATACTTTTATTAATAAATGAATAAGATTATTACAAAGTATATGCTTTATCATCAAACATGATTGGGCTTGTGTGCATACTACTTTCAATCTCCCACTTGCAAAGCTGCCCAATCGTCATGGTAACTCATACTCTTCTTCTCTAAGTGACGATTATCCTGTACATTGGATAAGCTTTAGTTAATGGATATGTAATGTTGTTAATGAGAGTCCACTATCTCTATAGTGATTTCCCATCTTTCAATGATTCTTATAATCAAATGAAAGTGCCACAACACATGTTTAGATCCAAGATGAGACTTAGGAACTATTCCTAGTTCTGTAATGAACTTTTAATCCAAACAATCAACTTGCAGCTTCATTTATAGCTATATACTTTGTCTTTATCACTAAACCAAAGAACTCTTTCTTTGTTTGGAACCTTCCAATTCAACGCACCACTTGCTCAAGATAACGCTTTACCTTAAAGTGGATTTTCTGTCGTCTTGGTCTATCTGAAAAACTTGAGTCTGTTAAGCCCTCTAGTTTTAATTAAGACCCACCATGAATATGATCACATCCTTAGTGCCGGTTAAGCACTTTAAGATGTTTTTCACTGACTCATAGTGAACTTCTCCATAATATGACTGATCAACATCAGGTCTCGTACATTTCATTGCATACATGATTGTCACTCATGCGACCTCTCTTTTTGAGTCTGTGGGGACTATTAAGAGATACACTCCATAGCTCATCGACATGAGACATCTCTTGAGTTTGCCATGCTAAAACGACTTTAGCATCAAATGAATATCGTTCCTTGGGTTAAGTCGAGCATCCTCTTGTATCTATCTATATAGATTTTATCCCCAATTAAGATACTCTTCCCCAAACCATTCATGGAGGAATGTTTAGACAACTTTATCTTTTTGATTGTAGCATTAGTATGTCATTCCTTATCCGTAGTATATCAACATATAGTACTAGGAATGTCACGATGCTACCACTTGACCCTTTTACCACACTAGGTTCATTCTTATTTTTTGATAAAATCAAACTCTTTTGATTGCCTCATCAAAACGAATGTTCCATATTTGAGAAACTTGCTTCATCCATTTCTCTCGAAAGTGTCTACAACACTTACCTCATCGTATGTAAATCGGGATCATCATCTTCTATGATGTATACCTCATCATCATCATCCATGATGAATCCATACCTCCCGGTATCTTCATCTTATTCCGTATTTACGATTCTGATTTGGTTGTGAATACAATAGGTCTATCTACAGGTTCCTCTTATTTGACTTATAGTATTTTGTGGTTCTTGAACTCTTCAAGATCTATTATCCTCCCACTAGCCCCTTCAATGATAAACGCCTTTATCTTAGAAGCGTGTGTTTCATAACAAACACCTTTTTGCTAAGTAGAATTATAGAACATATACCCTAAACTTACTTTAGGATGTCCCACAAATCGACACTTGTCAAATCTTGTCCCAAGCTTATCCTTTTGAAACCTTTTCACATAAGTTGGACAACCCTTATCTTAACATACTTAAGATTAGGAATCCTCCACATCCATAACTTTTATGGAGTCTTGGGGTCGGATTTTGAGGTTACCCTTTCCGTAGAGTAGATATCTGTACCATTTCTGGGACATGATCCTGAAGAATCTTGGAATGTCGGTAAAATCATTATGGACCGCACCATGTCCAACAAGGTGATTTTCCTTTCGGATACATCAATCAATTATTACGTATCATGAGGTGTCCATTATGAGAAAACCATTTGAGATGATCTAGAAACTTATTGCACAAGTATTTATTCCTTGATCTAATCAAAGAATCTTAATACTTTGCCAATTTGTTTCACTTCGAATTCTTTGAACCTTTCAAATAATTCACACTTGTATTTTAAGCAAATACACACATTCAACTCTTTGAATGATCATCTCCTTTTCTTATACTAGTTTGTTCAATTTGCAAAATATATTTTTCACGTAAGTCAAGTATACAAAATCCATTAAGTAATATTCGATTTCTATACAAAATATTATTATTATAAATAGAACAACAATTGTTCTTAATTATAATACCAAAATTTTATTGTCCAACAATAAAATGGAAATAATATTTCTAACAAGAATTGGAATACAATAACAACTTATTGACTTAATAGATTTGCCCGTAGGCATTGCTAAACAATAAGTTTCTATAGCTAATGCAATGACTTTTGCTTCATTTTCCACACATAGGATTACTTGTCTTGTTTAACTTTCTACTTTTGCTTGGTCCCTTCATAAATCTATATTTATGATAACCAAAGTCGAGTATCCAATACCCAAGTAGAACCTTGACTTAAAGAAAATTTATTTCAATCATGAACAAAAGCGTATTTGTGAAACAAACTTCACTAAGCTTCTTTGGTTAGCCTCTGCAAGATGCTTCTCGCAGATTTCTTTCGATGTCGAGGCTTATTGCAAGTGGAAGCAAACTCCTTTGCTATCCATATCAGTTTTGTTCTTATTATCCTTTGTTTATGCCTTTCTATTTACCTTCTTTGAATCGTTCTTCTTTTCAGAAGATCCTTTGGCCCCTATCAGTAAGACATGGTCTTTCTTGGTTGGAAAGTGACTCTCATCATTTTTCAACATGTTAAGCAAATCAACGAAGCTGATATCTAGCTTGTTTATATGAAAAATTCACAACAATTGTGAAAGGAGTCCGGGAGTGAGTGCAAGATCAAATCTTGGCTCAACTCTCCATCCATGACAAAATCCGTTGTCCTAATTGATCAATCAAATTGATTATGTTAAGAACTGTTTATGCATCTTATAGTGCCATTGGCCATTCTAGATCGTAAGAGCTCCTTAGATATCTCGATATCTATGAGTCCTACTTTCCTCACCATCAACTACTTGATGTGCGGGAATATAGTAGGAGCATCCATAGTTTCATCTTGTCGATTTGAAGCTCGTTACTTTCATGGATCTGAGCATGATACATTGAGCCAATCAGCATCATCTTGCCATTTTCTAAAAGTAGCAATCTCTTCCTCGTAGGCATTGTATGCAACCATTGCGAGGATAAGCGTATTAAGGACATAAGATAGCTTTTTCACCATGAGAACTTTTCTCAATTTCCTTAACCAATCCATTTAATTGATTAGATTAACTTAGCATCTAATATGCTTTGCAGTGATAATAATTTAGACATTGTAAAATTACATAAATGAATTTGTAATTAACAACATTTTAACATACATTCTTTTATTAATTACCAAAATAATTTAGGTCTTGTTTTAAATTGGTATCTCCCACTATTTTCTTCAAACTATATTACCTCACTTATATAGTTCGGCAAAATCTAATTAAAGATTTGCTAGTGAGAATAAGGATCCCATTTCAAATGTATATAGCCTTGTGGTGACACAACAAACTATATATAAATAAATAGGTAGACAACTTTTGTCAATTACATCAACTATCTGCAACTCTTGTATTTTGCCTCTTAGATTATTTTGATCAAGTGGTGGCACATCCGAATCAAAATTATCCAAGTTAAGTCCGAACTAGCACTCCATATATTCAAAAAGAAAAATATCATCCTTGTGGTGACCTGACAAAACAATATTGTTCAATTTTCTTTATAAGCATCAAATGTGATAAATTAACATCTTAAATACTTAATACTTGCCTTGTGGTGACACAACAAACTCATATTAAATATTTAATACTCTATTAATTTTATCATGCTAGAAGCTGCGACGTTCGATATTCCAAATATCTTTGAACGCTTAGGACTTAATATAAAAATTGAGGGGTTTATTATTAATTTGTCTCATCTTGTTTAATACATGCATATATATATATATATATATATATAAAATACGCGTCGTATTAATGAACATCTGACATGTTTGCATAATATATAATATATATAGTATAATGCATGCACATATAGAATACTATATTCTACCCGGATTGATTATGGACTTTTATTCTAGTTTGGTTCACTAGAGCCACCAAGTGAACCAAAAGGTCAAACCCCTAGGGTGCAAGAAATAATATTTAAATATAACTATTACATTTAAACCTTGAGGCTCCATTACAAGCGGGCCTTCATGCGCTTCTTGTCCCTTGATCTCCAATTTTTCAAAATTAATTCTAACTATTCCTATTACAAAACTATTTAAAATAAATAGAAACCTTGATCGCCATCGAGGGAAGTACATAGGAGGAGATAGAATTTACATTAAGAAAAATTAGAGAAGGCAGAGAGTGCACGAGACCCATTTAATAAAACCCATACATTCAATGCATCCAACTAAAATAAAATCCAATCGCATTGGTCAATAGTCCATAATCAATCCCATTTATTATCATACACATCATCATATGCATCGATAAATAACATTCATCTACGATGAATAATAAACATTTAATATATATATTGATATCATTTAATGGGCAAATTTAGTTAGTATAAAATCTATTTTTGAATCAAAATAAACTCCTTTATTTTAATCCAAATTTAAATCAAAATAAAACTATTTTATTTTAATTTATCCAATTTTGAATAAAATAAACTATTTTATTTTAATCAAAATTTTAATCAAAATAAACTCCTTTATTTTAATTAATTATGGAATCCAATTCCATATATATAAAAAAAATTAATTAAAATAAACTCTTTTATTTTAATTAATTATGAATCAATTCCATGTAAAAAAAAAATTTATTAAAGGAAACACTGATATTCTTTCCTATTCACAAATAAACTCCTTTATTTTGAATAATATGAAATCTTATTTCATATTTAAATAAACTCCTTTATTTAAGGAAATACGGATTCTCTTTCCTATTCACAAATAAACTCTTTTATTTTGAATAATATGAAATCTTATTTCATATCTAAACAAACTCCTTTATTTAAGGAAAGATGGATTTACTTCCTATTCACAAATAAACTCCTTTATTTTAGGAAAAATAAAATCCAATTTCAACTCCAATTAGTTATCATGGAATCCAATTCCAACTCTAATTAGTTAGCATGAAATCTAATTTTAAAATTAAAATAAACCTTTTATTTTAATATTAAAATAAACTTTTATTTTAAAATTAAAATAAACTTTTATTTTAATTATAAAATAATTAATATATATATATATTAACCGATAATATTAAAATATATATATATATGAAAAAGCCGTCCATCACGTTAACCTTTTTTTTTTTTTTTTTTTTAAACATGGTATGATTACTTTAATCATTACATCTTTAATGATTACTATAATCATTACAAGCTAATGATTATTGTAATCATTAAGGGTTTTTTTTTTATTTTATTTTTTATATATATAACATGGTCATGATTACTTTAATCATTACATGCTAATGATTACTATAATCATTACAAGCTAATGATTATTATAATCATTAAGGTTTTTTTTTGTTTTTTTATGTGATCATGATTTCCGTGCATCATAAAGCATACACTTAACTTAAGCCTTCCTTAATAAAAAAAAAAAAAAAAAACCCAATATGAAAAAAAAAAAATTCACGGTTTTTTTTTTTTTTAATAAATTTTATATAATAAAATTATGCCCAAATAAATTGTTCTAAACATATATCAATATACATATTAAATTTTGAACAATTAATAATTAGCATAAATGTTTAGCTCTATGCTCATTTATTAGGTTTGTAATATTAAAAAAAGCAATCAAATTGCATAAATTAAGCGAGCGTGAAAAATCGAGTTTAAAAATTTACAAACCATATACGGATCATCCTTTATGCATAATTATTAATTAAACGAAAAGATAAAGAATAAAATCATACCCTTGAAGATCGAGCTTCCTCAGGTACAAGTTCACCTCCAAATTCTTTCGCGTTCAATCTTGAATCCACCGGGGTTTTGTTCCTTCCTTTGATCAACGTTAGCCACCCATATGTTTGGCCTCTAGAGGTGATCCACCAAGGAATAATAATGATTCAAGAAAAGGGTGGTTGGCTAAACCCTAGTTTTTCTATCTCTATAGAAAGGGTGTACTCTCCCAACAATTGGAATTATGTCGTATGTTGAAAAAGTCAACAACTCCCACACCCATAATAAGACTCCTCTTATTTATTGATGTGGGCAACCCTCCTTAACAATTAAGAAATTGGTTTTTATTTAATTAATTAAATTCTTTTAATTAATTAGGCTCCCTAATCTTATTAGGGATAATTAATTAAACTCTTTAATTAATTTTCCTTCCTAATCCAATTAGGAATAAATGAGAGTACTTATATTAAATTAATTCCTAAACTCTTTTAGAAATTAAAATAATAATAATTGTAATAATATTAATAAGACTCTCTTATTAATTTATATTTAATATTTCTAAAATATTAAATATTAAGCTATTTAATTTATTCTATCACCATAGATTAAATTAAATATACTTAACATATTATTACGATTATGCCATTAACTTCTTAAATAATTATTCTTCCTTTTATGGTGTGACCCTTTAGGTTCTCCATATTAAACCTATTAATGAATAAATCAATTAGAACAATTCTAATCTTATTTAAATAAATAAATTAAACAATTAATTTATTTAAATAAATAATATTTATTCTACAATAAGGATAAGCCTCTCCTAGCGATCAACGACTTTCCGGATAATATAGATTTCAACATTAATCATAAAAGAACCTTTGAGTAAATAGTTATAAATGCAATTCAATCCTTCCACCATACAATGTCCCAATTAAATATAAGGCATGGAATTCTTGTCAAGTCTCATTTTATTTAATTATATGTATTTCGATCCTTAAATGCCTGACTCGAAATAATGCAAATTAGAAACTCCTTTCTAATTTCATTACTTATAACCAAGGACTCTTTGGGTTGTCATTTATCGAATCACATAGGACATTTCTCTTCTTTTATTAGAAGTGGTAGATTCTTTATTGATCATACATTATCTCCATGTATAACTTATTATACCCAAGCATACCCTTTGATATACCCTAAGGGTCTTAAGGAATAAGTCAAAGTATAACTCATCATACACAAGATACTATGATGATCTCAAGTCCAAGGATTACTTGTACTACTATCACTCTGAGAATTCCTATTGACAAATGAATAAAACTCCATTAGGTATTCCTTAGCGAGCCACGTTCGATTGAACTTATTCTCTAATAAGCACCTACATACTTGCTTTAGTGTCTCCACACAAAATGATCATAAGATCAATCATCCTCATCCAATGAGCAAGCAACGTATGTACTCAATCTATCCTCCGGATTCACTAATCCCCAATTTAGTAATCCAATGATTGGGAACTATTTTAGTTTTAAGCTTTCTAAGAATTTAGATCTCATTAGAATGATCATCATCATTATTCTAAAAGAATTGCTTAAAACTATGGGTTTATCACATATTATAAAACAAAGATCATGTAGATAATTAAAAGCCTTTAATAAATTAATACTTTTATTAATAAATGAATAAGATTATTACAAAGTATATGCTTTATCATCAAACATGATTGGCTTGTGTGCATACTACTTTCAAAGAATAAGTTTTTGGCGGCATTCTTGAAAGGCGTTAATTTAAATAATTATCATCAGTTTCAAGCTATATTGTATGACTTAGACAATTCTGATCATTTCTCAATTCTATTTTTGTTTTATTTTTTGGTTTCAGGTTCTTGTAGACTTTTATGCACACATGATCATCCAACTCAGAATTAACACCAGCGCATGATAACATTAACGGAAGAGGTTGGAAAGCAAGTGTGCGGAGAAATTTGCAAGCTCAGTTAGAGAGTACTACAGTTAGTATGACAGAAGAACCGAGAATTGAGCAAAGAGAAGAGCACCGGGCTCTAAAGGACTATTCCATACCAAATATAAACGGACTACAGTCTAGCATAGTCAGACCAGCGATAGCAGCCAATACGTTCGAGATAAAAAATGGGCACTATTCAGATGGTACGAATTCGGTACAGTTTGGGGGTGCCGCTACAGATGATCCAAATGAACACCTGTTGAGTTTCATTGAGATATGTGACACGTTCAGATATAACGGTGTGACGGAGGATGCTATCAAACTTAGGCTATTCCCATTCTCATTGAGGGATAAAGCAAGAAGTTGGCTTCATTCTTTACCAGCAGGATCTATAACTACATGGGAGGACTTAGCACAGAAATTCTTAGCCAAGTTTTTTCCAATGGCTAAGACTGCAAAGATGAGGACAACTATCTCTCAGTTTGAGCAACAACAGGGCGAGTCCTTATATGAAGCATGGGAGAGATATAAAGAGATGCTAAGAAAGTGTCCGCATCATGGTATGCCAGATTGGATGGTGATCAACTCATTTTACAATGGATTGGGATGGCAGTCGAGACCTATTGTGGATGCAGCTGCAGGAGGGGCATTATGGGCAAAGAGCTATGACGAGGCCTATACACTTATTGAGACTATGGCTGCAAATGAATATCAAAATCCTACAGCTTGGATGCCACAGCCCAAGGTTGCAGGTGTGTTGGAGGTAGATGCTATTACCCAGTTATCGGCACAGATGGCAGCGATGGCAAATAAAATAGATACACTGGCAGAGAGCAAAGTGAAAAAAGTTGCCTTCGTATGTGAGATTTGTGCGGGATCACACTCGACAGATCAATGTGCTATCAGTTCGGAGTCGGTACAGTATGTGAGCAATTACAGAAAAAACCAAGGTCATTTTCAGAACACATACCACCCCAACAACTGAAATCATCCAAACTTTAGTTGGTCAAATAACCAAGGAATCAAGAAAGATCGGTTTCAAACAAATAATCGGGCTTTTAGATCACAACCAAAGTATGACTACGGTTTAATCCTAGACCACCTTTTTCCGCCGGGATTTTCTCAACAACAATAACATCCCACTCCAAATCAAGCACCTCAAAGAAGAAAAGAAATCGAAAATGGAGGAGATGATGATGAAATACATGGCAATCTGAGAGGTTATGATCAAAAGCCAAGCGGTGGCTATTAAGAATCTGAAACTCAGATGGGGCAGATGGCGAACATGCTTACCAACAGGACCCAGGGTTCATTGCCGAGTAATACAGAAATAAATCCACGAAGAGACGGGAAGGAACAGTGTCAAGCTATCACATTGAGGTCTGGGAAAAACACTACGGACATCGCAAGTGAGTCAGCGCATACCCTAATTGTCTTCGAGGATGTCGCGTGGCCATGCGAGGTAGAGCAATCAGTTGCTAAAGAAGAAAGTCCGAAAAAGTCTGAGGGTCAGCAAAAAGAGAAAGATAAAGCAGGTTCAGAGGAGAAGCTTAAAGGTTCAGTACCACCAATTCACCCTCAAGTTCCGTATCCGCAAAGATTAAATAAGCAAAGGGAAGATAAACAATTCAGCAAGTTTCTGGAGATATTTAAAAAGCTGCAAATCAATATACATTTCGCCGAGGCATTGGAACAAATGCCAAGTTATGCAAAGTTTATGAAGGGTATACTGTCAAGGAAGAGGAGATTAGACGAATTTGAGACAGTAGCCTTGACAGAAGAATGTAGTGCAGTGCTTCAGCGTAAACTACCTCCAAAGCTAAAGGATCCGGGCAGCTTCACAATTCTGTGCACAATCGGGAAGATGAGCTTTACTAAGTGTTTATGTGATCTTGGGGAAAGTATCAATTTGATGCCCTTGTCAGTATTCAACTAGTTGGGATTGCCGGCTCCTAAGCCGACAAACATTTCTTTGCAGCTAGCTGACAGATCCATCACGTATCCACAAGGAATTATTGAAGATGTCTTGGTGAAGGTGGACAAATTTATCTTTTCGGCTGACTTCATCATTTTGGATTACGAGGAAGATAAAAATATACCAATTATACTGGGGAGACCATTCTTAGCCACAAGCAGAACTTCGATAGATGTGCAAAAAGGGGAATTCACGATGCGTGTACATGATCAAGAGGTGACCTTTAATGTCTTTAAGGCAATAAAGTTCCCAACAGATGAAGAAGAATGCTTCCGGGTTGATGTGGTGAACCGGGTTCTAAATGATGAAGTACAGAATATAGTGGATTGTGAACCATTGAGAAGTATCATTGCTGAAAATTCAGATGTGGATGATGAGGAATTAAATAAATTCGTTCAATATCTGGATACCGCTTCACAGTATGGAACCATTGCAATATGTGATAAGTTTTTGGACAAGCATCTTAAAGTGAATGGCCAGAGATTGAAGAGTGATTCTGGTTGTGAGGTGGACAGAAAGAAGGTCACCTCGATTTTATCTTCGACATGAGACTCAGAGACAGTCAAGCTAATTGACTATAACTTAGCGCTTGATGGGAGGCAACCCATTGTTTCCATCTCTACTTAGTATTTATTCAGTTCAAGTTGTTTGGTTTAGCTTATTCTCATTACTTGTTAGGATAGTATGAGTACCTTTATATGCTTATTCATCGTAGTCGAATCACAGAAGAGCATGTTCGTGCATTGCATTGAAATTAGGGTGACAGAATAGGCATTCATTTTTATTTAGTAAACCATGCTTTGATAAGGTCTATTGATGTTATTACAGGTGTATTGGAGAGCATACATTTCTATCTTGCAGATTCTAAAAAAATAAAAGCTAGCAGTGCAGGTGTCGGGGGACGCCATTGCAGCGCAACAATTTCATTCTGACAGCATACGCGCTGCGCGCTTGCATATGATACGCTGCGCCGAGATTTACAACCGCTTGACCAAATTTCATTAAAACCTCGCGCACTCAAGACGCGACATCAGACGTGGAAAAATTTTTAAGTTTAAAAATGTGATGGAGATCAGTTGGACTCTCATTTGCAAGTAAAACAGAAACGCAATCACAGTATCTCTCTATAACTCATGTCTCTATCTCTCTATCAGTTACAAATTGAAGCCGTAAATCTCTCACCCACGTGATTACCCACAATTTCTTCCACGTTCTACATCTACCCACGTCTCATCAGTGTATTATAAAACTAGGGTTTCAAGAGAGAGTTGTGCAACATCAGTGTGGGGCAAATCACAGCCTTTGCTACCATTCATTCTCAGTCAAATCATCTGCACTATCTTTATCAATTGCAAATGGTCCCAAACGAGCTCGCTCCATTTCATCTTCTTCTTCATCGTCCTCGGGCAATCAAGGGGAGGATATTGTTGATCACAATAAGTTTCTCAACTTGGGAGCTCAGCAAGAGTATTACAGAATTGTAGCGAAGACGTTCATCAAGGAGCGCAGTTTCAAACCAGAGGGGCAAGATGGTCAATTATGTGCCACGATTCATGAGAGAGGCTGGGGTGGACTGACTGCCACTCCCACACCCATTCCGATGAGCATAGTCTGAGAGTTTTATTCCAATGCCAAGGTCACCATGAGCGGTATATCTATGGTTCGCGGTTTCGAGATAGATTACAGACCTCGTGTCATCCGCACCATTTTTAGACTTACCAATACACCGCCAACGGGGGCTGCTAACTGGGTCACCGGTACACATTTGGAGACAGACTTGGAGTTGGTTATTGCTGAATTGTGCGTGCCTGACACGAAATGGACCTATAAAGTCGGCACAACTCAACCTCGCATATTCTTAGTCGCAGCCTGAACCGATATGCAAATGCATGGAATCTGTTCATATATACCAAGCTCGTGCCTTCCTCTCATCAGCACGAGATCACAGCGGAGAGAGCAATTATACTGTGGGGCATAATCACCGGGAAATACATTGACGTTGGCCATCTCATCCATCAGAATATGTTGCGATATCTGCGGGGAGGCACCATTGGTAGCATTCCATACGCATCAGTGGTTGCTATGCTGTGTGCTCATCATGCCACCGTTGCAAAATTTGAGGATTGGGCAGGAGGTGTACCACACCCGCGCGGACGAAGATTTATTCTTCAGCCCACTTTCCCAGAGCCGTCACAATAGCCCCCTTAGACATATGAGGCAGTCCAGTCCACGCAAGCACCTGCTGCTCATGGTGATCGCCATATCCGAAGGTTGGAGCACAAAGTCGATATTATGTACGAGAATTTTGGCACGTTTGCGACAGGACTCACGAGGGCCTTGGCTGAGGCTTTTGCGCAGCAAGGAACAACGCTAGATTGGCCTCAGTTTGGGACTGCAGTGCCATATCCACCACCAGATTCACCACCCGAGGAGGGTGGTACCACTTATCATTAGGGGAGTTTTTCGTTACCCTTTACCATCATTCAATGGGGCATTTAATATTATAAGTTTGGGGTATTGGGGTAGTAGTATAGTTGCATGTAGTTTTTGCATGATTAGTTGAATGTTTGCATCATATAGTTTATTTTTGCATGTTTATTTGCATGTCTCACAGTTCTTGTTGTATAGAAATTTCTGTCTGCAATGATGATAGTGAATTTTGAAAGTTTCTTGAGTATTGTGAACAACATGAACCTGGATATAATGTTTTACACGATGAAATTCATGTTGCTGTTTAAATGCTTTCGGTTTGCACGAATGTGTTCACAATCACGTGTAGGTATAAGAAGTATGTGTTACATTGCTCAATAGAAAATGTAGTTTTAAAAAGAGAAATATGTGGAAAGTGATCTAAGACTGTATGAAACATTGATATTCAAACTTCATGGAAAACATGGGTATGCTATGTATAAAATATATATATATATATAGCAATAACGTGGCTAGTCTTAGTTCAGGGCCCTGGCTACTTGAGTAAATACGCCCGAGGGGATTGTCTCTACACCTAGCGCCCTAAGGTCTTTCATGGCCTGGGAGTCGTTGGTTGAAAGCTCGCTGAGGGGTAGCAATGTTGCCTAATGGAGTAAGACATTGCACAGTCATGTGGAAAAAAAAGAAGAAAAATAGCAATAAACACCACGAAAAAGTGCGAAAATCGCCCTCGTGAGTAAAAATAAAGCAGTTAAACCCATTGTTGAACCTTAGTTTGGATATGTTGGAATAGTCTTCGTTGCATATGTATACATTAGTCTTGATTTAAACTATAATTTTCTATTTTGAGCAATTTAGTATGTGTATTCTTTGCTTAAATCAAGTTTTGGTGAACACAACACACACACAACATCTCTATAGCATTTATGAATTATCTGAATGTATGACATTATGCCTACAATTTGGTTTGAATATGTATTCTTGAATCTAGATAATTCACTAAGGCAATTTGGACTGAAATTCTGTAAAAGCTGGAACTATGTGAGACTAGTTTGCATCATAGCTTAGTTACATAGTATTGTAGCTGCATTTTCATTGTTCATTAGTATGCATTGCTTAAGGGCAAGCAACAGTTCAAGTTTGGGGGTATTTGATAAGTGGGTTTTATACCTACTTATTGGATATCAATTCACGCGAATTGTGCCCTTCTTAAGTACATTTTAATGTGTTTTTATTTGTATTTCATGATATTTTGCATTGCATTTACTTAAAACTCCTTTGGTGTAAAAGTGCACGATATGGCATGATTTGGTGATATAAATGGCATGAGGCTATGGACGCATGGTGTGAGGATTAATTGGAGCAGGAGACTAAGCATGGATGGACAAAAGAATGAACAGCAGAACAAATCATGGCAGCAGCAGAATAGATCATTGTAGCAGAACTAGAGGTGAGCCTTGCCGGGCCGCCGCCTATGAAACAAGCTTGAGGGCGTCGCGCCCATGCTTGAGCACCCTACTGGACATACTTTACACATGCTATGATTCATGCGCTGTGATTACAGGATCAGATAGGAGAGAAGCGACGCTTGCGATGCTGACTAATCTTTGAATGTTTTATTTTAATTTCAATTTTTTAAGGGTTGTAATTGATTTAAAACTATTCCTGACTGGTGTCAGACGAATGATTATTCAGTTTTACGTATTTTTCATATGGTAACTAGGGTTTACACCTTGAGAGAGATTCCAACGTGGTACGAAGATTAAACGCCTTCTTCTCCAATTCTTCTTGGGATTTTCTATCATTGTGGATTATTATTATTATTTTGTTGGATTTATATGAGGATTTGAATGTTAACTTTGGTCTATAATCAGCAATTGGGTTTGATCGTTTCTATCCTTCATCTTTCAATTGTTTGTTTATTAATCATGTTTAGATTTGATCCCATAATGGCTTTTGGTTCAGTTATGAACTAAACTCCATTATGGGATTCTAACAGACTTTAATATGTAGTTTGGTTGCATGCTTGAATGCTAGATTGTTTTACATAGCATATGGAATGTCTATCATGATTGTTTTGCATGTATGAATGCTTGATCACCATTCATTTCAGTACTTGTATGGAATTGACAATGAACATGCAAGTATGGATTGTAATCATGATAACATACGATATGTAAAATTTTTTTTATATGGCTTGTGTATTTCGTGAACCAGATAGACATATATTGTTTCACCGTATGAGTTAAAATAAGGGCTTGTGCTTAAATTCAATATGATTGTAATTTCACATAGACATATAGTGATTTTGGTTATATTGATGATTACATAGAGTCTATCACTTGTGGATGCTGTATAAGTAGGTCATAGTACATTGAAAAATGGCTATGACTCTATTAGCGTTCTTGGCTACTTTCCTGTGATATGTGAACAAGTCTTGCATGATATTGGTAATTAGATGAAATATTAAATGAAGTTGGGATCCCATTATTTTCAGGTTTGATTTATTCCATTATTATTCTTGTTTCAGCTGTTATATGCAATTAGAGTAATTAACCAATTATAGTCATTAGTTTAAGCATATAAATATAGTGATTTAATTGATGCATAATAGTTTAAATTTGACAACTTTCTCTGTGGGATCGATACTTTACTTGCTCTGTATTACTTGTTGACACATGTATGCTTGCATGAGTTAGAGCTCTTTTGTTAGAACTGAAAAAGAGGCAACATTTTCTCTGAAGATTTCTCTCTATTTTTCTCTTACTTATTCTCTCTAAATTTATGCAGCAATTATAAGAATATCTTTCTACAATTTGCTAAAATTTTATAACACGTTATCAGCACGAAGCTCTAACCAACTGAGACGGTAAAATTAAATTCTTGCAGTTTATTATTATATTACCGGTTTGGCTATGCCACCAATAATATAATTTTATTCTTATAATTGCCTTTAAATTCTTGCAATTTATTAGTATACTACCGGTTTTGCTATGCCACCAATAGTATAATGGTATTCTTACAATTGGCTTAGCTTTGCCGCCTATTATATTCTTTAACTGTCAAATTATATTTATGTTTTATTGTCCACCATTAAATTCTGTTATTTACAGTGGTACTATCTATCTTTGTTGATCTTACAAGACTTGGTGGGAACTTTTTTACCATTAAATTTTGTTATTTATAATGGTACCATCTATCCTTGTTAATCTTACAAGACTTGGTGGGAACCTTTTTACCATTAAATTCTGTTATTTATAATGGTACCATCTATCCTTGTTAATCTTACAAGACTTGGTGGGAACTTTTTTACCACTTATTAAATTGTGGGAATAACCTGTATATGCGGAATACCGCATACCTAGTGAATATCCTCTGTATTCATTTCTTATTAAATTGTGGAATAACTTTTATGTGTATGCGAATACCGCATGCATGGTGAAATTCTTCATTATTCCATTATTTATTATTACATTAGAATAATCTGCCTATCACAAACTACTGCGTCACGGGGTGAAGACCCATTTGCATTTTGTATATATATATATATATATATATATTATTGTTGAACTATAATACTTGTATATATATTAACGATTGCATATTCTTTTTACTAAAATAATATGCTAATAACGTAAATATAAGAATATTTATATTTACATTTTATCACCACTTGAGGTCGTGACTTAGTTTATTTTTCTATATCATACATGCAATTATTTATTATTTTAATAAATAATAAAATTGTGTTTTAACCCAGAATAGATGGGAAACTTGGCAAAAAAAAAATTTCTATTTTAAAAATCTCTGGAGACAACTATTTGGTTTGGGCACTTGATGCAGAATTACACCTTAGTGCTAATGAGTTAGAAAAGACAATTACGGAATATAGTTCCACTGTTTATAGAATAACCTCTATTTTGGCTTTATGTGGAGATCCAGTTTCTGAAACTCAAATGTTAGAAAAAACACTCTCAACTTTTCATCCCACCAACATGATTCTGTCACAACAATATAGACAGAGTAAGTTCACAAAATTCAGTGACTTATTGTTTATCCTCCTTGTTGCAGAAAAGAATAATGAATTGTTGTTAAAAAACCATCAAGTACGGGCAACGGGTGCTACCCCATTGCCAGATATTAATAACACATCATTCAAGCAGAATAAACGTGACAATAGATGGTTATATAATAAGAAGACTTGGGGACGAAAGAATAAACGAGGCTATCATAAAAACAAATTCCAGAACCGCGACAATTCAGGCCACCAGAAGTGGCAAGTGTCATGAGTCGGGTAAAAATAAATAAAATGCAACACATATAAAGAACAAACCAGATGTTTGTTTTAGGTGTGGGATGAAAGGGCATTAGTGGCTTACCTATCGTACGCCAAGGCATCTGGTTAATTTATTCCAGGAGTCTTAAAAGAACAAAGTAATGGAGGCAGAAACAAACTTTGTTAATCATCACCTGCATGTATAATATTATTAGTTTTCGTTCTATACGTGGTATGTGTTTTTCATGAATAATATTTATTATTTATGTTTTTATATGTGTCAGACCATCTTTAATGAATATCTTCTCATCACTTATACTATTTCTGAAAAATAGAATATCCTAGAAAAACTTCATTCGATTTCTTCTGGATTATATACTATGAAAATTAGAGCAATTGAGTCTCATACTGTTATGATTCCAAAAATCCTAGATCCTAAATCCTTTATGCTTTCGCATGAATGACTCGGTCATCCAGGTACTTCTATGATGCGTCATATTATTGAAAATTCTTTTGGTCATCCTCTCAAAAATAAGAAGGTTTTTCCTAGTAGTGAATTTCCTTGTGCTGTGTGTTCTCAAGGAAAATTAATTGTTCGACCATCACTAGTAAAAGTTTATAAAGAAGCCCTAAAATTCCTAGAGAATTAAAGGAGACATTTGTGGACCTATTCACCCATTGTCTGGCCCATCTTGATATTTCATGGTTTTAATAGATGCTTCAACTAAATGGTCTCATGTTTGTCTTCTCTCTTCTCGAAATTTTGCCTTCTCAAATAATCAAGTTACGGGTTCAGTTCTCGGATCATCCAATCAAGGCAATTCGACTTGATAACGCAGCTGAATTTTCATCAATGACTTTTAATGATTTTTGTATGATTATTGGAATCTCCATTGAGCATTCTGTTCCTCATATTCATACACAAAATGGTTTAGATGAATCTTTAATAAAAAGACTTCAACTAATTGCACGACCATTAATTTTAAGGGCTAACTTACCTACCTCGGTTTGGGGTCATGCAATTCTTCATCTTTGCGACCATCATTCGAGTAAGACCAACGGCTCTTCATAAATTTTCTCCTCTCTGATTAGTTCTTGGACGATACCCAACATATCATCACACTTTCGAGTTTTGGAAGTGCGTTATATGTTCCAATTGCACCTCCACAAAGAACTAAAATGGGAGCCCAATGAAAAATAGGTATTTATGTTGGTTTTGATTCTCTTTCTATTATCAGATATCTTGAGCCTTTAACTGGAGATGTTTTTACTGCATGTTATGAAGATTGTCATTTGATGAATTTATATTTCCACCTTTAGGAGGAGGGAAAATTTTAAATAAAAAACCCTCTGACATATCATGGAATGCATCAGAATTAAATTCACTTGAT
The DNA here is from genome assembly GCA_020205615.1 of Panax quinquefolius. NCBI lineage: Eukaryota > Viridiplantae > Streptophyta > Magnoliopsida > Apiales > Araliaceae > Panax > Panax quinquefolius. Next base: position 129,356,978 of record CM035172.1, on the reverse strand, counting down.
CCTCGTACATGACAATGTGAAATTGAAGTTCAAAGAATTATTTATTTACAAAATATTACAAATCAAATGCCAGATGCATTTAATGATGCTAGAGTCGCATACACCTGCAGTGAATACTCCAGCAAAGATAGAAATACCTATTGAAAAATCAATTCCTGGATAATTGATAAATAAGGTAATAGAAAAATCTAAATCACACCAGAAGCGTGGAAGACAGGTTGGTGCAAAAGACATTGTACCACAAAAATCAAAAACAAATAAGGGAATCCCAGAAGGAATACCCGCTTCAGAAGTAGCACTTATTTCAAGAGTGAGAATAGCCCCAGAAGAGGTTCAAAATCTCAGTGAAGGGATAAGAGATGAACACCAAGAGATCTCAATAAATTATGTACATGATGAGAAAATATGGGATCGAAGCAAAGTCATGATTGATAATATATTTGCTTTCCCTATAGCATCAGATATTACTTTGATTCCTAACACGGATCCTGAACCACAAAATGTGGAAGAATGTCAAAAAAAAAGATTAGACAAAATGGAAAGATGATATTCAAACTGAGCTACAATCTCTATTGAAAAGAGAAGTATTTGGACCAGTAGTCCAAACACCGCTCGGGGTAATCCCGGTTGGAAACAAATGGGTATTTGTACGAAAGCGAAATTAGAAAAATAAAATTGTGAGATCTGGCTTGGACTTGTAGCTCAAGGGTTTTCACAAAAACCTGGTATTGATTATCAGGATACAGACTCTCCAGTACGTAATGGATGGAGTCACTTTTCGCTTTCTGATAGGTATGCCAACCATGGAAGGTTTAGAAACACGTCTGATGGATGTTGTAACAACATACCTATATGGCTCACTTGACAGTGAGATTTACATGAGAATTCATGAAGGATTGAAAATGGCTGAATCACAAAGGCCCAGTCACATATATTCAATCAAGTTACAACACTCATTGTATAGGTTGAAACAGTCTGGTCGTATGTGGTATAATCGACTTAGTGATTATTTAATAAAAGATGAATATATAAATGATCATGTATGTCCATGTGTTTTTATTAAGAAATCACAAAGTGGATTTTCCATCATTGTTGTATATGTGGATGATTTGAATTTTGTAGGTACTCCTGAAGCACTCACAAGAACTGCTACTTATCTAGAAGATGAATTTGAAATGAAAGATCTTGGAAAGACAAAATTCTGTTTGGTAATACAATTAGAGCATTTAGCATCTGGAATTTTTGTCCATCAATCCACATATGCTGAAAAGATTCTCAGTCATTTTCATATGGATAAAACTCATCCTTTGACTACCCCGATGGTTGTTCGATCTTTAGAAGTTGATAAAGATCCATTTCGGCCTCTAGAAAGTGGGGAAGAAGTTCTTGGACCAAGTTCCATACCTAAGTGCAATGGAAGAAGTTCTTGGACACAAGTTCCATACCTAAGTCTGATAGGTGCTCTTATGAATCTTGCAAACTTATACCGACACGATATTACTTTTCTTTGTCAACTTGTTAGCAAGATACAATTCTTCTCCGACTAAGAGACATTGGGATGGGATCAAACACATTTTGAGATACCTCCGTGTAGTATTTGATCTTGGGTTATTTTATCCAAGAGATTGACTTCATGATTGGTTGATATCTTGGATCACGGGATATTTATCAGATCCACACAATGGAAGATCACAAACAGGCTATGTATTTACATATTGTGACACAACTATATCTTGGAAATCCACAAAGCAAACCATGACAGCTACATCTTCAAATCACTCAGAGATTCTCGCTATACATGAAGCAAGCAGTGAGTGTATTTGGTTGAGATCAATTATTCAGCATATTCAAAAATCATGTGGATTACCATCAATCAAAGACATTCCTACAATTCTGTATGAGGGTAACGCTGCATGTATTGCTCAACTTAGAGGAGGGTACATCAAGGGAGATAAAACAAATCACATTTCACCTAAATTCTTCTTCACACATGAGCTACAAAAGAAGGGTGATATAAATGTGCATCAAATTCAATCATGTGATAATCTAGCCGACTTATTCACAAAGTCGCTACCAAATACAACGTTCACAAAACTTCAAAAAATGATCGGAATGTGTCAACTGAAAGACTTATGACAACATTTCATCAAGGAGTAATGAATTCCTTTTGAGTGGAAGATTGTACTCTTTTTCCTTAGTCACGGTTTTTATCCCAATGGGTTTTTCCTGACAAGGTTTTAACGAGGCAGTCAATTAAGATATTTATGTAAAAGATATGTACTCTTTTTTCCTTCGTTAAGTTTTTTCCACTGGGTTTTCTTAACAAGGTTTTTAATGAGACATAATCTTCTATCGTAGGTAATCAGGGAAAGTGTTGTAATGCACGGGTGGATTACCTCCTCAGGAGGGAAACTCCCGTGATTTCCTTTCCTTCTCACTTTCTCCCTTCTCTTCTCCCATGACCCTTCCTTATCCGTGAACCACTCCTCTTCTCTTCCTATATAAAGGAATGAATACCGAAAGAAATGATAAGATTTTCTCTGAAGGTTTCTCTCTATTTTTCTCTTACTTATTTTCTCTAAATTTATCTCTAAATTTATGCAGCAATTATAAGAATATCTTTGTACAATTTGCTAAAGTTTTATAACAAAAATAAATTTATGGTGCAAATAGATTTTAATGTTAAAGTTTAGGGTAAAATTAGATTTTAGTCTATTTTACATTTCAGAAATTAACCTCTTAAAACCCCTCCCTAATTCTCTTCTCTAACCGCTCTGCTACCGTGGGGCGGCCATCAACACCTCCACAACCACCGGGACAAACCATAGTCTGTTCACCAAGTAAGAAGTCCCCACCTTGATATTCCATATTATTAGCATATAATCTATCAATCCTCCCAATGGATATTTATAGTTCTTATATACCTATGCATTAGCAACAGCTGTAAATTTTTAAATATTAAATTAATTCTTTAAGAAATATTGATTTCGTTGAAGGGTGGTTGTTATTTTCAAATGGGTTTTCGTTTTTTGTTGCTAAGGTGGATTGCTGATATGAAGAAATGTGATGTTCGACTCAAGCTGTTCATTAGATTAACCCGTGCTTTGTGTTCTTCGGTGTATAGTCATTATATGCTTCTGCATTAGTATCATCTGTAATTTTCAAAATTAATTCTTTGAGAACTATTGATTTTCTTGAAGGGTTGATGTTATTTGCAATTGGGTTTCCTTTTATTTTGCTAAAATGGATTGATTATATGAAGAAATGAGATACTCGACTCAAGCTGTTCATTAGATTAACCTGTGCCGTGTGTCCTTCCTCTTCAGTGTACTTTAGGGGTTTATTCGATTAAGATTTTTAAAGACTTTTTTTAAGTGACAGACTTTTGTAGAATTTGTGAGATTTTAATGACTTTTAAAGACTTTAAAGACTTTAAAAATGATTTTATCTTTCAATGAAATAAATAATGAACTTTTTATAAACTTTCAGATCGAGATTTGCTGATAGACTTTTGATACTTTTAATATATCTTTACAACTTATATTAATTGTCAATTAACTCATGTACAACCTCTCCTCTTTTTTCATGAACTAGAGTAAATCTCTTTATATTATTGTGGCATGAGATTTTATATATGTTGAAAGCGTTCATATTATTATACTTCATTTCACGATACATTTGGATCTTTGGATCTGCAATAAAACTTTTAGAAACTACACGAATGATACAAAATTAAGCTTTCACTTTTTATTGAAATATATATACTTTATGCATATCGTCTGTTTTTAATAGGAATATCAAACTTTGTTTTTCACAAAATAATATAATGAATGAAAATCTATATGATCAAAAGTTGCAAAAATTCATACATGTGAGCATAGTATATAATGTTTAAAGTGAAAATAATATATAGTATATAATGTTTAATGATCATAATATATGATATATAGTAGACTAAAAGACAATTTGTACCCCAAACTTTACACTTATTGTTGACTTTTGCACCCAAAGCCAGAAAAAAAATTAATAAAAGTACACCTTGAACTTCATTATCGTAACAAAATGCACTTTCTTCATTAGCTTAATTCAAAAAGTGGTAAAGCTAAAATTTATAACACAAGTTTAGGGTGCAAATTATCTTTTAGTCTTAAAAATTGGCAAAAATAATTAATTTTAAATAAAATAAAATAATTTTAAAATAATTAATTTTAAATAAAATTGTGTTTACAAAATTGTAAAATACAAATTTTTTAAAAAATTTACATTTTACAAAATTATAAAATAAAATTGTGTTTTACAAAATTGTAAAATTGTAAAATACTATTTTTTTTTTTACAAAATTGTGTTTAAAAATAGAATTTTTTAAAAACTTGTAAAAAAATTACATTTAAAAAACTTAAATGCAATTTTAATTTTTTTTTTTAAAACAATTTTTTTAATTTTTTTTTTGTAAAAACAGATTATTTTAAAAAAATTGTCTAAAAACAAAATTTCAATTCTTTTTTGTTTTTTAAAAGTAATTTTTTTAAATGCAATTTTATTTTATTAAGTTTTTAAAAAATTACATTTTGTAAACACAATTTTGTAAAAAAAAATGGTATTTTACAATTTTGTAAAACACAATTTTATTTTACATTTTTCAGAAAACGTAATTTTTTTTAAAAAATTGTATTTTATAATTTTGTAAAACATAATTTATTTTACAATTTTGTAAATGAGAATTGTAATCATGAATTTTTTTTTTGTAAAATGTACAATTTTTGTAAAAAGCAATTTTTTTAAAAAAAATTGTATTTTATAATTTTGTAAAACACAATTTTATTTTACAATTTTGTAAAAAATGTAATTGTTTTAAATTTTTTTTTGTAAAAAGCAGATTTTTTTTTGTAAAAACATAATTTTTACAAAATAAATCTCTTTTAAAAAATTAATTATTAATTCCAAATATTTATTTTAATTTTATTATTTTAATTATTTTATTTTAAAAGTAATTATTTTAAAATTATTTTATTTTATTTAAAATTAATTATTTTTGCCAATTTTTAAGACTAAAAGACAATTTGCACCCCAAACTTGTGTTACTGATTTAGCCAGGTCACTTTTGAATTCTAAGCTAAGAAAAGTGTGCATTTTGTTACGTTATAATGAAGTTTGGGGTGTACTTTAGACACCTTTTTCATTTAAGTGTGCAAAATCAACAAAGATGTAAAATTTGCGATGCAAATTGTCTTTTAATCTATATAAGATATACCGATTTGGATCATATTATTATTGTTAAACAAAGATATATATACATCATATATACATACACATCATATATTGTTTATTATTTTTGCCAATTAGTGTTAAAGTGTCTCAAAATTAACAAACCGAACACCATGATAATTTCTTGCTTTATGCTTAAAATGTCTAAAAACTAAAAAAATACACATACACATCATATATTTTCTATTTTCATATATTATACTTTCATAATCCTTAAATAATGATTTGAACAACCCTATCGATATGGGAGTTTCATGATCTCATCTTTGTTGGGCCTCACATTGTACAAAATCTCTTTTCTCTTTCTATTTGAAGCTTTCATCAATAATTAAGCATTGTTTTTTCTCACCAATTCGATTAGGTTTAGTTATTTGTTTACTTATTAATATATCTTGTTAATTCTCTTATTATAATAAATCCAATTATTTTTATGGCCCAAATTTTCCACCAAATTATTTATCCATCACATATTAATATTTATTAGCCCATATAAAATAAATAACTAGTTTGACCCGAATAATATTTTACCGAAATTTTAAAGAAATTTATTTATTATTTTTAAGTATGGCGAAACTTCCCTAATATTTAAAATTTATCAGTAAATCTGTACTTTTTATCCAAAATTCTGGAAACACTTATTCATTATTATATGAATGTCTTAGATAAAAATTTCGTGAGTTAATGTACAAGGAGTTATAAGCGATACTTTTAAAATATAAAAACTCATCAAAATATCATTTCTAATTTTCGAATTTTTTGAAGAGGTAAAAAATACCAAAACTGAAAAACATAATCACCCTAAAATCCCTTATTATCCCTCCACTCAAAAGAAGTTGTACTTATTTGGACCGCAATAACGCCGAACTTAACTTGGTATAGCAATACCGTATATCAAAATACTACAAGAATACATTTCGATAATATAGAGAGAGAAATTTCTCATTAAAGGATTTGATTCTAACTTTAAGATTCTGTTATAGAGTAAAATCATAGAACACGCAAGCAGTAAAAATTTAATAAAATATTAATATATAATATATAATATTAAATTTCTCGCCCTCGTATGACCATACTCATTCATCCTAATTCACTATGTAATAATGACAAAAAAAAAACGTTTTTGTTATTAAATTCTCATTAAAACTTTCAAAAATCATTATTTTTAACTTGAACTTGATAATTAAGCAATAAATGAACCTTTATCGTAAATTCTCATTTTTTATAGAAATTAATTCTACAACTTGAAGAATTTAGAAATTCAAATAAACAAAATTATTTACAAATTGAAAATTAGGTTTATTTGATTCTATGTCACATTTATCGGTAAATATTCGTTTTCATTTACTCCGTCCTCTATCCGCATAAAATAAATATTTTTTCTCATCACCAAAATCAATAATTAATTATTATTCATAAATAATATTATATATGCTGATATTAATAATGGGCAGTTCTGGGATTCCAGTAAGAATTTCTCCTTATCATTAGAAAGTGAACCAACTCCTCTAAAACGGAACTTTCTAGGCACATTACCAATAATGTTATCATATAACTTATAGTCCCATGTGAACATATATATTTTCACCGAAATTTCAAAAAATTTATTTACTATTTTCTCATATGGCCATTTCCAATTTAATATTTAAAAATTTATCATAAATTTGTACTTTTATCAAAAATTCTAGAAATTTACCACATGTATTCTGATATTATATAGATATATACAATAAAAAATTTCATCAATTTTGAGTTAATCACAAGGAGTTATAAGCGGATACTTTTAAAATAGTCTTCTCATAAAATCCATAACTCTAATCTATACATCCAAAATGTCGCCATTTTTGGACACAATCTAAAACTCATCAAATATCATTTCTAATTTTTCCAATTTTTTGAGGTCGGAAAAATACAAAGCGAAAACATAATCACCCTTTAAAAATCCTTATTATCCCTTTACCTCAAAAGCGATCTTAGTGGAATAACGCTTCGAATTTAATCTTACGCAAGTATATGTGATACTCAGAATACTCACAAGAATATCAATCGATAATATGAGAGAGAAAATTTGATTCACGTATGATTTTCAATTCTAACCCAAGACCTTTTACTGTAGAGGAAAATCTTGGTACAAAAGCGAAAATTTAATAAAATATTAATATAATATATATTAAATTTCTCGCCCTCGACCATCGACCATCTGAATTCAGCCACTAATAATGACAAAAAACAAAAAAACGTTTTGTTATTAAAAATTAATTAAAACTTTCAAAAATCAATTATTTGGAATCTCCTAACTTCAATAATTCATAATAAATAGACCTTTATCAGAAGAATTCAAATCTCGCGAGTTTTATAGGAAATTCAATTCTCTACAACTTTTCGAGAGAAAGTTTTTTCCAAATTCCAAACAAATCGTGACCGAAATCCACAAGCGGATGATTTTGACATTTAACATAATCAAATTCTCATTGAAGAAATGGGGTCCACCTAGACACATAAAACATGTTTTAAATATTTTGGTAACAAAATACTTCCTCCTCCATATACTCATATATCCTACATTCATCGTAAAAATATCATCATTAATATATTATTAAAATAATATATTTAAATGAATTATTTTATCGAAAAAGATAAATATTAATTTTCAACAATCATCACTTAAAAATTTTCTCCATCTATATCCACATTAAAATAAATATTTTTCTCATCATAAAAATCAATAATTAATTATTCACAAATAATATTACGTAATCACAATATCGATCAACCAGCAGCTTCTGGAAGAGAACTTTCCGATAAGAATTTCTCCTTATCGCTACCTTGTTGATTGATTATTCAAACCTCTCCCTTGAGCCAGAACTTTCTAGGCATCGCCAATAATGTTATCCAATAATATTATTCAGATAATATGAATTATTATAGATGATAAAATCTTTATGCTAGTGACAATTATCAAACAATAATAATAAAATATCAACGTAGCAATTATTGAATCAATAAAATAAAATATCAAACACGTTAATTACATATAATTATTGAAATGCCTTCTTCTTGAAAAAAAAATTAATTATTACGCGGAATAGTACTGCGATGAATAGTAACAAGTAATAAGAATCTCGTGAATAAGAATCCCGTGACATAATAACTACGTGAATAAGTAATTTCATGAATAGTAAGCTGCCGTGAATAGAATCTTGGTCAGTAACAATATGAATATTGAATAGTAATTAAAAAAATTGAATACTTTTATTTCATAAAATTCGGTCTGACAATCTCCTCCTTATAAATTTCGTCCTCGAATTTAACGCACTTCGTATTTCAAAAGAGTTGAGAATACCTTGCTTTTACTTGCATTCTATATCCTATCGTCATCACGATTTCTCACATTTCCTCATCTCGACATATTTCGGATGTCATTCTGCAAGTCTTTTCAAAAACACGAAGTTAATTTAACAATTAACATATCACATAATATCCCCGATATTATGATATATTATTATTGTACACATACATATATTGTTTATTATTTTTGCCAATTAGTGTTAAAGTGTCTCAAAAATTATGATAATTTCCTTCGTTTAAAATGTCTAAAAACTAAAAAATACACATACACATCATATATTTTCTATTTTCATATATTATACTTTCATAATCCTTACAACCTAACAACATGATATGGGAGTTTCATGATCTCATCTTTGTTGAACAAATCTCTTCTCTTTCTATTGGAAGCTTTCAGCATTTGCTTTTTTTCTCTCACCAATTCGTATTAGGTTTAGTTATTTGTTTACTTATTAATATATCTTGTTAATTCTCTTATTATAATAAATCCAATTATTTTTATGGCCCAAATTTTACCAAATTATTTATCCATCACATATTAATATTTATTAGCCCATATAAAATAAATAACTAGTTTGACCCAATAAAAGATAAAGTCCAATTAATAACTAATTTTATCCACCTTTGTGTTTATTTGGAAGTCTTTAGAAATCTTTAGAAATGAGGTAAAACTTTGGATATGAGTTGATAGTTATAATTCTTCTTCTAAAGTCTGTCAAAGTCTATCATTTGATAGAAATCTTTAAAATCTATGACTTTTTGAATACCAAAATACTTTTATAGACTTTGTAAAAATTTTAATTCAATACCACCTAACTTTTAAAGACATTAAAAAAAGTTGTAATTGAATATCACTAAACTTTTATAAACTCTTTAAATGTCTTGATTGAATACAACTAAACTTTTAAAATCTTTAAAAGTCTTTAAAAATCTTAATTGAATACACTCCCTCTTAGTTTATAGGATTAAATAAACTCCCTGAAGTTGCATAGAAAACACTGAGAAAAAGCAAAAAGTAGATATTTTGGATAATTATTAATTTTGTTCCAGTCTTATAGAGATGTTCAGTCTGTTTTAACTTTGAGATTTTTAACATGTGTTGTTAAGAGTTCTGTTTTCTGCTTTCTTTTTCCTAAAAAAAATATTGATATTCTCCCGTTCCATTTTAAATAAATTGTTTCTTGTATGTTGACAGAACATTTTTAGGGGAGAATGATAGCAGCTATTTCTTGGATCCCAAAAGGGGTCTCAAAGTCTGTCCCAGATGCAGCTGAGCCTCCTTCAAAAGAGGAGATTGAAGAGATAATAAAGAGTGGTGTCCTGGAAGGACGGTAATATTCTAAAATTCTTAAGACTTTTTATCCGAATAGTTTATTGTTGTACTATTAATAATTCAAGGGAGTTACTATTTTCACAAAAAAGTTGATATTTGCACAAGATCCCACTCACATGAATGTGGGTTCCATTTTTACTATTCAGGTGGGGAGAGGCTTGCGGAAATATCAAATTTTCTTGTGGAAATATTAATTCTCTTCAATTCCCTAATTTAATCCTAATTACACAGCCTTGCAGGTTGAACTGAAGTCTAATTGAATGATTTACGTGATAATAGTTAATATGTGAGAACTTATTTATTAGCATTTTATAATGGATAGTCATATGTACAAGGAGAGAAATTACTATACGAAGTTATGACAGGGATTAGCAATTCATTTGGCAAAATAGTCTGCCATATACCAAGTATATATACGAAAAAAACAAAAAATTTGTGACTGTTGCAGTATGTTTATTTTGGATAAATGTGACGGACATTATCCAACTCAACTCAATATCACCTTTTATACCAAACTTATCCGACTCAGAAAGAATTACAATTGCAGCAATACTAAATTGAATTCAATTGCCTAGGATAATTTCATTATGGCCGAATTTAAGTATGCTCTATAACATATTCTTTCTTTGTTTTTGCAGTGGAGATGGTGAAAGTGAACAAGATGATGAAGATATGGATGTTGAAGCTGTGAAGCAGCCTGATGAAGTTGCCCAAGCATTAGTTGCAGCTGATGCTCTTGGGAAGTCTTCGAAGAATATTACGGGGACCGATTTTGATGACATTGCAGATGGTTTAAGGGAACTAGACATGGATCATTATGATGAGGAGGATGATGGTATCTAATCTATAAAACTCATGTACCTGTGTTTCTTGTGGTGTGAGTTCTATTGAGTTTTGACAATTTTCTTTCCACTTGAGCTCTTCCCAGGATATCTAGTTGAAGGCATTGTAATACCATATCTATCCAACTGAACCTAGCATCATCTTTCTTTGAATTGTTTTCTTGGAAATTATGATCAAAATTAATTAAAGCTAGCATGTATCTCTTCCTGATTGACATTAGGCATTGAGCTTTTTAGTTCTGGGATTGGGGACACTTACTACCCAAGTAACGATGTGGATCCATATCTAAAATATAATGATGTAAGTGCTTGCACTTCCTAGTCTTTGTTTTGATTTCCTTTTCTCTCTTTCTCTCCCTTATTTTTCCTAGCCTTGTTACTGCTTTCTCCTTTCTTCTTCTTCTTTCAATTTTTTACATTCTTTACAGGGAAATGACTCTGAGGAGGTTGAGGATATGATAATTAAAGCTGATGATGCGATCATAATTTGTGCACGTAATGAGGATGATGTCAGTCATCTCGAGGCATGTAACAGTTAGTTGGCAATAGATCCCCTAATCCCAATCCTCAGTTTATGAGTGATCGACTAATTGGTGAGCTTGATTTCGGACAACAGGTCTGGATAATGGAGGATACTGCAGATGGTGACTCAAACATGTTTATCCACCATGATATAATAATCCCAGCATTTCCCCTCTGCACAGCGTGGCTTGATTGCCCACTTAAAGGTGGAGAAAAAGGTATGACATATGTTAGTTGATATAACTATTTAGTACTTTTCTTGATATTTTATGAAGGATGTCTATAACTATAACTAGTACATATTTCATGTATAATAACTTTAAAGATCAGTTAGTAGATTGTTATTTTATTTTTTGTAAAAATAGGGTTCTGACATGAAGGAGTTGATTAACTCTTGAGTTTGCATGGAAGTCTAATCTGTTCAGCTTTGTTAGTAAATATTCTAGAGGATTCTAGGATATGTTCTCATAGCATGATTAAAGGGAGATTACATGATTAAGGGTTGATTGATTTACTTTCCAAATGTACTGTAGTTCTAAGCTTATATAAAGGCTCTTTATTGTACATTGTAAGATATATTCTCCACATCTGAGCTAGGTTGACAATCAAATAAAAGGTCTTGCTTCTGCCGCCAACAACACATAGCTGCCGGCGGGTATCGAGCTAACTTCATTTTAAAGAAAAAATTAGGTGGATAGAGCTCTATTATGGTCCTTTTGTTGGAGTTTATTTATTTATTTATTTATTTCTCATGTTCAAAAAGGTGACATGTCCAGAGTAGTTAATTTCTTGGGTTGAAATATGTAAATGGGTTGTTGATTGGAGTGCAAGGATTTTCATGGGGCAGAGTTTTGAGGAAGGCATGTGTCCTTCAATTTGTTAGGAGTCTTAATTAAGAGTTCTCTGTTATTGAGGAAGGCAAGGAGTCCTTCATCATCTTTTTTTGGAGACAAGCGTTCTCTGTTATTGCCTTCACATAATATCCTTGGAAAGTGGATGTGAAATTATGTAGGGTGATAATCAACTTTGGACATACATATTAGTTTTTGTTGTTCTTTCTTTTTGTTTTATTCATGCAAATTGAAGAGGGCCTCAATTTGAAGGGAAGTGTTGGAGGTAAAATATTTTAGGAGAAAATGAATTATTCATGATAATAAAGAAAATCCTACACAAGCTATAATAAGTTCATCTCACAACAAATCATACAGCCATTAAACCAAGATAAATGAAGAAGATAGTGCTAGCCACGGATTTGCTCGTCAATCCCAAAAATATCCTAACGGGCGATCCTGCTACTCCAGACACATGCTCCATGTTTTCATCCAGAAGAAGTTCCTTTTATATTCTTTTTTTGGATAGAAAATAAAATTTTATTAGAAAAGAAAGAGATTAAGAAAATCATAAGCGGAGAATGATCCTCAAAAACTAGCAGGGAAAAAAAAGATTTTATTAGAAAGGAAGAGATTAAAAATGATGAGCGGGTGATGAGAAATCCTCAAAAACTAGAGGGAAAAAAACGAATAAGATATATAACAAAGATAAAGTACAAAGCTTAAAAGAGGGCTTCCCTCCAGTGTCTCTGTAAATCTTAGTATGAAATACCACCGAAAGCACCCTCCAAAGACCACAAAGAGGCCATGAAAATGACCATACCCCAAAAAAGAGAAGAGAGGACTTCATGAATTGGCCTCTAAAAATCAGAACATTCCACTAGACCAGATACACCAAAGAATAGCAAAACCACCACACTGCCCATCCAAATCAATTCATTCGCCATTCGAAACTTCATGCAAGTACATCTATCCAGTTATGCAGCTAAAACTTACAAGGTGGGTAGTGCAAGAAGAGAGAAAAACATCACACCATGAGTGAAAATAATTCAACCCTCTTGTATGAGCTTGCTTCGTTATATTTCATATATGCATCTTCATCAAGACCAAGCATATTCTTGCAGCCTCTGCCATCTGCTGTTGTTGAAGGCTGAAAAATGCTTTATGACCATATCCTGACTTAGTGTGGACAGGTTAGGAAAGGTTGACAGCGGCCTCTTCACAAATGGATGGTCCAACTGTATAGCAGTTGTGGGCTTAACTTCTAAGAATTTGAGGATTAAATCTTGGGCATCTTATGAACAATAGAAGAAGTTCATGCCTGCCAATCCTAAACAACTTGCAACTCTGGAGCCATCAAGAATGCAGTCCTTTTTTAGTTTGGTTTGAATCTTTTTAGTTTTGGGATTATGTTTTGTAACAAGTTAGCTTGAGGGGGAGTGTTAGTAAATATTTGATGCAAGACAAATTTAGGATGAAGAATTAATGGGAAATAAATTAGGGTTTAAATTTCACATTTAAAACCACTAGGATCTCTCAAGTGTATCAACTCCACGTATCAACGCCAAGATGAATAAAATACATCTACGGTAGGATACCTGTATAAATAAAATAATCAAATTCAATGTTAATAGTATGTAGTCTCCAAGACTTGTGAGGATTACATAACTATTTAAACAGACTCAAAACCCTAATATTACTTGGGGAATAATAAAAGTACTAAACGACTAAAATACCCTTATTAATAATTCTTAATCACTAATTAGTGTCCTAAATCCCCACTAATAAATAAAATACAAAAATGATATATCTATAAGCACATCTATTCTACTCCCTCCTTCCCGATGGGTCCACCAACGAATATCCTTTCCTTTCTTTATCTCTCTTTCCCACTTACCAATTTCCCTCCTTTCTTTACCAATTTCCACTTTTTTCTTCATCTCTCTTTCACGCTTACCAATTTTCACTCCTTTCTTTACCAATTTTCCTTCCTTTCTTTATGTCTCTTTATTTTATTTACTTATTTAATGTTAGTTCATCAAATTTATTTTTTTACTTATTTAAATTTTTTTCTTCAAAAAAAGTTTTAAAAAATTGGACAACTTATAATCAATTTAACCTTTGCAAAATTTATGCTAATTTTGTTCTTAAATAAAATAAATTGAATTTAATAATAGTAACATAATACTCACTCCGCTTAACAAGACAGAAAATGCTTTTGCTTTTCTATACTCATCACTAAAAATGTTGGTAATTTCTTAGTTGGGTTGAGTTGGATTAACAAATTTTCCTTGCATTTTATTTCAGAAAAAAAACTTAGTCATAATAACATGTAAAAGATGAAAGATTGTAAGCTAAAGATTTCAGAATGTGATTTGAGATCAGTTTGTTTAAAGCTCATTTGAACTTTAATACTTAGTATGATAATAATTCAAATTGAATTACATTTTTTTAGCTTGTTAGCATATGGCTTAGTTAACTTTTGAAAAAATCATTTAACTTTTGGACTCCTCCAGTTAAATGATTTTTTCAAAAATATACTCATTTAACTTTTAAAAAATCATTGAAAATAACATGAGGATAATTTTGGCAAGTAAAGCTCAAAAATAACATTAAATAGGAAAAAAGAAAAATAGATTTGGACAATCCAAAAAGAAAATTAGGACAAGTACTAAATTTGGGCTGAGTGAGTATTATGTAACCATTATTAAATTCAATTTATTTTATTTAAGAAAAATATTAGCATAAATTTTGCAAAAGTTAAATTGATTATAAGTTGCCCAATCTTTTTAAACTTCTTTTCAAGAAAAAAATTTAAATAAGTAAAAAAATAAATTTGATGGATTAAAATTAAATAAGTAAATAAAAATAAAGATAAAGAAAGGAAGGAAAGTTGGTAAAGAAATGAGGGAAAATTGGTAAGCGGGAAAGAGAGATAAAGAAAGAAGTGAAAATTGGTAAAAAAGAAAGGAGAGAAATTGATAAGTGGGAAAGAGAGAGAAAGAAAGGAAGGGACATTGGTTGGTGGACCGTCAGGAAGGAGGGAGTTGAATAGATGTGTCTATAGATTTATCCATACATAAATCACATCAACTACTTTTATATTAAAAACTCCAAATAATAAATATAAAAAATATCTTCTTTGTTCTTGACTTTTGGAGTCCCTAGCAATTATTCTAGAGGATTCTAGGATATGATTCTCATAGCATGATTTTGGGGATTGTATGATTAGGGCGATTGCATGATTAAAGGGAGATTGCATTATTAAGGGTTGATTGATTTACTTTCCAAATGTAATGCAGTTTTAAGCTTATATAAAGACTCTTTATTGTACATTGTAAGATATATAATAGAAAATATCTTTCCTTCTCTATTTCTCCACAAGCTTTATATGCTTCTATTGATATTTAACTGCACGAATTAGAGGAACAAAATGAGAATACTTTAAGTTTGAGTTCTTAAGAACCATTTTCTATTAGACTTTCTAGTGACATCATGCTTTGTGCCTGCCTTGATTATTTTTTAGCTTCTTTCTTTTCTGTTGAAGTCTAGTTGATATTCTAGTTACGTATGATGTTTTTTTTAAGATCAGTTAGTTTTATAGGAACTGAAGCCGATGACTGTATTTTGTATATATTGATTACAAACTTGATTTGTTACAATATATAAGATATAGAAATTCAGAATATTAATATAGATTAGAGAGTCAGTAAATTTGCTGTGGGGGTAGGAGATCTTTAACCTGTGCAGGCAGATCTCTTTTACCGTTATTTCTGCATGCTGGATTGCTTGGAAATTTGGATACTCTAGTATAAAAAATAGTTTTTGCATCCTCAAGGGGTTGAAGAAAGGCTCAAGGCTCAAGGTCGCTAGTTATACCCATACTTGGGGCCACACTTACCTATCACAAAAAAAATGTTTTGCTTACATGAAGATGTAGACTTGTGTGACCTATCAGGTTCCTTTCATCTGTATCTGCATTTGCAAAGCACTTTTGTTGAAATAATCAAGTAGCCACTATTTGTCTTTGTTCTCTCTCTGGTAAGCATAATAAGGCAACATGTCTTTTTTTTTTCTTTTTTCGTTTACTATTCTTTCACCGTGAACATTGATTAAAACTCTGTTTTGTTGCCCCAATTTTTTTTTTTTTTTTTTGCTGATGATTGTGGGTAATTGTTGGCAGGAAACTTTATCGCTGTCGGCTCAATGGAACCCGCCATTGAAATATGGGACCTCGACATTGTATGTAGATTTTGGACCTTGATCTTAGTAGACTAAAGTTGATAAGTGATAACTCTGTCATTATTGTGAAAACTCTTACAGTTTCTACTACTTTCAGATGGATGAAGTCCAAACATCACAGGTATTAGGTGGCATTGCTGAGAAGAAGAAAAAAGGAAAGAAGGTCAGCTAGTTTAGTTTCCTAATTAGTCCCTGATAAATGTATTGTTCTACATTTCAAACTTGCATCCTGCTATTGCTTGCAAATGTTTAGAATTTAATCAGTGATATTTTTGTGCAAATTATGAATTCATGAGAGCTTGCCCTAGGATACGTAGTTTAATAGCATCTCATTGTAATTATGTTGCTTGTAAAAGCAATCATATCTTATATCTAGGGCTTGAGAGCATGCCCATTTATTCGGTCTATTTTGATTGACTATAGTTGAAGAGAACACCAAATGAGAGGTTGGAAATGCTAACTTATTTAACCCATGGAGTGCTCCATCGCGCACAGGATATGAGAGAACATTTTGAACCCCTATTTTGTTAAGTTGTGGGTTTAAACATGTTAGGCGAATGCAGATAACAATATAGGAGCGACTGCTGGAATGGCCTTGATGATATTTGAGTCTAAAACACTTATTGTTGATGGTTAGGCACAAGGTCCTATGGACCCAGGCATGATTTTTTAGGCTTTTAACAATCATTGATACTGCAATCCCAAATTATGATGTTCGGTGAGGACTTCAAAGCTACTTGAATGGTTGCTACGGCATAACACATAATGTACATCAGTACCTTGGGTGAACTGTTCATTTTCTTCGTCATGGGTGACCATCAATCCATCGTTCTTAAGTGAATCGACAGAAGTTCTGATCATCCCTAACAAGCATAAGAACCTTATCTGTGACGCCCCCAAAATAGGTCCATTCCATCCAACCCATTCTGAGTCGCCAAATACATGGTACAGAAATAACTACAACTTTATTAATACATTTGTCGTGCAAAAAACGACAACATATATACTGTGAGTTTAAATACAATTATTGTCTTCTAGACAATATACATATCCAAATAAATCCTCATCACAATTATTTATACATTATTTTATAAAAATGGTGAGGACTACCAAACAACTCTCTCTATAACCATCATTCCATACCCCGACTCGTACTTGCTACATTCTCGCCTCCTGAGAAGAAAAATGGAACAAAAAGGAAAAGGGTGAGCTCAACTAGCCCAGTAAAGAATATTATGATTAAAATAATATACAACAAATTATTTTTAGTCTCCAACAGGGAAAAATCTAATAGAATACAATAGACAACCAGTTTTAAATCAACAACTGCAACGGAAACAACAATTCATTAGAAGAGTTAAGTAGAGAATGCAAACTACTATCTTCTATATATGAATTTAAAAGTTCATCGTCGATATTTTATCCCTGTAACATCAATCAATATATATCCGAATCAAATATTCATCTTTTGCACTACAGCCAAAAATATTTATCGGTTAATTCATGTTCATCTAAACACTGCTCATCTTTGTACTACGGGCCAAAGATATTAATCGATGAGGTCTTGTTCATCTCAACACTGCTCATCTTCAGACTACGGGCCAAAGATATTCATCAAGAAATCATTCATCTTTGCACTACAGGGCCAAAGATATTCAAGATAATATCATCGTTTAGGACCGAGGATGATGAAAAATATTTTAAAGGAAACGAATCCAGATTGAAACAAAAGAACAATTATTAAGGATTCATATTTTAAACAATCCAAGTTCAAAATACTTCATAAGTAATCGAGTGGAGTAAAATTCAAGAATGATCAAAACATGGATCTGATCAAAGCTAGTATCCATAATAGATATTTTGAACAAAAAGAAGAAATTTCATTTTTAAATTGAATAGTGCATGATTCGCGAATAAAGTCGATCAATGAATAGTCCGTATCGTGAATAAGTAACTCACACCAAAAGATAGAAATTTCACAAAAAAAACATCTTCACGCTTAATGAATAGTACTCGTGAATAGTAACTCGTGTGAATAAGAACTCATGAATAAGTAACCCCGATACGTGAAAAAGTTCCAAATTTGATAAAATTTTCAACTAATATTTCGGCGTAATGATATTGAAGAAATAATATCATTTTCAAATAAAATAACATCCCTTACCTCGAAAGATCAATACTTACAAATTTGAAACACCTGATATAAAGGCTATGACTTGAACTTGCCGTAGTATAGCAATACTCAAAATATACTCAAAATACTCACAAGAATACGCTTCGATAATATAGAGAGAAAACTTGATTTCGATGTGATTTTCAATTCTAACCTAAGCACCCTATTTATAGAAAATCTTTAAAACACCAAAGTAAAAATTTATTAAATATTATTATATTTTTTCCAAAACTTCATACGCATGCTTTTACCATCCGAACTCATTTTATCACATGTTAAATGAGGGAAACAAAATGAAAAACACGTTTTTGTAAATAAAATAATTAAAACTTTCAAAAATCAATTATTTTGGAACTTCAATAATTCATAATAAATAGCCTTTTATCGAAAAATTCAATCTCGCGACTTTTTATAGGAAATTCAATTCTCTACAACTGCGGAAGAAAGTTTTCCAAATTCCAAACAAAAATTGACCAAAATCCATAAACAGACGATTTCTACGGTTATAATCAAATTTCTTAATAATTGTGTCCACTAACACACAAAATATGTGTTACACATTTAATGCCACAAAAATACTCTTCCTCCTCATATACTCATATATCCCACATTCATTATAAAAATATCATCGTTAATATATTATTAAAATAATATATTTAAATGAATTATTTTATCAGAAAAAGATAAAATATTAATTTTCAACAATTGTCATTTTAAAAATTTTCTCCATCTATATCCACATAAAATCAATATTTTCCTCATCATATAAATCAATAATTAATTATTCACAAATAATATTACAGAATCACGATCTTGTGCAACCAGTAGTTCCTGTGAAAGAGGGGCTTTCGATAAGGATCTCTCCTTCTCGGCTCGCAATTAAGTGACCAAACCTCTTCTTAGATGCGAACTTTCTAGACATTTGCCCGATAATGTTATCCAATAATATTATTCAGATAATATGAATTATTGCTCCGATAATGGAAAATACTTTATGTAATGACAATTTATTGAAACAACGATAATATAAAATATCAATCGTGATTATTGAATCAATAAAATAAAATCTTGAATAGTAATTCATTTGTAACAATTATTGAGTAGTGCCTTCTTCACGTAAGAATCGATAATTGGTGCAATACTGCAGGTGTCTTCTTGTTCAACAACGCGTATTAGTGTTTTTAACCACGGTATTCCAACAAGATTAATCGGTAACTACGCCGTTATTTATAAACAACTTATATTTGTCGTTTTCTTCATCCAATCGCTTTCCGTTATATGGGGCCCACAAAAAAGGCTATCAGCCGTATCGTATTTAATATTCCCAAACGATCTAATATTCCACGACCAAACGAATATTCCCAAACGATAATGAATATTTTATAACCACTTGCTTATTCAAATATTTACGTATTTTACCCATAACTATCCACATTAATCAAATCAACCCTTACTATTTCAAAATAATAAATAGAGGAAAATAAATTTCATTTATTAATAATTTGGGGTCTTACATTATCACCTTTACTTGCCTTCTTCTTAAGCAGCTCACCAAGCATTATTTATCCTTGCTTATGATTTAAAGTAATTTTATAATTTATTTATTTAAAAATCTTGTACTTTCTAAAAGTCGGCTGATGGCGACTAAATTAGTCTGGTCGAGGCTCGACGAATTCGACGAACCCTAGTCCTTTGATTTAGTCGTTGGCCGACTTAGTCGGCGACTAGTCGGTAAAGTCGGGGCAAATCGGAACATATCAGGGTAAAAAACAGAACATGTGAAATGTTTGGGGTCATAGTGTAATTTATGGATTTTGTTTATAACTTTAAAATTTAAACCCTACCTCTGCCGACTGATGTTGCTTCTTCTTTTAAAAAAAATAGATCGAACGACGACTATTGCTTCTTCTTCGACCGACGATTCTCTGCGGTACCTTCTCTCCGACGACGATTTCTTCTTTGCCAAGCGACGACGAATCGGATCGGCGAATTCTTCGCTGCTTCTCCTTCTTCTGACTCGACTTACGCTTCTTTGCTCTTCATCTTCGACTGCTGCTCTTCATCTTCACATCTTCGACGATCAGGTAGTTCTTTTTCGACTCGTCTCTCTCTCTCAGTTTCTCAATTTTTTTTTGTAAACAGTTTACAATCAACTGAATACTGATATAAGGCTTATAAGACATTATCTTGTTGTCGGCAAACTGGCCAAAGTGGGCAAAATTATTATTATTTTAATTTTTTTGGTTTTAGTTAATTAGTTCTTTAGTGGGCATTAAAGAAAAGGTTGGATAAATTAAATTAGTTAATTTTTTTAGTTAATTGTAATATTTCATTGTAATATTTAAATTTTTTCAACTTCAGTTATAAATTAAATTATTAAAATCTGACTGCGGGGTTCGGAGAAATGACTGATTTTATATTTTTATGCATAGGTATAATATCACTATCAATGGCTCAATCACCATCTTTGTCTTCGGCAGCCTCTAATACTTCGAGTGTTCAATATTAAAAGAGCTTGAGATGATATTGGATGGGAATATAAGCTTCCTTGTAAATCCTAACAACAAGGATCGTTGGAGATGCAAATTGTGTGACAAAGAGTATGGTGGAGGAGTTTATAGATTGAAACAACACATAGCAAATATCAAGGAAATGTAACATCATGCCCCAAGTCAACCAAGGAAGATAAAGAAAAGTGTAAGATAGCACTTGACAAGGCGTGACTAAAAGAGAGACAAGAGGATAGATGGCGTGAATGTTAGAGTAGAAGTGGAAGTGGAGGCAATTCGGAAAGAAATGAAGACGAAGAAGTTGAAGTTTTAGGGTCGAGGAAGAGGCCCCATTATCTTGGTCCCATGGATAGATGTCTGAGGGCATCAATCCGGATTGAGTCTGCAAGTAAGAAGATGCGACAACAAAACATGAATGATGCACTTTGGAAGAGAGAACACGATGTGAATAAGTACTTGGCTCGATGGATGTATGGCCGGGTATTCCATTTCATGCTATTGACAATGATAGCTTTAAACGCTTTGTTGAGGCGGTGGGTATATTTGCCCAAGGCTTCCAACCCCAAGTCGATACCAATTAAGGGAGCCGTTGTTGAAGGAGGAGGTGGAGAGAACCAAACAATCACTCGAAAGCAAAAGAAGAAGAGTGGGCTTCAACGGATGCTCTATCGTGATCGATGCTTGGACCGATCAAAAAGAAGCATCATCATGAATTTATGTGTTAATTGTAGGGTCGACTTGTTTTCTTTCTTCTAAGGAATATTCGGAGGTGTCGCATTACCTGCTGAATATATATTTAGCTATGTTGACAAGTGCATTGATGAAGTTGGGTAAAAATGTAATCCAGTAGTCACGACAATGCCTCTAATAATATGGCAATGGCGACATTGTTGAAGGCGAAGAAACCACACATGTTTTGGACCTCGTATGCAACCCACACAATAAACCTCATGCTTGAAGGGATTGAAAGCAACAAAATTTCAAAGACACTATTGAAAGGGCAAAAAAGTTCACTATATTTATTTATGGTCATCATAGAACATTGGCATTGATGAGAAAACATACAAAAAAGAGAGACATAGTGAGGCCGGGTGTTACTAGATTTGCAACCGCCTTCTTGACAATGCAAAGTATGATGGAGAAGAAACAAGAGTTGAAGATGATGTGTACTACCAATGAATGTGGAGCTCTTCCATGGGTGAATACCGCAAAGGGGAAAGCCGTAGGCGTTTTGGAATAGTGTAACTCTTTGCTTGAAAGTGTTTGCTCCATTAGTGATGATTTTTCGTCTTGTTGATGGGGATTGGAAGCCCTCAATGGGCTTTGTGTATGGAGAGCTCAAGAAAGCGAAAGAAGATATCAAAGAGGCATCTGAAACAAAATGAGGGTAACTACTGGCCAATACTACAAGTCATTGACACAAAAAGCTTAGGTCGACGATAGTCCATTGCATTTGACGACTTACTTTTTGAATTCATTTTACCTCTTCAGGATCCTACCATGAAAGATGATCCAGATTATCATGGATGGTGTTTTTTACTTGTGTTGAATCTTTCTTCCCCGATGATTTTGAAGTTCAAAATGAGGTTATCAATAAAGAGTTGTTGAAGTCTGAGAACAAAGAGGGTGGATTTGGTAGACCATTGGCCGCAAAGGGATGTGAGGAGAACAATGACACTTATTATCCGGGTAACTTGGTAATTACTTTTCTAGTTTTCTTAGTTAGTAACTTAGTTTTTTTTTTCCCCAATCAAGTAACTTATAGTTAGTACTAAATTACTCATTGAATTGTGCTTCTTTCATGATTAGTTGGATGGTGGTCTAACTATGGCAATCATACACCCAACTTGAAAAAAATGGCCATTAGAATTCTCTCTTTGACTTCGAGTTCATCCGGGTGTGAGAGAAATTGGAGCATTTTTGAGGGAGTAAGTACATATTCCATCTCTTTATTATATGTTGTAATTTTTTAATAAGGGTATTAGAATTATTAACTTGAGAATTTTCTTTAATATATAGATACATACGAAGAAAAGGAATGAACTTGATGCAACAAGGTTGAACAACATAGTGTATGTCCAATTCAATGCCAAACTTGTCAACAAGAAAAAAGGGTAAAGGAGAAGGATGTCTTAATTACTAGTGAAGCAACAAATGCACAAGGATGGATTGTTGAAGGTGGTGACGATGAAGTTGAGCCGGGTTCGGGACTTACATGGGATATGGTTGGGGAAGCTATGGGAGCGGATGATGTCCTTCTACCTAGAAGAAGTGGTAGAAATGTGCGAGAACTAGATGAAGACGAGTTTGTGTCAGAAAATGATGACAACGAAGAGGAAGATGAGAATTATGAGTTTGAGTCCGATGGAGAGCAAATCTTGGAGGGATATGGAGAAGAGGAGTGATTTACTATTGATTTTGTGCTACTTAGTTTCATTTGGTTAATTTGTTTTCATGTTTTGAACTTAGAGCGTCGAACGATTTGGTTTTACTTAGTTTCCATGTTTTTATTTGATGATTTGTATTACTTATGTTATTCTACTTATTCAAAACTTATGAAGGAGAAAGGAGAATATATATTTTTAAAAAAAAATTAAAAATCCGACTAGCCGATTAATCCCTAGTCGCTAGTCGGTAGCTAACCAACATGGGACCGACTAGCGACTTTTAGAACACTGCTTCAAACATCCTTTTCTAACTATGGGTTGAAATTTTTAGACTTTTTTTTCTTTTAAAAGCACTCTTATCACATGCGTTTGTAGGAATAAATCATGTAAAATGTTTGCAACATTCCTTCTTTTCCTTTTTTTTCCCAGAACTAAAACCAGTAAGTGGTGACTGGTGAATGGTTCACAGTATCGGCCTTTACAACACAATATCGGCATATCGGTTAGGTATCGGTCGGTGTCGAATCACAACCTTGATACGAGTCACAAAATTAGGAATTATTCGTGTAAAAGATAATTTTCAGTGAAATTTTGATAACTCGGCGTAACGTAACGGTTTTGGACTACATAAAAGAGAAATCACAGTGAGATCACGACATAAAGGAAAGAAACGTTACAAAAATAAATAAATTCAACCATGTTGAAAGCTATAAAAGGAGATGACAAAAGAGAACGGATTTTTCTCTATAAATTATACTTAAATTTTACCATATAGTACCTTCTTAAGTATAACTTTTTTTAAAAATAAATAAATAATATTATACTTAAAATATACTTAGTTAAGTTAAATTATACTTATATGGCACCTAGTTAAGTATAACCTAAAAAAGTAAGAAAAAATGTACTTAATGTATAATTAGTTAAGATAAATTGTACTCAAGTTATAATTAAATTGTACCTATCTAGTACCTAGTTAAGAACAACTTGAAAAAAATTGTAGTTAAAATATGAAGTTAAATTGTACTTAAATTATGCAGAACATGTGTGCTCTAGAGAACATGTGTACTCAACAATTTGAGCTAAGGCAATATCAATGTTAGCTTTATTCAAGTGTAAAATTTATTAAACACATCTGCGAGATGTTTGTTTCATCATTTGGACAATGCTATGTGAACTTGATAGTATTTTTTGTGAACTTAATTGATCCATCTTGTTGTCCTTATTATTACTTTTTTTCCTAATTTTTAAAAATATTTTTGAAGCACCTAACTAGCTAACAATGCATGTTGCCCGAATTCGATACCGAGTAAAAAAATGACCTTCCGAAATATAGGTCACTACCGCGACTTTGAACCATCAGTTTATTACCTATTGCATGTGGTATTTTTGCCTTCACTATCAGTTTAACCCACAGCTAAGCTTTCAAAGACTCGTGCAATTACTTGCAATGATTGTCCTGAAATTTATCAATAAATAAAATGATAATATGAATAATAATAAAAGGGCCCTCTTTCTAACTTCACCTTACCATTCTTATTCATGCTAAACGTTTACTGTGCATATATGGTGCTAGTTTTCTTGTAACAACATTCTCATCCTAATTTATTTCTGTTCCCCTATCAGTTATGTTTTTAGTTGCAGTTTCCCCTCGTACTTCCACATTATACCTACTTCCATTTTTGGTACTAACTCTGAATATTTGTCTGTATGTGTGCTTTTTTTTTTTCCTTTCAGAAATCTATCAAATACAAAAAAGACAGTCATACTGATTCAGTACTTGGTCTTGCTTGGAACAAGGAGTACAGGTCCCTTTTTTTTGTTTTGTTTTTGGTCTATTGATTTAGTTGGGTTTTCAAATGAAACTGTAACCCACTTGTTATTAATATACAGAAATATACTTGCTAGCGCTAGTGCTGACAATTTGGTTAAGATTTGGGATGTGGCAACTGGAGAATGCAATATCACCATGGAGCACCACGCAGACAAGGCAAGTGTTGAACCTTACTCATTATTGTATGTATGATTGAATATGTACTGGTACATAACTTTTAATATTATTGACATGCAGTAAATGATGTACATGCCAATTGAAAAGTCACTTTTTTGGGTGCATTTTGTGTTGGCTTTGATTTGTTATGCTCGTTTTCCATTTCTATATCGACACTTAAAAGAGCCTGGTTGCAAAGTATTATCTTAAATCTGAATTTGAGAAAATTGATTCGTCAACAAGTAAAGTGATTTAAAATTCATCATAGGTGTAGTTTTAAGCTTCTTAAAAGTTAATAGAGAAGCACAAACTGCTTTGAGTACTGCTTTTGGGATATTTAGATTTGTGAACTATTTGTGTCATCAAAATAGTACTTTCCTCGGTGAATTCCAACAGCTGGTCCATCCATTCTAGAGGATGTATTCTTTGGCACAAAAAGTTGTAGCAAATTGGTGTTTAAACTATTTGTGCGAGGAGGATAGTGACTGCTAGGCACATTTGGTATTTCCACTAAAGGAAGATTCCCGCAAAGGATTATAAAAATTATCCAAAACCATTTCTTTTTAGAAAGAAAAGTAGTTCGTAATTATATAGTTCTCATTTCTTAAAGAACCGCAATGAAAGAGAACATTCCATGCATTTATAGAATGGATGTTACCTACTAGCTATAGGTTGGTGTATGGCCCTGGTTATAATGCTTTTAGCTGAGAGCAATGCAAGAATAAGCAACACATGTTCTTGTGAATTGTCAATTGAATGCAGCTTTTGTCCAGAGATTGGCAGTTCAACCATCTCCATTGTTCCATGATAAATCAGAAAGAAATTCTCTCCATATAATCTATCTAAGTTATTTGGTGACCTGCTTCATAATCTAGTTTTTAATAGGTATTCTAGTTCATGTTAACAGAATAATAGCCATGGTTCGTATTATATGACATATACCCACATGTCCCAATTTAATCCAAATTTAGCTGTTAAGTTAAAAAAGAAAAGGAAAAACCAATCTTCATGAATAAATTTTAACCTCTTGAAATGTTTATGGTGGCTTTACTTTGATTTTTTGTGCGTCTATTTTGTCTCTTTGCCCCCCTCCTTTGGTGATAAGTGACGTAATTTGGGAACAGTGGAAACATAATTGGCATTAGGAATTTCCATTCCACATGTATTGGGCACACAATCTATTACTATTTAACAGATGTTACTTAAAAGTGCAACTAACTAACATAATAACTTGAATAGATGTGTTTTTTAGATGCAATTGTTAAGCATCACAATTATTTGATTATTTGAATACTACTGTTTTCAAAAGTTGAATAAGCCTTTATAACAGTATTGTAAGCCTTTCTCAAATGTGTGCTTCAATTAAAGCTTTTGAAACGACACAGACGGAAGGTAGCATTTTCTGGAGCCATATCCTGATTCTTTTTTCTTTTATTTTTTAACAAGTAGTGAATGTTTTACATCTCCTGAACTATCCATCTGTATTCAGTTAAAAGTTTCTCGGACTTGTTCAAGAGATGTTTGTGAGAACTAGTTTACACAGAATTGATACCAATTCTAATTTGAATCTAAATACACGCACATCTACATCTGTGGCTGCTGTAGCTTACCAGTTAGTGAAATCTAAATCTCTTAAATGTGGTTTGCCTTCCTATAATTTGTCCTCAGGTTCAAGCAGTTGCATGGAATCATTTTGCTCCCCAAGTTCTTCTAAGTGGATCTTTTGATCATTCGGTAGTTATGGTAAAACTTTTTCTATTTATTCCAGCAATCATTACGGAGTCATGCAACTTTTGTTTTATCAAATCCATTTCTGTTCCTTTTTCTTTGAAGATGTCCTAGTTCAGTTTTATTTACACTTTATTTTTCTGCATTGTAGAGAGATGGAAGGATACCTAAGCATACTGGATTCAAGTGGTCAGTCAATGCTGATGTCGAGAGCTTGGCATGGGACCCACACACCGAGCACTCATTTGTGGTTTGTATTCTAATCTTAAACTTGGGGCTGTCATGTCAGAGTTTGTTTCTGGTTTTTTATTGAATTAGGAAAGACAAAGACATGGCTTGTTTGCATATAAATGCATCATCTTATTGCATTTCAGGTCAGTCTTGAGAATGGTACAGTTACTGGTTTTGATATCCGGGCAGCTAAGTCTGATACATCATCTGAGCCAAAGCCAAGTTTCACTCTGCATGCACATGACAAAGCTGTTTCCTCTATTTCTTATAATCCTTTGGTACCAAAGGTGCATATCTTGTATCATTGTAAAGTTTAATCTTATTATGCTTTAACAACTTACATGATTTACTAACTTAACCCTATGTTTTTTCATAGCTTCTTGCAACTGGTTCCACGGATAAAATGGTAATTTCTCGTTGGCATTTAAAATTTGTTTCTTGCTTTCTCACATTCTCCATGCATCTAATTGTGTTTCCAAAACTATACACAGTTATTTTCGACTTAGGCTCCTCTTTTTTTTCGACTTGTTTAGTGGTATCCTAAACAAGTGAATTTGAACATGAGTGATAAACATATGTAATATGATTATACACGTATTTAATTTAATTGCACGTTAAAGGCATTGGGCATAACAATTTAAATCCTATAGCTAATTTAAAATGCTAAAATTAGGATATAATGAATTAATGACCAAGCAAAATGTGTAGTATTTTTATGAGTTTTTGTTACATAGTCAATAGAATATGTAATAATTAAGAATAATTTCAGCCTAATTTATTCTATATAAAATGTTATCGACATAAATTATTTCCCTTTTTAATATATGTAGAACACATTTATTTGTTAGGTTGAAAAGATCAAAATGCTCAACACAATTAATAAAATGTTAATATTGGTGTTAATTTTTTTTACATACTCAGCTAAATTGTACTCCCTCCGTCCAATGATAAAAGTCCTTATTACTATTTTGAATAGTTTCATATTAAATGTTCATTTTCCTTTAATAACCAAACTTTTACTTAGCATTAAATATCTCATACTTTTCTTATTATAATTCTCTCTCCATATTTAATAACATTATTATAGATAATTTTGTCATTTTATTTATCTTCTTAATATGCGTGAAAAGATCACCAGAACTTGAAGGAGTATTTGTTAATGTTGACCATACAATTGACATGTTTATCAATAAATTGACATGGAGCTAATGCCAACTTTTTTTCCCCATGTATTCATTCTCATGAAGCTCTAAATTTTATATACTATATACACTAGTTATCTCACATGCGAGCTTAAATTTAGATTAATGACTATAAATAGTAATGGCCAAAGTTATAAATTAGTATTTTACATGACCAAGGGAGGCAAAGTTCTACTTGAGCACAAATAATTTGAAGCCCCATAAAAATATTTTAAACAATAAAACAGAAACAAAGAGTGTTGCAAAACCACTGATTTATGTTGTATATGTTCACTTCTAATAAGCTGAATCATCCTGACAATGTGTGAAAACTGAAAGGGAGAAGAAGAAAGTAGCAAGTTCCCAACTGCTACAGGGAAATTTTGTCTAACTTAGCAGCACAGAGGACACGACCTGCATTAAGAATTTAGCATGATGAGATTTGAGAGGGAAAGAGATCACAGCCATGAATGGTAACTAAACATATTTACAAGTGTGCACAGCTAAATTGGTTCCATTAATAAAAGGACAAATACACGCTTCGGAATAAATATATCATATATTACTCGTGTATATGTATTATCTCTCTTATATATATATATATATATATATATATATATATATATATTGTAACTAGATTTGCTTTAACTATTTAAATTTTGACATTAATCAAGGTAAATTACTTAATTGTCCAAGAACATTGTAATATTACGAAATTTCCTTCATACTGAGCTGATGTGAGAACCCAATGCCTGACAGAGAATGAAAAAAGTAGTCCCGGCATAATCATTTTAATAATAATAATAATAATAATAATAATAATTAAAAATTAGAAAATAAATAAATTCCTTGAATTGAACAAAATCAGCTTTCAGTAATGTTCTAAATCTGGTGAGAGAACCCAATGCATGGTAGAAAAGGAGAAAGAGGTAGCTCTGGCATAATCATTTTAATACAAAAGTAATTCACTGTCACTTCAAATTATTGACAAACAAAATGCATGATACGCACAATAGATTCAAGAAAGTTCTAATTTCGGGGTCTACAGATTAAGCCCTCATCCAAGGATTTTTACATGGACTATGATAAGGAACAGTTTCAGGTTACCAACAAATGACCAAAAATGAGACAACTCTTTGATATAAAGGGTCTAATTGCATCTGCTACATTGATTTGGCCATAAACATGAAATTGGACATTAAGCATCATGGTCGTTCAGATAACTAGAAATTTAGAACATTTAAGAAGAATTTGTGCACCAGTACATTCAATGTAATCAAAGTCTTTACCTCATAATGTTATGCAGGTTTGAAATTTTACTGATTCAAACACAACTATGGTTTAATACTGGAAATGTAACCTGATTACCTAATGCTCGGGTTTTTTGCTACTTGTAGTAAGATTTAGCAACATGGCATGTCTAAGTAAGACCACAGGATTGCATAAAACAGAGGCGTTGAAGCTCTCAATAAATTTGTAAGTTTTTAAGGATATATATAAATAATGTTTCTACCATGAGTTAACTCTACAAGCTTGGTTAGACAGTCGAGATATTCCATATGCACATTGTGTAAAAATAGAACTTGCATCCTCATTCCCAGCTTTACCATCTATGGTATTGGATGGTTATCCGGAATATCTAGTTGGATAACAGTATTTTGAAGAGTTTGACACGGGAACTACTCAATTTTACCAAAATTTTACACTAAAATGAAGTGCCTAATACCCATACCCTTGTCCGAGTGTCGAACACGGGGACTCTAGGGCAAAGTGAAGAGTATGTGTAAACATAGGTTGCCATAAACTTCAAAAATTCTTACTGTTTATTATTTTAGGGGTAAAACATGAAACCAAAATCATCCTAAATTTTTGCAAATTTTGCAAATGGATTCTGTTTGTAGAACAGAGGAAATATATATCTAATATTCATTCAGGCAAAATTCCTCTTCTAATGAGTAACTAAATGCAAAGATATATGAATTACTTTACAATAGTCTTAACAAATCCACATAATTATTTAAACACAATAATAAAATTAAAATGGGTTGCAGAAAAAAAGGTTTAGATTTTGGGTACTTACAATTCAACTGTGGCCGGCACTGCCGGCTTCTTTCGGAGTCTTTGCCTGAATAGAAAGTGCATGCAAACCAGATTCAAGCTCATCAGCCAGCAGATCATAGACCATACGGTGTCGTTTCACGAGGGTTTGGCCATCGAATTTGGGGGAGATAATCTTCAAATTGAAATGGGTTTCGTTATTAGGGTTATCTTTAACGGCGACATGGCCGGCGTGCTGGTAAGAAACGTCTTCCACTTCCAAAACGGTGGCGTCCAGTGCCGATTGGAGCTTAGTTTTGATTCTGTTTGCTCTGGATACTAACACGCTTGCTCCCACTCGACATCCCATTATCTCTTTCTTTATGAAAGTTTTCACCTCTTTGGACCTTTGCAGGCTGGGAATTTGTACAAATATTTTTGGGTCCTAATATACAACAATTAAAAAATATTTATAAAAATAATATATCCACAAAATAATTATAAAAATAACGCAACACAATAATAAGTTGCTAAAATTACGGTACATTAACTTCTTACACGTTAGTTACCGACTTTTATATTTGCAACCAACCGATCCTAAATTCAAACTAATGGAGAAAAACAGAACAACGACAGATCGGAGAAGACGAATTCTCTGACGACGATGCAACTTTGAGATCAGAAAAAATCGGAGAAGATCAACAACAACTTCGAGATCGTCAAACAGCATTACAAAATTTCATATGTAATTATACATTGTTTTTATAAGTTGATTTACAATCAAGAACTGTAAACTTACGTCTATAATCGATTGTTGATTGATTCTTCTGATTTGTATCTTGAGGTATTTAAGTTTAAAGTTTATATGCATATAGTTACCCCGTGGTTACTACATACTCGTATATTGGTTACATTTCTTGAGTTTTTCGCTCTTTAATTGGTCACAAAAAGTCGATAATCTTGGCTTTTGATTAATAAAATGCATGTAAAAATATATTTTATATTCGGTTACTAAGTACATATAAATTGGTTCTTTATTTATTATTGATTTGATTCTTGTATAATGTTTATTTGGTTGTTGTGTACTTTTAATGTATATTCTACCGATATTTTTTATATTGATAGTTATTTATTAGATACATTGGTTACCTTCCTACAACTGTTGGATCTTTAGGTACATATTGATGTTTTTTATATTGATTATTTTTGCTATAAAATACATGGAAAATATGTTTTATGTTATGGATTCTAAGTAAATATATGTTGGTTACTGTCTAATCTGGATTTGGTTAGTATATAATGCTGACTTGGTTACTGTGTAATATTACCATGGTTACTGCATAATATTACTGTGTTTTATACTGATTTTTTTATATTGATGATTACTGATTAACTACATTGGTTACCTTCATACATCTGTTAGTCTTTAATTTGTAACAAAGTCATTACTGATTGTTTTGGTTGTAAAATGAATGTAAAAATATTTTTATAATCTTGGCTACTAATTACATATATCTTGGTTACAGTCTAATATGTATTTAGATACTGTAAGGTGTTTATTTGGTTACTGTATAATATTATTGTGTTTTATAATTGTTTCTTTTATATTGGTGGTTACTTATTGACTACATTGGTTACCTTCATACAACTATTAATCTGATTATATATATTGGTTGTTGTATACTATTTAATTGGTTACTGTATAATATTTATTTGGTTGTTGAATAATATTAATGTACACTTGTACTGATGTTTTTTATATTCATGGTTACTTATTAGCTATACAACTGTTAGTCTTTAGTTGGTAACAAACACATTATACTGGTTTTTTTTACTGTAAAATGTAATGAAAAATGTGTTTATGTTCTGGTTACTAAATAGATATATGTTGGTTACTGTCTAATCTAAATTTGGTTACTCTATAATGTTATGATTACTGTATAATATTAATGTGTTTTATACTGATTTGTTTTATATTGATGGTTACTTATTGGCTATATTGGTTATCTTCATACAACTGTTAGTCTTTAGTTGGTAACAAACACATTATACTGGTTGTTTTTGACTGTAAAATACAATAAAAAATGTGTTTTATGTTCTGGTTACTAAGTAGATATATGTTGGTTACCGCCTAATATGGATTTAATTACTGTATATTGATGATTTGGTTATTGTATACTATTAGTGTGTTTTATATTGATTTGTTTTATATAGATGGTTATTTATTAACTACATTGGTTACCTTCATACAACTCTTATAATTTAATTGGTAACAAAATCATTATACTGATTGTTTTCATTATAAGATGCATGTAAAAATGTGATTTATGTTATGAATATCCAACAAAAACCAAAGTACGAAACACAATTCAGAAGGATAATACAACGACAACCGAACTAATCAAAATCTGGTACAAATCTTTCTGGAAATTCTCTATCAGTCTCATATCCCTCTAGCTGTTTGTTCTTGGCATGCATATAGAGGTACTAATCAAAATCTGGTACAACCTGTATATCCAACACAGTTTACTACAACCAGAAACGAGAATAAACAAAAGAAAATAAACCAACATGAAGCGGTGATCTGGAAATAAATCTGAGAATGACGAACAACTGAACCAATAACGATCACGAAAATGAAGAACAAATCACCAGTAATGATCAATGGAGAAGAAGAAAGCACGGACAGAAGAAAGTAATAAAGATTTTTCTAACTGAAGAGTCCTATAGTAAACAACCCAAACAAATGATAAGGACGCGTTTAAAAAATAACCATCCGACCTACTGAAAATACGAAACAATTTTTTAAGTGGGACACTTATTTGCCATGTCAACCCACCAATACTAATCCCCTAAATTAAGGAATCCTAATTGCACTAATATTATAAATAAATTTGAAAAAGTGTATTACTTTTATAATTATTTTATGGATGCACCATTATTGTAATTATTTTTAAAAATGTACTAAAATATGTAATTAATCCAATATTTAATTGGAATTTGAGTCCTATATACTTAATTAGTATGCATGCCATTTTAAAGTCGAGGACATCATTTTTTTCCTTTCAAATTTGATTATTTATTTTAATAAAATATTATTATATATAATATATAAAATTAATTGACAATTTATTATAACAGGATATTATATTACTATGAAATTTAATTCTTTTAATAATTATTATATATTCTTTTGTCACAAACCTCCATCAATATCATATATATTAATCTCTCTTAATTTCAAAAATAAACTTATTGTTAATTTTGTAAAAATTAATTTAAAACATTTCAAATTTAAAATTGGTATAATATTACAACTATAAAATATTATAATTATTTATATTTTATATAATTTGCAAATTAAAATTAAATAAATTTATATAAATTTTGAGTTTAAAAATACAGAATATATTTTTAAAAAGTAGCATTTACATTTGTAATCACATTATAAGATTTTTAATAACAACATATGCAATTGTGCGTATTTGTGAGAATGCAATATCAAATGAAATTTTTCTACTAATATGTATAAAGGTGTAAATGAATTGAGTCAAATCGAGTCGAATATTGAGTTGTTCAGATTTAGATCACAAAATTTATCGAGTATAAAATAAGGTTTGATTGAAGCTCATTTAGTTTCTGAAGTCGAAAATGATCTCGAATCGAGTCACACTTGGCAATTTAAACTTTTCGACGAATATGTATAAATATGTAATGGGTTAAATCAATTTTGGTTATCAAATAAATTTGGATCGGACTTTCAAATTGGCCATTCAATTATATATATATATATATATATATATATATATATATATATATCTTTTTAAGCTCACCCTATCCATTTCACGACAGCGACGGACTAATGACGATTCGATATTTGTACAATGCAATATCAAATCTTCTATACTTTTAGCGACGCTATATGTTGTTCGTCGCTAAAAGTATGAGATCACAGTTGAATAAAAATAAGACGACCGAACTCGTCAAAACCGTCCGTCATAAAAATCATCCCTAATCTAAAGGAGGTGAGCTTCGGGTGAGATGGATAAGAAATGAAGCTTAAGATCAGGACTGACTATATATATATATATATATATATATATATTTTTCCTTTTACAAGTAACTCAATTTTTATACTCCTCCATCGCATAATAATAAGCGTATAGACAAATTGACCAATTTAAAAATTAATAATTAAAAATATTTTACGAAATTTTGATTTGACAAAATTTGACATTGGTTGTAAATTTTCCGTAGTTCATTATGATTATAATTCTCGGCATATATCTTGAATACTTTAAAGATTTGCTAATTTTAAAAATGATCAATTTGATCATCAAAGTCAAACTAGAATATTTATTTCCCGAATGCACAATAAAAGGAAAGAAAAAAAAGAAACAAGTGAGGTGGAGGCCGACTCTAATTTTTTATTTTATTTTATAATGCATTCGAAAAAGATGGAATAAATATAATGTATTCATAGATTTATTCTATAATTTATTACGGGACAGATGGACTAACACATTTTTCTCAAGTAAAATGCAAATGTGACTACTGAACTTTAGGTCGAGCCTCTTTTTGTTCAAAAAGTGATATTGAGCCCCCAAGTGCTACATGTGCGTTTACGTGCCTACGTGACACATGTGACACCGCTGACATGCATTTAAACTCACATTTCATCAAAAAAATTGTTGTTCCATGGATTTGATCCCAAAACCTCATATTTGAAATGTTAGTCACAAAACCACCCAAGCAACAAAGGCTTAATTTTTTAATTTACCCAACAAATAAGTTATATACTTAATCAATCAATTCCACCAATAAAAAAATATGAGAAAATTTTAATCTTAAGATCAATTCATTTTAATAAATTAGAAAATAAAATAAAATATACTAAACAAGTATAAGAAAATAATGACATTTAAACAAATTACAAAGTTATAATTAGAAAACCTAATATAAATTATTTACACAAAATAAGAATAAATTATATAATTAGTAGTTTCATTTTAATTAAGTAATAAGATTAAACAAGTAAATATTAAAATAATTAAAATAACAACTAATTAATTAACTAATATAATAATAACTCATAAGTAAGCCGCATTAATAATTGAAAACTCATATTTATAATTGACAAACTAATAATAACTAATGTTTGAAAATAAATATTATTTTTAGAAAATAAAAATAAAAATTTTAAAATAATTAATATTTTTACAAAATAAGTAAATTTCATCTAAGGCATATATTTATAATAAATAAACATATAAAAAATAAAAATAAAATAGCATATACTATCATTAAAAATAAAAAAACATCAATTAAATTAAAAGAAAAAAAAAAGACTAAATCAAAAAATACAAAAAACCTTTAAAAAATCAAGCATTACCCTCCCTCTATTAAAAAAAAAAATCCAAAATCATAGTCCCAATAATATTTTTTAATTTCAAACATTCAAAGGCCCAAATAATACGATCTGCAAATCATCGACGATCCTTTCCGTTCCATTCAGATCGGTAATCCTTTCTGTTCCCACCACGAATTCAGATCGGCAATCTTGACCGTGGATGGAAACCCAGAACCGGCTTGGCCGACATACTCTTTTCTGACGACGATGTAGATGGTGTGAAAGATAACGATTCACTCTAAGTCGGCTCAAGCAGCGACGATGTTGGTAAAGATAGTGCCTTTTGTGCAGGAAAAATAAGCGGTAGTAATATCTTCGACGGAGTGGTGGTTATCGGCCTGCGTTTTAGGAAGGATATATAGATGATAAATTGGTGGTAGTGGATTGGATATAGCGATATATGTTGTCGATTGGATGGTTGTGGCGGGGTTCGGTTGTGGTCGCCATTTTGGTATGAATTTTTCTCCCTAATTATTATCAGTTGTTCGGTTTTTTAGCAAGAAGAGTCGAAAAATATTCATATCTACTGATTTTTTTATTGTCCGGATGGATTTTAATCTCTGTTAAATATCTTGGAGCTACCTTCCACTATTCCTAAATCCTAATCCTATCTAATTCCAAGTCCTATCCAAATACTGTATATTGGTGTGTTAGTGTGTGTTTTAATTATTTTAATATTTATTTATTTTATTTTATTTCTTAAAATGAAATTATATTTTGGGGAGAAATGAATTGATTTAGTATATAATTTATTCGGGTGGTCTCATAGCCACAATTTTAAACTTGAGGTCTTAGGTTCAATTTTGAGGAGCAACATAATTTTGGGAATTAGTTTTGGAAAGAGTACGTCAATGATTGTGCCATGTGTGTGCAGCGTAAGGTGTCAACCATTACGTGGCACCTAGGGAGCTCAATATTCAAATTTTCGAACAAAATGAGGTTCGATTTGCGTTGACCAAAAGAAATGGACTCAAAACTCAAAAACACCTAAAGTTTAGTGGCCACATTTACATTTTATCCCATTTTTCTCATTCAAGAATTACACCCACCCAAAAAATTTGTTTGGTCCATAACAAAACTACTAAAATGTCATCTCTCACTCTCTCTCAACCTCTTTCTTCTCTTCTAAACTTACGCTTTTCCAAAGATAATTTTGCGGCATGGAAAAATTATCTTTGAAAGCGTAATTTGAAAGAGGTTTATATCAAGGAATTAAAATAAATAGATATGTATATATTTAAAGTATAAAAATATGTCTACTATTACATGAAATCGCTCACATACTGTTCACGTACACTCACATGCACACGTGACTTGCTCTGCACGTAGGCCATTAAAATATGTATGTGAGTGTACGTGAGCGATTTTATGTGATAGTAGACTTATTAAAAGTATAATTTTATGCATGTGTAAGATATTGATTTAATATATACAAAAAAATAATCAAACACTAACTATAGAACACTACAACTTTACATTATATATTGATTAGGGATAATGCGTGTTTCATCTATGAAGCACCACTTCGACACGGGACGTAATACGATACGCAACACATGACACAACATTTTAAAAAAAAACAGGATACGATACGTCAGAGACACGTTCAATTTTATATACATGTATATAATAATATAAATGTGTTTTTTGTAATAGATAATTTAATATTAATCGAGCATGATAAAAACTTGAACAAAATAATAAGAAACACAAACACATTGCATAATAAATATCTTAAATAATAATGTCCAAATTTAAAAGACATAAAATAACCCATAACTATTATTTGCAATTTAAGAACTACAATTGTTTTTTTTTAATTTTGACCCGAGGCCTGTCCTCTAGCGTGTACCGAATTGTCCGTGGCGTGTCTTAAGTTTTTTTTTAAAAGGAAAGAGGAGCTCGCGGACATGTGTCGAGTGCGTATCCAAAGCGTGACAGAGCGAAACACACAAAAACACGAAGTTTTAATCTCAAATCAATATATATCCAATAATCTCAAAAAATATTAAACATTACAACTCGATATTCAACTCTAAGATTTAGCGACCAAGTAAAGAATCCTAATATAAAAATAAAATAAAAAATATTAAACATTACAGGGAATGACAAGAAGAAACGAGACCTTTGAATCACTGACCTCAATCGTCTCCATGGTGTATATATATATATCTCTCCTAAACCTAATGGAATCTCCTTTAGTCGCCGACAAGAAACCAACTTTTAGTGTTGAAGGTTTGGGAATTGCTCACCGGAGGCATTCCATTGCACAATATCTACTTGTTTCAACTTCAAGTATTTAAGGCAACGAAAGCCACCATCGCCCACCGCTCTCCGAAGCATGCACACATTTTCAGTTTGAGAACTTTAAGGTTATGTAACCTTCCAATTTTGTGCATTTTATTGAAACGAGATAAAGTTAATCTTTTGTATTATATTTCTTGTATAGTTTACAAACAGTGTTGTCCTATATATATACATGTATGATAACCACCTAAGCAAAAATGAAGGGATTTACAAAATCACCTAAATTGAAATCAAGGGATTTACAAAATCAAATATTCTCAAGAGATTATTATGGTAATTCAAAAAAAAATCCTACATACTGATTATTTACTGGTGTTAATATCCTGATAACATCATGACCGGGCTCGCATCAAACAAAACGACTCAAATCGAGTTCTAAGGGTTCAACGAATGATTGAGATTAGTTGGGCTGAATTCAACTGAGGATGCTTACATTGGAGTTCAAGTCAATTGATGCCGTGTACGTTGCATGGATAGAAGCTTAAAATTTAACACGCGACAACACAAGGTTGGAATGGATAGAACGAAGAAGAAGGGTTTAAGAGTCAAGGCAGTGCGTTCATCATGCAATCGAGATCAAAGCTTGGCGTTTTCAACTTGCTAAATACATAATAGTCACTTTAAGCTCAATTTCGACCATGATTCAGCCATAATCTTTTGTTTTTTAAAGAATAAAAGTTGTAGATCTATTCGTTATCTTTTCGGAGCCTCTTGAATCATCTCAATAAGAGATCAGACGAGAACGTTATGACCATTTTACCAAAGGATATTGCGTCAAAAAATTTGTACCCGCTTCGACGGGTTTTCAAGACATAAAATCCCGCCTCGGCGGGCTTGTCTTTGCCCAATGTTACCCTAACCCATTCCTCTCTGCCTAATGCCGCTTCGGCAGGCTTCCCAGGCCTAAAAAGCCCGTCCCGACGGGTTTGTCGATTTCCAATTTGAGTTTTTACGCATTTTGACAGATTTGGACGCAAATTTACATCCTTAATTAGCTATTTTCAATTTCTTTTAGATTTCTAATGTATCTAGGAGTTATATTAGATATGATTTGATTTCTATATTGGTTTGTGAGCTAGGGTTTTACATTCCTTTTGGAATTCTTATTTCTTATGAAATTAAGGTTATTGTTATTAGTATAAATAAGCTACATGGATGTAAACATTATTAATTCATTCAATATTATCAATTCTGACAAGCAACACAATAAGTTTTCGAGAAAAACTTACTCGGAAAATTCAGAGGCATACAAGGCAATCAATCTGTGATTTTTGTGGTATTCCGATAGTCATACCTTCTATATTTTAGTCTTGATAAGTTACTTTTGAATTGCATTATTAAATTGTGAATTTATTTGGTGAATTCAAAAAGAACCTATAAGAGAGAATATTAGAGATAAAAGGCAAGAGTTTAAATTATTAGAGGGTGAAAGCCAAATTGAGTGTATACACGAGTGATTCATCATTGTATGAGCGAAACACGTAAGGGAGTGTGTGAGGAAATTTTTTATCTACTAACCTTTGTTTTGCGAAAGAAACATGATAGGTATACATCACCCATTACGAGTTGTCGATACATGATGCGAAAACAACTACTGACTTTATTATTACAACGGTAAAAGCGTGAGTTTGAATACAAATATTATCTTACAGACAATATCTATACTCAAATAAATCCTCATCACATTTATTGATACATTATTTTACAAAAATGGTGAGGACTACTAAACAATCCTTTCTAAAACCTTCATTCCATTACCCAGCTAAATACTTCTTTATATTCTAGCCTCACGAGAAGAAAATGGAACAAAAAGGAAAAAGGGTGAGCTCAACTAGCTCGATAAAGAATATTATGACTAAGATAATATCTGACAAATTATCGTTAGTCTTGACGAGGAAAAATCTAATAGAATCTGATAGACAACAAATTTTAAATCAATATTACATGGTGAAATAATAATTCATTAGAAGAGTTAAGTAGAGAATGCAAACTACTATCTTACATGTATGAATTTAAAAGTTCATCGTCTATCTTTTATCCTGTAACATCAATCGATATACATCACGGAATCAAATATTCATCTTTTTTCTTTCTGGCGAAAGATATTCATCGATTAGTCGTATTCATTTAAACACACATTCATCTTTGCACTACATATTCTTGAAATCATTCATCTTTGCACTTCTGGGCGAAGATATTCTTAAAATCATTCATCTTTTTGCTTTCTGGGCCGAAGATATTCCATAATATCATCATTTAAAATGAGGGGATGATGAAAAATATTTTTTTAAAAAAGCGAATCCGATGAAACAAAATGACAAGGATTAAGGATTAAGGATTAGTACTTTGTTTTATCCGTCCAAAATACCTCAAAAATAATCATAGTGGTGTAAAATTCAAGAATGATCAAAACATGGATCTGATCGAGTTAGTATCCGAATAGATATTTTGAACGAAAAGAAGAAATTTTATTTTTAGATTGAATAGTCTTAGTATCGTGAATAATCTTAGTATCGTGAATAGTCTTAAGTATCGTGAATAGTAACTCAAACACCAAAAGATAGAAATTCCATAAAAACATCTTCACGATTAATGAATAGTACTAACATAGTAACTGTGAATAGTAACTGAAATAAATAATAGTAACTCATGAATAAACTCGTGAATATAACCACATGAAAAAGTTCCAAATTTGATAAAAACTTGGATCGATATTTGACTAATGATATTGAAGAAATAATATCATTCTGAAAAAAATAATATCCACTTACCTCGAAAGATCGATACTTACAGCTAGAATCTAGGGTATAGTCTTTGAAGGAACTTACTTGCAGTCTAGCAATACTCAAAGTATACTCAAAATACTCACAAATATCGCTCGATAATATAGAGAAAAACTTGATTTACGGTGTGATTTTCAATTCTAACCTAAGCACCTTTTATTTATAGGAAAATCTTTAGAACACCAAAGCGAAAAATTTAATAAAATAATAATATATCTTAAAAATTTTCTTCAAGCCCACCTTAGAAATCTGATTTCAGATCATTTATAACACATGTGAGCCACTCAATTACAACAAAAAAACGTTTTTCTTACAAAAAATATTTTAAACTTCCAAAAATCAATTATTTGAACTTGAACTTCATAATTTCATAATAAATAGCCTTTTCATCAGAAAAATTCGAATCTCGCGAGTTTTTTATAGGAAATTCAATTCTCTACAACTTTGCGAAGAAAGTTTTTCCAAATTCCAAATAGAAATTGGCCAAAAATCCACAAGCAGAGCGATTTTACAATTTATAATCAAATTTGATCGATAAATGGGGTCCCATGAGCATGTTTAACATGTTTTAAACATTTATTGCAACAAAAATACTCTTCCTCCTCGTATACTCATATATCCCACATTAGTTTAAAAAAATATCACCATTATTATATTATTAAAATAATATATTTAAATGAATTATTTTATCGAGAAAAAGATAAAATATTAATTTTCAACAATTGTCATTTTAAAATTTTCTCCATCTATATCCACATAAAATCAATATTTTCCTCATCATATAAATCAATAATTAATTATTCACAAATAATATTCTGAGAATCACAATATTGTGACGACCGAGGCGGTTCAGGAAGAGGGGCTTTCGATAAAATTTCTTCTTCTTGGCGGCCTTGATTAGGTGACCAAACCTCTCCTTAGGCGAGAACTTTCTAGACATTGCCAATAATGTTATCTAATAATATTATTAGGATAATATGAATTATTGCTTGATAATGAAAAATCTTGTGTAATGACAATTATTGAAACAACGACAATATAAAATATCAATATGACAATTATTAACTCGATAAAATCTTGAGCGATAATTCTGTAACCATTATTGAGTAGTGCCTTCTTCTACGTAAGAATCGATAATTGGTGCATATCTGGTATCTTCTTGTTGTTTTAACCGTATTAGTGTGTTTTAACCATAGGGTATTATTAGCGATGATAACTTGATAACTTCTTCTGTAGTTATTTTAAACAACTTATATTTATCGTTTTCTTCATCGATCGCTTTCCGTTATGGGGCCCACACATGGGCTGCTGTGGTCGTACGAATATTCCCAAGCGATCTGAATATTCCACGACCAACGAATATTCCCAAGCGATAATGAATATTTTATAACCACTTGCTTATTTTGAAATATTTGCGTATTTAACCCTATAACTATCCACATTAATCAAATCAACCTTACTACTATTTCAAAATAATAAATAAAAAATTAAATTTCATTTAAAATAAGTTGAGGTCTTCTGACCTCCCTCCTTATGAAATTTAGTCCTCGAAATTGGCGTCGTACACAGTGTTTGAAAAGGTGAGGATACCTCGCTTTCATTTCCGTTTCCAATTCCCGGTCATTTCCTCTATAGCATGATTCCTCCACAAAACTTTAACTTGTGGTATGACCTTTCTTGGCGTAGGACATGCTCCTTCTATCCAAGATCTTGGCGGTACCTCCTAATCGTTAAGTCTTGGTATCTCTCGTCAGGTTCTAACTTCGATAGCGTGGTTGGGTCTTTCACATATTTACGAAATGCGGATATGTGAAACACATTATGAACACGAGACATACTCGGAGAATGTAGCAGAGTCATAGGCTACATTTCTACTTTCGGTCGAGAATTTGAAATGGACCCGATAAATGCGTGGATTGAGCTTTCCTCTCTTCCCAAATCTTGTAACTCCCTTCCATGGAAGCAACTTCATGACAATCATGATCCCTACATTAAATTCCGTCCTTTCGATGAAGATCCGCATAACTCTTTTTTTGTCATCTTGTCTTGGTTTGTATCGTTGTCGAATCATTTGGATCTTTTAGGTGATCATACGTACTAACTTCGGGTCCCAACAATGTTGCTTCACCCACCTCGTCCCAACATATTGGAGAGCGACATTTTAAATCCATATAATGCTTGAATGGAGCCACAC
This sequence comes from Panax quinquefolius, assembly GCA_020205615.1. NCBI lineage: Eukaryota > Viridiplantae > Streptophyta > Magnoliopsida > Apiales > Araliaceae > Panax > Panax quinquefolius. Next base: position 129,313,671 of record CM035172.1, on the reverse strand, counting down.
TATACTTGCACGATAAGCTGTTGTTGTGGGAGAATTCCACGATGGTAAATACTTATCCCAACTACCCTTGAAGTCTAGGACCACGAGTCTTAATAGATCTTGAGAGTTTGAATAGTCCTCTCGATTGTCCGTCCAGTTTGAGGATGGTATCTTAGAACTAAATCGTAAATCCGTGCCCGTAGCTTTTTGCAAGCTAACCCAAATCTTGAAGTGAATCTTGGGTCACGATCCGAAACTATGGATCTGGGCATGCCATGCTGACCTCACAATCTCATTCACGTCATACTAGCAAGGCGTTCGAGGAATAAGTCTCCGTGTCGGCAAGAAATGAAGCGGACTTGGTTAATCTATCAACAATAACCCAAATAGCATTGATGCCTTGAAAGCCGTAGGAAGACCGTAACGAAATCCATGGTAATGTGTTCCCACTTCCATTTGGAATCTCAGTGGTTCTGACGGACCCTTAGGTACTAGATGCTCACCTTTACGTTGACAAGTTAAACACATCGAGATAAACTTTGCAATCTCTCTCTTCATATTGTTCCACCAAAATGTATGTGAAGATCACGATACATTTTAGTACTTCGAGGATGGATTGCAAATGGTGTATTGTGTGCCTCCATCGTAATCTTGTACTTCAAATCGAGTCGTTAGGAACCTGAAAGTCTAGAGTGGACTCGAGTATTCCTTCTTCATCGATTCTAAGCTTAGGAATAGCTCCTTCTTGTACTTTCTTCTTCATACGCGCCATCGACTCGATTGGGTGGCTTGAAGCGACCTTAACTTTTTCTATTAAAGTTGGCTCTGTCGTATACTTGACATCATCGCTTTTCGTTCCGCATATGATCTTCTTCTCGATATCGTCATTACTACGTTAAACTTTTCGGGATGGTATTGAATAGTGTGGTCGTAGTCTTTCAATAGCTCTCGAGCCAGCGTCGTTTTGCTTAGCGTGTTGAGTTCTTTTTGAGTGAAGAAATATTTAAGGCTTTTATGGTGCGAATATATCTCCACTTTCTCCCCGTATAGATAGTGCCTCCATATCTTTAAGCGCAAAGCATTATTGCTTTGACTCTAGATCATGAGTAGGATAATTCCTCTCATACTCTTTAAGTTGTCGCGAGGCATAGGCTATGACTTTCCCGTTGCATGAGAACACATCCTAACCCTTTGCACGAAGCATCGGCGTAGATAACAAATCCATCAAGAACGGATGGTATTGTTAGAGCAGTCTTAGAAATAAGTCTCCTCTTAAGCTCTTGGAAACTTTTCTCGCATTCTTGCTCCAAGCAATTTTGTATCCTTAGGAGTTAAATTTGAGTTAATGGAGTAGCGATTAGAAAACCTTCCACGAATCTCAGATAATAACCGGTAAGCCCAAAAAACTCGTCTTTGATCATGCAAACTTGGTTGCTCCCACTTTGTATTGCTTGATCTTGGCGGGATCAGCGGATACTCCATGTTTTTGACACCACGTGCCCGAGAATGCTACTTCCTCGAGCGAACTTCGCATTTCTTGAATTTGGCATATAGTTTGTTTTCACGAAGCCTTTGGAGTACCGACTTCAAATGGTGCTCATGATCTTCCACGACTTTTGGAATATATGAGGATGTCATCAATAAAACAACAACAACAATTGATCGAAATATTCCTTGAATACTCGGTTCATCATATCCATGAAAGCGCGGGAGCATTAGTTAGTCAGAAAGACATGACTAAAATTCATAATGCCCATCTGGGGATTACGAAGGCGGTCTTTGGAATATCCTCGATTCTAATCTTGGTGATGATATCGAGCGAAGATCGATTTTTGAAAAGAATTGTGCCCCTTACATTTGGTCGAAACAAGTCATCAATCTGAGGTGAGGATACTATTCTTGATGGTGACATGGTTCGATTCCAGATAGTCGATCTGAAATCGCATACTCCGTCTTTCTTCTTTACAAATAAAGCAGGGGCACCCCGAGGAGATGTCTTGGGGCCAGATGAAACCAGATGTCCAACAATTCACGTAGTTGGACCTTTAACTCTGAAAGTTCATAGGAGCCATTCGATATGGGGTTTTAGAAATGGGCTTTGTGCGGGTTGAAGATCGATAAAAATTGACTTCACGTTACGGGGTAGGCCAGGAAGTTCTTGAAATCGTCGGAAAATCGATAACAGCGGGAATATTATTCAAATTTGGCGTGTCTTTATTCAAATCCATAACATGGGCTAAGAAAGCTTGACATCCAGTTTTTTAATAAGCGAATAGCTTTATGATTAGATATGATGGTGATTGATTTTAATGGTTTAGTTGCTTGAATTAAATACAACGGGTTGGTTAGGAATATGAAAACTAACAACCTTACGAAAACAATCAATTTTGGCATGATGAGTAGTTAACGATCGATCCTAAAATCACATCAAAAGCAAGTATCTTTAAAGAGATAAGGTCGGCGGGTAAGGTAATGGTGCCACTTGAATCAAACAAGATTTATAAGCGATTGGATGTGATGAAAGTTTCTCTAGCGGAGTTTCCACGAGATAGGTCAAAATCTAATTTCTCGGTCGAGTTTAAGCGTTGAGCACATGCGGGAGAGATAAATGAATGGGTATGCCGGTATCAAGTAAGGTATAAACTTAGCGAGAATTTATAAATAGCTTACGTGATCACCTCGTTTGGGTTCTCGCATTATGACCGATCCTGACAAAAAGCGCTCTTCCGGAATCGTTGACTTTGACTTTTACGGGACGATCTTTTGAGTCACCGAATCCCCGTGAACTAGGTTTTATTCTTGTCTGATCTCGGCGATATGTCCTTCCTTTCCACAATTATAGCATACCTTGAGCTGTTGTGGGCGGTTTGGTGATATATCCCTCTTTTCGCATTTATAGCATATAATGGGTGGTGGTTCTCCTCCACTTAGAACCGATTCTTTGCTTGCCTTTGTCGTCTTCACATAGTCGTTGTTAAATCTCCTCTTTTAAAATCTCCTCTGACTTCGCTTCTTATTTTTCATGGCCATGATTACCACGGAGTGGTTACCATTTTGTCCGTCTGTTTCTTTCTCATTTGTTATCATTATTACATTGTTGCTTTATCTACGATACGATCTGGTTGTGGTCCCTCGGTTGGCCGTACTCGTTATCTCGCTCTAATAATTGAGCCACATTTTAACATATCTGAATAGAGAAAATTTATGAGAAATGAGATCTTGGCGTATCTGGGGTTTCAAACCTCTAAAAAACATCCAGCGTCATCGTTCCTCATTCTCCACCAAATGAGGTCTGAAACACGGATAACTCTGCAAACTTTGCCTCGTCTTTGAGACAAATCGTATTGTTTTGTTCGAATCGATGAACTCCACTTCCTTCGTATAGCCGAACACTTTCGGAAAGTATTTGTCATTAAATAGTTCTGAAAGCGTCTCCCAGACATCTTTGAGTCTTGGTTTGGATGGAGTGCAACTTCACAGAGACTCCCACCGATGATGCGCCTTTCGCCACGGAACATAAAGGTGGCGAATGGAACCTTCTGTTCCTCCGTGCATCCCAGACATCGAATATCTTGGTAATTTGTTTGACCCGTGTTTTCATGCCGTGATCGGATCGGCTTTCCCTTAAATTCTGGTGGTCCCGACTCTTTGAAGCTGCTTGGTTTGTGACAACTTGGTGAATTGCTATCATTTCCTCTGTATTTTGAACACGAGTCTCCTCAAATGCGATTTTGCATGAGCTGCAAAAAACTTCTAAACATCCCTCGTTCATCATCTGCTTTCGATGGTGTTGTTCACGGGAGGAACATTGCCCGACTGTTACCGCGTTCTCCTCGTTGGTGAGTCTGAGGCGTCTCCACGGTCTCATTTCCATTGTTAATATTCTCGATCGACATTCTCAAATCTTTGTCGTAAAAAAAGGGTTAATTAAGAAATCAATATATCACATAATATCCTATATCTTGACCAACTAACAAATAAGCTTAGGTAGGACACCTTTAGCGAAGGATTTACTCGTCTCTCCCCTCTGGATTACTTTCCGATCTCATGGAGAGATCGTATCCTAAGCTACGATACCAATTGTGGCGCCCCCCCAAATAGGTATACATCACCCATTACGAGTTGTCGTCGTGAGTGCGAAACAACTACTGACTTTATTATTACAGCGATAAAAGCGCGTGAGTTTGAATACAAATATTATCTTACAGACAATATCTATACTCAAATAAATCCTCATCACATTTATTGATACATTATTTTACAAAAATGGTGAGGACTACTAAACAATCCTTTCTAAAACCTTCATTCCATTTTCCCAGGCTAAATACTATTTATATTCTAGCCTCCACGAGAAAAATGGAACAAAAAGGAAAGGGTGAGCTCACTAGCTCGATAAAGAATATTATGACTAAGATAATATCTGACAAATTATCGTTAGTCTTGACGAGGAAAAAATCTAATAGAATCTGATAGACAACAAATTTTAAATCAATATTACGCGTGAAATAATAATTCATTAGAAGAGTTAAGTAGAGAATGCAAACTACTATCTTACATGTATGAATTTAAAAGTTCATCGTCTATCTTTTATCCTGTAAACATCAATCGATATACATACGGAATCAAATATTCATCTTTTTTTGCACTCTACTTCTGGGCGAAGATATTCATCGATTAATTAAGTATTCATTTAAACACTGTTCATCTTTGCACTTAAAAGATATTCTTGAAATCATTCATCTTTTTTCTACTGGGCGAAGATATTCTTAAAAATCATTCATCTTTTTTCTTCTGGGCCAAAGATATTCCATAATATCATCATTTAAAATGAGGATGATGAAAATATTTTTTTTTAAAGCGAATCCGGTGAAACAAAATAGCGAGGATTAAGGATTAAGGATTAGTACTTTGGTTTTATCCATGTCCAAAAATACCTCAAAAATAATCATAGTGGTGTAAAATTCAAGAATGATCAAAACATGGATCTGATCGAAGTTAGTATCCGAATAGATATTTTAGACGAAAAGAAGAAATTTTATTTTTTAATTGAATAGTCTTAGTATCGTGAATAGTCTTAATCGTGAATAGTCTTAGTATATCGTGAATAATAACTCAGACACCAAAGATAGAAATTCCAAAAAAAAACATCTTCACGCTTACATGAATAGTACTTTCGTGAATAGTAACTTCGTGAATAGTAACTTCGTGAATAGTAACTTCGTGAATAGTAACTCATGAATAATAGTAACCCATGAATAAAAACCAGAGCATGAAAAAGTTCCAAATTTGATAAAAACTTGGATCGACATTTGACATAATGATATTGAAGAAATAATATCATTCTGAAAAAAAAATAATATCCACTTACCTCGAAGATCGATACTTACAGCTAGAATCTAGGATATAGTCTTTGAAGGAACTTGCCGTCTAGCAATACTCAAAGTATACTCAAAATACTCACAAGAATAATAAACTCGATAATATAGAGAGAAAACTTGATTTACGGTGTGATTTTCAATTCTAACCTAAGCACCTATTTATAGGAAAATCTTTAGAACACAAAAGCAGAAAATTTAATAAAATAATAATATTTATTAAAAATATTCAAGCCCACCTTAGAAATCTGATTTCAGATCATTTATAACACATATGAGCCACTCAATTGCAACAAAAAACGTTTTCTTATTTAAAATATTTTAAACTTCCAAAATCAATTATTTGAACTTGAACTTGATAATTCATAATAAATAGCCCTTTCATCAGAAAATTCGAATCTCGCGAGTTTTTATAGGAATTTCAATTCTCTACAACTTTGCAGAAGAAAGTTTTCCAAATTCCAAATAGAAATTGGCCAAAAATCCACAAGCGAGCGATTTTTACATTATAATCAAATTTGATTCGATAAATGGGGTCCCGCAGAGCATGTTTAACATGTTTTAAACATTTATTGCAACAAAAATACTCTTCCTCCTCGTATACTCATATATCCCACATTAGTTGTAAAAATATCACCATTTAATATATTATTAAAATAATATATTTAAATGAATTATTTTATCGAGAAAAAGATAAAATATTAATTTTCAACAATTGTCATTTTAAAATTTTCTCCATCTATATCCACATAAAATCAATATTTTCCTCATCATATAAATCAATAATTAATTATTCACAAATAATATTACGAGAATCCTGATATTGTGACGAGGCGGTTCGAGGAAGAGGGGCTTTCGATAAAATTTCTTCTTCTTGGCGGCATGATTAGGTGACCAAACCTCTCCTTAGCGAACTTTCTAGACATTGCCAATAATGTTATCTAATAATATTATTAGGATAATATGAATTATTGCTTCGATAATGAAAATCTTGTGTAATGACAATTATTGAAACAACGATATAAAATATCAATGACAATTATTAACTCGATAAAATCTTTGAGCGATAATTCTGTAACCATTATTGAGTAGTGCCTTCTTACGTAAGAATCGATAATTGGTGCAATCTGGTATCTCTTCTTGTTTACAAACGGCGTATTAGTGTTTTTAACCATAGGGTATTCAACGATATTACTTATATAACTACTAGTAGTTATTTAAAACAACTTATATTTGTCGTTTTCTTCATCGATCGCTTTCAGTTATGGGGCCCACACATGGGCTGCGTAAATCGTACGAATATTCCCAAATGATCTGAATATTCCACGACCAAGCGAATATTCCCAAGCGATAATGAATATTTTATAACCACTTGCTTATTTTGAAATATTTGCGTATTTACCCTAACTATCCACATTAATCAAATCAACCCTTACTTATTTCAAAATAATAAATAAAGGAAATTCCTTTTTATTTAAAAATTTTAAAAGGTTTTCATAAATTTTTATCACTAAGACTCAGATTTAATGAATAAACCAAAACAACTATCTAATCATCCTTGTATCCTCACCATTACTCAAGTTCCAAGGATTTCTCATCAAATTATCAATGTCAAGAAAAGGGTATACCAAAATCACCCCTAAGATAATGCATAAATCATTAGCCAAAAACTATCCATCAATGAAACTGCATTTAATTCTGCGGTGAATATACGATCCATTAAAAAGTCAGGACTTTTATCTTTTATCATTTTTCATATCAATCTAAGACTGATTATGAATAAACCATGATCCCCGGTGTACCCACGGTAATCATACTAAGTTCATCTATGCACGTAAGCCAAAGATAACTATAATATAACATGAGGATGATGATCACATCATTTATGACATAATAATTCCTGATAAAACAAGTTCAAGAATTATTTAATCCGATAACATATATAACGTCCAATGATTGTCGACAATAATTCATAAAACAAGTTCAAAAATTATTTAATCCAGAGTAAAATTCAAGAATGATCGGTAAGAATATTTCCATGAAAATATTTCCATGAAAGAATCTTTGAATGAAAGCGCTTGAATATCGAGGATATTCTACTAATTTCATGGAGTATAGAAGTCAAAGTTTTAACCAACTGGGTATAATAAAGAATGGAATAACAAAAGAAATCACCATGCATGCGGTACTTGCGCATGACGAGTTATTCAATGAGAATAATAATAACGGAACGGTCGGGTGAAATTCACACAAGCGGGATGATCAAATGAATAATAAAGATGGAACCCGGTCCGATGTAAAACACGAGATAGGATATTCCAGCGAGAATGATAAAGACGGAACCGGTCAGTCCGGTGTAAAACACACATCAAGATATTCCAATGAATAATAATAATAAAGATGAGCGAAACCGGTCCTAAAAAACACATGAATGGATATATTCAATGAATAATAAAGAATGGAATAACGAAGAAGATCACCAAGTATAGGGGATTCCGCGTATCATCTGAGTTATTCCAATGAATAAATAAGGATGGAATAACATAAGGATTTCACAAGTATAGGGTATCTAGCGTATCACGAGTTATGTATAGGGTATACCACTTTTACTGAGTTATTCAATGCGAATAATAATGAATGGAATAACGAGAGGTTCTCTTCATGAATACAAGCGAATAATATCCCTTACGAATTCTGACAAATAATACCCTTACCGTAAAAGACACTTTGGATATCAAAGTAGTGAAGTACGAGAATACTCTTCTTCTTTCTCTATATAGATTTTCTCTCTACATAACTTCTCTATAATTTCTCTCTCTAGAGTTTCAATTGAATTAAGTAAGAAAATAATGAAGGAATGAGCTTATTTATAGGAGAATAGAATGCATAGTAATTAATCCATGAACGGTCCAGATTGATTTACTTTAATCGACGGTCCATATTTAAAAGCAAAATCTTTTAAATAAAATATCATATATTCTATTTATATAAAACATTTTTTATCTGCAAACACTATACGCAACACTTTATCTGCAAAACACTATGCAACTACTATGCGTAATAAAATATAATATATTCTATTTATAGAATAACTTTAATAAAATATTACATTTTATATAAAAGATGTTTTTACATTTTATTACGTTAATAATACTGAATAAAACAAAAGCGTCATTATCGCTTATAATAATTCATATTATTAATCGGCATTAATGGAATCAAACCGAGTGACTTCTCATATAAGCATCGATAATCAATACTGGTGTCTTTCTATGCAACCACACGTATCTTGTACTTTTACTACAAGGTAGTTCAACAATATCAACGGTAAAACTTCCGCCGTTATTTCAATAAAATATTTTTGTCGTTTTCTCGATCAAACAATAATTACATTATTAGGGGTCCACCAATGATTGAGCCGTTGTCATGAATAATATTCCTGCTAAACCAAGATATTCCCAGACCAATCGAATATAATATAACCACTTGCATATTTTGCAAAATTTATAAATACTACCCACAACTATAATATTATCTCAAATTAAGCACCATAATATTAAAAATTATTTAAACAAAATTTAAATCTTTATTGATAAAATCTGGGGTTTCACAATAAATGGAAAATTGTTTTAACATGTGATTTGTATAGATGGTTAGTTATTTCTGTTAGATTAACTACTGCATCTAGTATTTTCATGAGTTATTTAAAACATATTTTTCATGCTTCCATTGAAAAATTTTGTTTAGCTATTTTGAGGGTAGAATCGTCTTTATCATGAACTATAGTGAATATTTTATATTTGTTGAGTTAGTTTATTATCATGATATATATATATATATTCTCATTTTCGATGTTCGTACTTGTATTAAATTTATTCTAGGTTTTCTCACCTATATGTTTACTTAAGGTTTCATGTTAGTCAATCTTTACATGATTTTTTGTTAGTTGACAATGGTTGTGTTCATGCTTGTCCGTTAGAGCAATCTTCCTTGCATGAGTTGCTATCATATGGTTTTGATTTGAGAAGTTTTTATCATCAAGATGGATTGAAATATAAGTTATTTGCATGTTTAGTTAGTTCACTTGAATTAGCTAAGACACTGCATACTTCCATGGGATTGTTGGATCATATTTTTCATTCTTTCATGGGAGAATTTGTTAATATCTGTTTTGATGATATTCCAATTTGTGTCAATAATTTGGAAAATTTTATAGCATGTGTTGAGCTTGTTTGTTATCATCGTCGATATGCTATTAAGTTTTCATCTTGTGATTGTGACCTTTTGGCTCCATTGATGCTATTACTTGATCTTGAAATTGTTAATGTCAATGGAAAGAGGAAGGTTGGTAGTATTTTGTGGATTCGTGATGGGATCATATTCATCGAGAGAATCATGGATCATGCAATTCATTCCGTTCAATGCATAGGACATCTACATGGAAGTGTTTTTAATATTGTTCTAGTAGACTATGCATGTGATTTTGATTTATTTGAATTCTTCATGATTAGACAAAAAATACTTGTTGATTCATTGTGTTTTATGTTTAATTTAGGAATTCAGGTGTATGGGTTTGTGCGACATGATGAGTTTCAAAAGTTGACATTTGACCCATGATCATTAAATTGGTTTTGTTTACAAAGGACTGAGATCATTAGATTGACTTTTGATCCGATGATTCGCCATTGGGAGAATCTACCACATGAAGAGTTATGCGTGATGATTTTTGATCCAGGAGGATATTGGACTTTTGAGATTCTTTCTTACTTTGCATTCATGATTATTTTAGTAGATAGTAGATTAGTTTATATAGTTAGTGTTTTGGGAGTAACCAGTCTACAAATTGTTAATTCAGGAGAGAAGTCCGACTTTGCTATGTTCTTAGTGGGAGTTGGAGTTTTTGATGCTTATATGTCATTTGCTAGTTGATTTTTGGCATTATGATCTGCTTAATGCTACTATTAGTTTGTTTTTATGTAGGGACATGTGTGGATAACTCCTTTTCAAGAGGAGGGGATGCCAGATTTGAGGACAAATCCTTTTCAAGAGGAGGGGAATGATAACATCCTGACTGGGCTCGCATCAAACAATAATGACTTAACTCAAGTTCTAAAGGTTCAACGAATGATTGGGAGTAGTTGGGCTGAATTCAACCCGATGATGCTTACATTGGAGTTCAAGTCAATTGGTGCCGTGTACGTTGCATGGATAAGAGCTTACAATCTATCATGCGACAACACAAGATTGGAATGCATGCAATGAAGGCGCAAGGCAATGCGTTCATCATGCAACCGAGACCAAAGCTTGGCATTTTCAACTTGCCAAATACATAACATTCACTTTAAGCTCGACTTCGACCTTGATCTAGCTATAATCTTTTGATCCTCAAAGAATGCAAGTTGTATAGCTATTCGTTTTCTTTTCGGAGACTCTTGAATCATATTAATCGGAGTTCGTACGAGAAAGTTATGGCCATTTTACCAAAGGACGTCGCATCAGGAAATTTGTACCCGTTCCGACGGGTTTCTAAGGCATAAAAGCCCGCCTCGATGATCTTATCTCTGCCCAATGCCGCCCCAACGCGTTTTGGCTCCACCCTAGCCCATTCCTCAATGCCCAATGCCGCCCCGGCGGGCTTCCCATGCCAAAAAAAGCCCGCCCCCGGTGGGTTTGACGATTTCCAGTTTGAGTTTTTACGCGTTTTGACATATTTGGGCGTGAATTTACTTCCTTAATTAGCTATTTTCAGTATATTTTAGATTTCTATTGTATCTAAGAGTTATATTAGATAGGATTTGATTTCCATATTGGTTTGTGAGCTAGGGTTTTACATTCCTTTTGAAATTTTTATTCCTTATGGAATTAGGGTTATTGTTATTAGTATAAATAAGCTACATGGATGTAAACATTATTAATTCATTCAATGTTATTTAGATTTATTCTACTTGTGAGATTATTCTCTACTTTTGGTTATTTGAAGAATTTTTAAGTATTTTTTCAGTTATTTCTTTAATATTCAATTTGACTTATCATACAACAATTCATAGTTGTGTGTGGCGTCTTCTACCACATCAATCGTCGATTGTGCCGAGATTACCGCTTCAATATAAGCGAGGGGTCAAGGTGTCGTTGGTGTCCATTCAACGCAAATATCCGAACGTGAGTAATTGTACTAAGATTAACGTCTCAATATAGACGAAGGGTTGAGGTGTTGCAAGCAATTTACCCAACAATTATGCTAGAAACGATCCGGGCGACGACCACCTCACACAAACGTCGTGGAGTCTATCATATCCCATCGTAGGCCAAAGGGTATCCTTGAAGACACTTTGAGCTTGGTTCGATTGTACAAAGTGGCTTGTTAGTAAGAGTTTGGTGAGAGCATCAACAACATTATTGTGTGAAGAAATAAACTGAATAGAGACCTGCTTGTTAGCAACCCTTTCACGAACAAAATGATAGTCTATCTCAATGTGTTTTGTACGGGCATGAAAGATAGGATTGGAAACAAGATAAGAGGCCCCTAGTTTATAACACCATAACATAGGCATGTTATGAAGAGGCAGACGCAATTCCTGAGTAGAAAACAAAATCACTTTAAGTTAGCAACGACTTCAACAATGACTTTATACTCAGATTATGTAGAGTAACGTGCAATTGTGCGTTGCTTACGTGAGACCCAAGAAATTAAGTTGTAGCCCGGGAAGATTACATTTTTCGTAGTTGATTTATGATCATTAATGTCATATGCCTAGTCTGCGTCTATAAAAGCATGGAGTTTGAAAGGCTCTAACTTAGAAAAATAAACCATGGGACAAAATGCCTTGAAAGTATCGCAAAATTCGTTTTACAATAGCCCAATGTATGATCGCGGGTTTGTGCATAAACTGACACACTTTGTTTACAAACAAATGAGATGTCAGGCCGGGTGAGACTTAGATAGTGAAGTGATCCAACAATTTGCCGATAGAGAGTAGGATTGTCAAATAAGATGCCTGAAGATGTGGACAAATTGTCTTAGGAAATGTTTGGAAAAAATATTAATTCAATAAGATTTGAAAATATTTTTGATCAAAGTAAATAAGATAATTCTACCCCTTTAATTAATCTATTTAATAATTATTATTATCATCAAAATAAATCTAAAAGTTGGAGACCCAATAATTAAATATACTTAATTTATTATTATTAAGTCAATTACTTCTAAAATTATGTTTCTCTTTTTAAGCGGTATGACCATTTAGATTCAATATTAAGCAAGTAGTAGAATAAATAAATTAGAACTATTCTAATATTATTTATAATGAATTAAACTACTTTAATTCAAATATAAACAAATAATATGTATTCTACATTATGAGGGATACCTTACAATAGTAGAGTTAAATACATTTTTTCCCACTCTACTCAAACTCCTATTTACTGAATACATTATTGGATTTGAATTTTTTTCATTCATTAATCTGTACTATATTTTTTTTAACAAAACGTTACAAAATCCGTCTAAGCCAGGTTGACTTTTAACGGTAAAAAAAATAAAATATATAATTTTATTTTTTTTCCACGTGCATCTCACATATTTGTCCATGTCACTACTAAGGTTGAATTACAATCTATAAAATAAAAATAATTATATTAGAAACAAAAAAGTTAGAAAAGAAGGTGACGGTATATTTTTAGTATATTACAAAGTTAAAATATAAATAATTCATAATTAAACAAATTAAAAGATTAATAATAAATATCAAATTATCTAGATCTAGATTTGCAACAACTATTACCATTTCATCTTTTACAAATTACTAATAAGCATCTAATCATCATTATCTTTTATCAACATCTCAAATCCTCAAAATATCATCTACATCTCTATCTCTATCTCTATCTCTATCTCCATCTCCATCTCCATCTCCATCTCATTATCAAACACAACACAATCTCTTAATTTCATATGCATAGATCGAACACGCTCGGAAAAGATGAAAAATCCAACAAGATCAAAGTTGCGCACCTGGTTAAACGGCTTAACAGGTGGATCTGTCATTTTAGGATCATAACGATTCTCCGCCATCACAGAGGGTCTTTTAAATTAGCCTGGGGTTGGCCAATTGAATGTTCTTTATTTTAGGATCATGTTTATCCTCTGAAACAAAGATAATGATGATATTTTTTTCTGAATATGAATAGATCTATGAAGAATAGGTAGGGTTCAAAAGAAGGGGATGAGAGAGAGGAAATGGGTCTCTTTCTATCAATATTTTGTATAGTGGGTATTAATTTTCGTTTTACAAATGGATTTTAATTGACTTCTAATTACAAATTAAATTTTGAATTTAATTTCTTCTAATTAAGTTTTGAAAGAGAAAATTTTGTGCAAATTGAAACTATTGAGATTATCTGTTATTACGTTATTGAGGATGAACAAAGATGAAGAACATGAACATGATGAAGAAGAAGAAGAAGAAAATGAACTTTTTTGTATATAAAAAAATAAAAATGTAATTTTATTACTACTTAAATGTAATTTTATTTTTATTTTTTTGTATAAAAGTTTGTTTTAAGTAATTTATTTAGCTTGTATATTTTTTAAGTGCACTCAAAAAAAAAAAAATATATAAACAGATTTTAATATACCAAAATATTCTTCCAATATTGCCTCTTTTCATTTTTTGCCTAATATATATATCTAACAAATTTAATTCATTGATTTTATATAAATATATTTGTAAAAATTATACATTAATATATTTTATTACTGATTTATTTTATTATTAATTTATTTATTTAATTTAATTATTTATTATATATCGAATATTCTTTTTTTGTTGAAAAAAGAAAGTTTATTATTTTTATAAAGAGGGTCTTACACAAATATCAATTTAATTTAATTTATTTCTCTAGCTGAACTTCTCTCTCCATGTAGATGCCACAAAGATTAGATGTGAACTACTCTCTCCACTATGTAGATGCCACATAGATTAGATGTTAAGATTTTAACAGAGGTAACGGTTTTTTCAATTTTTGTAAAGAAATTAAAGTTTAATGAGTTGATTGGGAAAAAAATTAGTCCAATGATGTATTTGTAAACTGAGGTCGAGTAAAGTGAGAAAAAATGTATACAATAGTATATCATGATTATCCAGATTACATGAAATCAACGTTTAATCAAATAGATTCTATTCAGTAAATAGTTGTCGTAATTCTACCACACAATGTCCCAATAAAATATAAAACATGAAATTACAGTCAAGTTTTATTTATTTGATCATATGTATTTCGATTAAAAAATGCACAACTCTAGTTAATGTAAATTTGAAACTCCTTTTTAATTTCCATTCACATTGGTAGGGATTTTCGAGTTTTCACTTATCGAATCACATAAGACATTCTTTCTCTTTACTGGAAGTGATAAATTTTTTGTTGATCATTCACCTACACTTTATTATACCCAAACATACCCTTTATATACCCAAAGAGTCTTAAGGAATATGACAAAGTATAATTCAAAATACACAAGGTACTATAATGATCTCAAGTCCAATGATCACTTATACTACTATTACTATTGGAACTCCTATTGATAGGTAAGTTAAACTCTATTAGGTATTCCTTAAGTGAGTCACGTTCAGCGAACTTATTCTCTAATAAGCACTTACATACTTGTTTTAGTGTCTCCACATAAATGATTATGAGATCAATCCTCATCTCAATAGAGCAAGCATAGTATGTATTAATCTATCCGGAATCAGTTATCTCACATTAGTGATCCAACAATTATGAACATTTTAGTTTAGAGCTATTTAGAATTTAGATCTCACAGCATAATCATCATCATGATTCTAAAAATATTGCTCGAAACTATGAGTTATCACATTTATTTAATTCAACCAATTAAACATGGATAAATAATGTCTTTAATTAAATAATTTTTTTTATTAATAAATAAACAAGATTACAAGGTAAATGATTATCACATCCCATGTGATTGGCTTGAGGACATACTACTTAGCATTATTTTTCACATGCTTGTCTTTTTAAAAAGAGCATTTTGATATGGGAAAAAAAAAAACAATAAGAGATCATGAATGCAGCAACTAAACATATGTACTACTAATCCAACACTTTAGCTTACGTTTGGATTGAGGAAATGGAATGGAGGAAAGAATGGAATGAAAAATAGCAAAAAAATCATACCATTCCTAATTCCTCCATTCTATTTCTTCAATCCAAACGCTGCATAAGGAGTTTAAACAATCTAGAAATGAAGGCCAGAAGAGGTTTCAAACCTGTACATTGTCTGAATGAAGTATGCGCGGAGCCAGCACTAGGCTAGTGAGTTCATCCGCACGTCCGCACCCACTGAAGTTGTACTAGTAGGCTGAAGTGGGATTGTGCTTCAAATCATCATTACTTATGTGTTTCAAATTTTGTTCTCTCACTTGGTTTTATAAGCAAAAAATCTTGGAGTTTTATCATTCAACATCTGACCGACGTGAACTTATAAGAAAAAATCACAACTTGCCTCAATACGTATTTCCAAATGAAGGTCACACAATAATCTGATTATAAAGACAATTTAGCTA
This sequence comes from Panax quinquefolius, assembly GCA_020205615.1. Taxonomy (NCBI): domain Eukaryota; kingdom Viridiplantae; phylum Streptophyta; class Magnoliopsida; order Apiales; family Araliaceae; genus Panax; species Panax quinquefolius. The sequence goes on along the minus strand of CM035172.1, from coordinate 129,297,734 downwards.
CCATACAACATATGAAATGCTAAAAAATCATTTCATTCCTCCTTACATTCCATTCATTTAATCCAAATGTATCGTAAATATTCTATGCCGATCAAAAAAAAAGAGGCAGAGCCATTCTGTTGAAGTAACCCTTTACATTAAAATCAGAACATTGTTGAATGCCTACTTAACAAATCGAACAAATTATACTGACTTTTAACTCTGGGAAGTGCAGTGCGATTAACTAAAATCTTCAACAAATCATTTCCCTTAGTCTCTTGATCTTCCTTAATATCATATGCGGACTGCACAACATTGTGGTTGCCATTACTGACCTCAATAATCTCCAGGGTGTAAATATCTCCTAAATCTAATGGAATCTCCTCTAGTATCCGACAACCATCCAACTTTACGTGCACAAGGTTTGGAAAGTGCTCGCTAGAGGTATGCCATTGTTCAATGTCCAGGGATTCCAATTTCAAGTATTTGAGCCGAGGAAACCCCCCATCACTCGTCTCCCACTGTTCTCCGACGAATGCCATATTTATCAATTTGAGAACTTCAAGATTTGGTAGCATTCCAATCTTCTCCATTTCATTCCAAACTAGATGGGTTCCTATGAATGTAAGCCTTTTTAGAGTTGCTGGGAAAAAAACTGAGCTAGAAAATGTAAATGGCTCCCAATTATTTCTTTCTAGAAAAAAAGTATTAACCAATTTCAATTTTTGTAGACGATTTAACTTGCCTAAATTAGGAAGCATCAAATATTTTGGGGGTGGACAAAGGTTTCCAGAAATTCCCAGTTTTTGAAGATTGGGAGTCCTTTCCAAGACGTGTTTGCTAAACTTGGACGAAGGATTCAAAGACTTGATGGTTTCTATGTTTCCGAGTTCATATGATTCTTCTTCTTTAAAGCAAGGGTCTTAAAAATCAACTAGGCCTCCTACTTGTTGTACAACAAGATGCCTCAAATTCATTATCTTCCATATGTTTTTTGGTACAAGAACGCATGGTTGTTGTAAATCTACAATAAGAGTTTCAAGGTATTGGAGGTTTGAAATTGATGTTGGGATACTTCCTTCACTAATCCGAAGTGCAATAAACCTCAAGTCTTCTAGCTGCACTATTTCTATGGGAAATGTGGGGATCACAATAGATGATAAATCCAATACCCTAAAGGAATTTGGAGAATGGATGCACAACGGACGCGGCATAAAATTCCAGAACAGAGTTTCAAGAGGAGAAACAGAATTAATATAAGGTATTTTGTACCTTTCAAATTGTTGTAGAAAATTTTCCTCGTGAGCTTTTGTTAAGCATAGATCGCGTAAGAGATCATGAACAATACACGCTTTGACTCCGCCGTCAGAACCCCTTTTGGCAACCATTACCAAACTTCTATGAATCAGATCCTTCAAGAAACCTGCTGCTATGTCCTCCAAGTTGTTGTTTTCCCCAGTTTTATGAATAAATCCCTCGGCCACCCATAGTAGAATTAACTTCCACACCGGGATTTCATAATCTTCTGGGAATGCTCCAAAGTACATGAAACATGGTTTTAGGTGAGGAGGCAAATGGTTGTAACTCAAAGCTAATGTGTCCATGTACTGCCTCGGGACAAAAGAATTACTTATATCTTTAGCAACCTGCCTCCACCAATTCAGTGTCAAATCATTTGCGAGAATTCCAGCTACCAAAACGATTGTAAGTGGTAGACCGTGACATTTTCTGGTGATTTCCTTTCCAGTATAAATTTTCAGAAAATCATCTCCTGATGACATTTTCAGGTGATTTTCTCCCTGAAACACCTTGTGTTGCAACAGATCCCAACTTTCTTCATCACTTAAGAAGCGCAAATGATGCCGATAGCCCTCAGGTTGAGCTCTCAGCGGCAATTCAGCAAGCCGGCTTGTAAATATAATTCTGCTTCCGTTTTCGTTATCTGGAAATGACCATTTTAAAACATTCCAGGCCCCAATATCCCATATATCATCCATAACAATGAGATATCTCTGACCGCTTAGCCTCCTTTTCAACATTTGACTTAACTTCGCATCGCTTATTTCATTATCCTCATCTTTATAATCAAACCCAGATCTTAAAATGCCGATCAAGAGAAGAGATCTCTCTTTCGAGGCACCTGAGTAACATAGGTCCATCCACGAATATAGAAATGATACACAATCATAGGATCATTGTACACTTTTCTTGCCAAAGTTGTTTTTCCAAGCCCAGGCATCCCAACAATTGAGATAATTTGGAGCTTCTTCTTATCTCCCATAAGTTGCTCGACCAGTTTTCTTGCATCATCATCAAACCCCACCACAATTTCTCCCCCTGCATCGCGACGGCTGGCCGATTTTGAACAACTGCCACTAGAGGTTCCTACTTGTCGGTTTGAAAGATCCATCACCTCTTTCTCCATAAACTTATTTTACCTCTTTCTTGATACACACTAGTCTCTGATGATATTCTGGTATTAGGTAGATCTACAAAATGACCTCAGTCATTTCCTTGCTTCTGCTATCGTCTTTCACTTGAATAGTAAATTAAAAATCAACCAATGTTTCGTCAACTTTGGTTGGCCATATAATTTCTTTCTGATTATATCAACAAGTCTTACGGGTCTAAACGAATATATACAAACTCTGGATACAAGTATTCGTATATGTTTAATTACGAATATTAATATTCGATATTTTTCGAATACGAATAATATTCATTTTTGTTCGAATATGGATGCAGACGGTTATCAATTTTCTGGTTGTCCTAACTATAATTAGAATAAAAAAATAATGAATTTTAAAATATAGTTAAAAGTCCAATAATAATCTAGAAGCGAGGTTGAATAGATTATTACAGGTTAAAAAATTATATTAGGCCTTTTTGAATTTTTGAATAATTAATTTGCAGTGTTTAGAAATTAGTATGCAAGAAAAAAAATTCAATCACACAATAAACAAATATTTATCTTGTTCACAACATACACCCCAGGTATGTTGCTACGTCTAGTCTTAAGTTCTTATTTAGAATTCGAGATCATATTACTATCAGTAATAAATACTCCACCAACATACGAAGAAGCCTTTACAAAATTTTATTGACAAACTTTCAACTTTTCACAACTACCTATCTTAGACAGCAAGCTCCCAGCTCCCTCCTCAAGCTTAGTTGTACTTTCTTTTGAGTTCAGTTCTATAATAACCTCTTCCTCACCTCACAAGTTAATTAGAGACCCAATTCCCAGATGACCTCTTTACAACTCTGGTCTTGGTCGAAGAATTGTTTATCTTTCTCGCATGTATATTGTGACGCCTCCAAAATTAGGTATACGTCATCCATCTTGGGTCGCCACTTACATGGTACATAAATTTCAAATCTGACTTACTAATATAAGCGTAGGTATACAATCTACGACATAAATCGTGAGTTTGAATACAAATATTGTCTACTAGATATTATACAAACTCAAAAAGAGTCCTCATTACAACTATTATCACACTATTTCACGAATAGTGAGGACTACTAATCTTATCCTCTCGGACCATTACTTTCCCAGACTAAGTCCCAACTATGTTCTCATTTCACGAAGAGAACGGTGAAAGAAAGGGTGAGCTCAACTAGCCCATAAGAAATATTATGACTAAGATAATGCGAATAAATTATCATTAGCCTTCAAAAGTGTTAAACCGATAAAATACATAGACAACAAGTTTAAGCTGCGATGGAATAAGCAATCCATTAAAAGAGTCAAGTAGAAAATAAAATCTACTATCTTTTATGATTTAAAAGGTTTTCATCAATTTTTATCATTAAGACTCGGTTTAATGAATAAACCACAATATCTAATCATCCACATGCCACGGTCGAGGATTTTCATCAAATTATCAATGGTCATGACTATCTATCTGAATCACCCCAGGTCATAATCATACCAAAAACTATCCATCAACTGCATTACGAGCCAATGAGGACTTTTATCACATCATTTATAACAAGCCGTGATTATCTTAGGATGATCCACAGGTCATAATCATACTAAGTTCATCTATGCTTGCGTAAGCGAAGATAACATAATATATCATGAGGATGATGACAATGACATAATAATTCAATAAAACAAGTTCAAGAATTATTTTATCCGGAATTAATAACGTCCAAATTGTCGACAATCTTTTGTTTTGTAGAGTAAAATTCAAGAATGATCGGAAGAATATTTCCATGAAAAGAGATCTTTGGATGAAACGCAAATATCGAGGATATTCTACTAATTTCATGGAGTATAGAAGTCAAAGTTTTAACCAACCTGGGTATAATAAAAATGGAATAACAAAAGAAATCACCATGCATGCGGTGCTTGCATGAAGAGTTTATTCAATGCAGAATAATAATAACGGAACCGGTCGGTGAAATTCACCACAAGCGGGGATGATCAATGTAATAATAAATCTTTGAATAATAAACAATGGAACCCGGTCCTGTAAAACACACGATGAGATATTCCAATGAATAATAAATGCGGAATAATAAACAATGGAACCGGTCCTGTAAAACACACGAACGAGGATATTCCAACGAATAATAAAGAATGGAATAACGAAGAAGATCACCAAGTATAGGGGATTCCACATATATCTGAGTTATTCAATGCGAGAATAAATAAGAATGGAATAACATAAGGATTTCACCAAGTATAGGGTATCATATATCTGAGGTTATGTATAGGGTATACCACTTTTACGAGTTATTCAATGAATAATAATAATGAATGGAATAACGAAGTTCTCTTCATGAATAAGAAAGAATAACACCCACTTACGGGTACAACAAATAATACCCCTTACCGTAGTAAAAAGACACTTTGGATATCAAAGTAGTGAAGTACGAGAATACTCTTCTTCTTTCTCTCTATAGATTTTCTCTCTATAGCTTCTCTATATAATTTCTCTCTCTAGAGTTTAAATTGAATTAAGTAAGAAAATAATGAGGGAATGAGCTTATTTATAGGAAAATAGAATGCATAGTAATTAATCCATGAGCGGTCCAGATTGATTTACTTTAATCGACGGTCCATATTTAAAGCAAAATCTTTTAAATAAAATATAATATATTCTATTTATATAAAAACATTTTACTATGCAAACATGTACGAAAACACTATCTGAACACTATGCATAATAAAATATAATATAATATTTATTTATAGAAATAACTTTAATAAAGTATTACATTTTATATAAAAAGATGTTCTACATTTTATTACGTTAATAATCTGAATAAAACAAAACGTCATTATCATTATAATAATTCATATTATTAATCGTGATAATGGAATCAAACCGAGTGACTTCTCACATAAGCATCGATAATCAATCTGGTGTATTTCTTATGCAACCACACGTATTCTTGTACTTTTACTACTGAAGGTAGTTCAACAAGATATCAGCGGTAAAACTTCCATTTATTATTTGATAAAATATTTTTGTCGTTTTCTCGATCAAATGATAATTACATTGTAGGGTCCACCATGATTGAGTAGTTATGCGAATATTTCCTGCTTCAAGCCAATATTCCCCACCAATCGAATATAATATAACCACTTGCATACTTTGCAAAATTTATAAATACTACCCACAACTATAATATTATCTCAAATTCACACCATAATATTAAAATTATTTCGATAAAATTTAAATCTTTATTGATAAAATATGGGGTCTCACAATCTCCCCTCCTTATGGAATTTAAGCCTCGAAATTAGAATGCGATACACAGTATGATAAAGAGGTGAGGATACCTTGAATACCTTTATCGTTGAAAACATTAAATTCATCTTTGCAATCCGGCCAAAGATATTCATTAACAATTCATCTTTTGCTACTGGGCCAAAGATATTTATTAACAATTCATCTTTGCACTACTGGTTTAAAGATATACAACCATAAAACCAATAATGTTGAGGCCGCGATCTTAATAGTATCACGACCACGAATTATCCATGCACCTTCTTGGCGAGGATATTCGTGTTTTCAATCTGATCGTGATTATCTTAGAAATAATCCGTGGTCATAATCATACCAAGCCTATCAATGCACTACTACTGACGAAGATGACTTTTACCACATCCATTAATTAATATTTCATTCTTTGAGACTCATTTCGATAATTAATCCACATCATCGAATCATCCACGCACTTTTGGGCCGAGGATATTCATTAGTATCACGACCACGAATTATCCATACACTACTGGCGAAGATAATCGTGTATTCATTAGTATCACGACCACAAATTATCCATGCACTACTGACCAAAGATAATTGTGTATTCATTAGTATCACGACCACAAATTATCCATGCACTACGACGAAAAGATAATTGTGTATTCATTAGTATCACGACCACAAATTATCCATACACTTTACTGGCGAAAGATAATTGTGTATTCATTAATATCACGACCACAAATTATCCATGCACTTTCGGCGAAAGATAATTGTGTATTCATTAATATCACGACCACAAATTATCCATACACTACGCGAAAGATAATTGTGTATTCATTAAGATCACGACCACAAATTATCCATGCACTACTGACGAAAGATAATTGTGTATTCATTAGTATCACGACCACAAATTATCCATACCTTCTGACGAAAGATAATTGTGTATTCATTAGTATCACGACCACAAATTATCCATGCACTTTCACCACCAAAAATAATTGTGTATTCATTAGTATCTACGACCACAAATTATCCATGCACTCTGACCGAAGATAATTGTGTATTCATTAGTATCACGACCACAAATTATCCATGCACTACTGACGAAGATAATTGTGTATTCATTAATATCACGACCACAAATTATCCATGCACTTACTGCCAAAGATAATTGTGTTTTCAATTACTGTTATGATTATCTTAGAACAATCCTCAGTCATAATCATACCAAGTCCATCTATCACTACTTCTGAGCCAGATGACTTTCAACGTAATATAAGCGTGAGGATAATGATATAAAGAATCAATCAAATGAGATAAAGGATAAATATTAAACATTTATAATATAATTTATCCGAGATTCAAGAATATCCCCATGTTATCAATCACTTAATAATCTCATAATCTAATATCATTAATATTATAATAATATTTTAATCACTTCTTAAATTTATAAACAATTTATCTTAATTGTTTACGCTTTACCATATAATGCATTTAATCATTCAAAATGCCATACTCATAAGATATCATCACCAATTATCAAATCTCTCAAAAAATATGCATATACTCTATATAGGATTCTCTACAGCCATAAAATCCTAATTTCAACTTTGTTACTTCACATAACATATTTAACTCATATGTTCGTAACTAAACTATTTTCATGAAAAATACCAAATCAGTCCCAAAATATTTCTTTTCTAGGATTTAGCATAATATAGTTCCATAATGAAAATATATTTTTCTCGAATTTTTAAAATTCATTTACTATTTTTAAAAATCAATTTCTAATTAATTCCTTAAGAAATTAGCTACCTCAAGTTTAACTCCAAAAATTCCCAAATCTTGGCAGGACCTTACACATGTTAACGTGAGCTTCCAGTTTAAATTTCATGGTCATCGGAGTTATAGAACTCCGGTTATAGCGTTTTTCGTCGGAAAAACCTAAATATTGAAATAGTCATAACTTGCTCATTTTAAGTCAGAATGAGCTCATTTTTGGACAGGAGGTACTTTATACCATATACCTTCATGTCCCAAAAGGCCAGGATTTTTTTCATAATTTAAGTGGCCAAAACAGCCCTCTAAAATCATGGCAGCAGACTTTTTTTGGTTTTGCAGCTTTGCACTCCTTTGCTAAAATCAGTCCACACAAAATGTACAACACCTTTTCCAGTAATTCCACTTGGATTAGTTAGGTAACTCATAGATCTAACTCTAGGACTTGACCACACTCAAAAATTCAAAATATAATAGGAGATATGGTCAATTGAATTTCATATTACGTTTTTACCAAAATCGATTTTTCAACCCTTTGTGATTTCTAAGAAACTTTCATGTTTTCACATAATAACCACATAACTCATCATAACACTTACTAATACTTCATATACCCATGATTTTTCATTAGTCCAATGCTTTTATTATGACTTTCATCATAATCCTCGTAAACAGATCCTTTTAGTTGACGAAATATTTGAGGGTTTAGGAAATGGGTTTTGTCTTTGGGGTTGATACAAAATTTGATTTCACGCTCTAAGTAGGCTAAGAAGTCTTCATGAATACACCAGGAAATTTATTAATGATAGAAATATCATTCAAAACGTGACTCTCATCCAAGACTTGGATAGTACGTCACATTGATACCAACTGTGACTTCTATCCCTTAACCTAGATAGCACCTCACAATGATACCTATAAACTTGCCATCTTCATTCACGATGTAAGCCTCGAGAAAGTCCGGCTTGGTGCATTCCACACAAGGAAGTCAACAACGAAAGGTTCGGGACTCTTTACTTATGGCTTGATATGACAATAATTGACTTTAGTAGTTTGGTTACTTGAATTACGCACAACAAGTTGGTTATGAATATAAAAGCTAACAACCTTACGAAAAAGAATGATGAGTAGTTAACCAATTGATTCCTAAAATCCCATCAAAGGCAAATATTTTCAAAAGATAAGATCGACGGTAAGCGTGAAAATGTTTATTTGAACCAAACAAGATTTAAAAATAGTAAGCGATAACGAAGGCTCCTACTAATGAAGTTTCAACCAATAAGTCAAAGTTTAACTTCTTGAGTCAAATTTAAACGTTGAACACAACTAGGTGAAATAAAAGAGTGGGTAGAACTGGTATCTAACACGGTATAGACTTCGCAAGAGCTTATGATTAACTTACCAGTGATAATTTTATTCAGGTTCCTCGTCACGAGAAAAAAAAAACGCTCTCTCTTAAACTCACCGAGCTTTGGTTTATGCAGGATGACCTTTGGTGCCTCCATCCTAGTTGAATTTGTCTTGATGAAATTGACAAAATCGAGCTAAGTGACCTTCTCTTCCACAATTATAACATGCTTTGGACAGACATATGGCGCGATCGGATGATGTCCCTCTCCTCGCATTTGAAGCATATGGTAGGTGGTCTTTTCCTTCCTTAACAACGGTCTTTGGTCTTGGCGTCTTTCCATCATTGTTGAATTTCCTCTTCTTGAAATTTCCATTCCTATTATCTTGGCCATGGTTACCACCGAAATGATAATTTCCCCACGATGGTTATCGTTGTTAGATGGTGGTGCCATGACGTCATGATTATTATTGTGTTATTGGTCGTTACCTTTTGGTTGTCTTGACTCATTATCGCGCTCCAATAATTGAGCCCTATTCACAATATCTCGAATACAAACAAAGTTTATGAGAAATTAGGTATTGGCGTATATCGGGTTTCAAACCTCTTAAAAACATTCGCGCCATTCTCTCTTCATTATCCACCAAGTGGGGCCATAAACCGTGATAACTCCGCAAATTTTGCCTCGTATTGCGACGACGGTCATATTGTTTTGTTCCAACTTGATAAACTCCACCTCTCTTCATGTATGGCGAATACTTTCGGGAAAGTATTTGTCGTTGAAACGACTCTGGAACTTCTCCCAAGATATCTTGATCTGGCGAGTTGAGTCGTTTCTGGAATTCCCACCAATGTCTGCCTCTCGCCTCCGCAACATAAAGGCGGCAAAAGGAACCTTTTGCTCCTCGAAGCATCCCAAGACATCAAATATCTTGGTAATCTGCTTTATCCATGCTTCCGAAGAGGTGGTTTTGGCTCTCCTTAAACTCCGGTGGTCCCAACTCCTTGAATTGTTTAGCGGTGACCACTTTGAGAGTTTCCGTGTTTCCACCTACGTTTTGGGCGGAGTCTCTTTCACCGATGTTGCATGAATTCTAAAAACTTTTAAGCGTACCATCATTCATCAATTGATCGGTGTTGTTGTTTACGGGAGGATTATCGCCATCCCACATGCACATTGTCACGATTATTGATCTGTGGAGAATCAGCGGTCTCCACGTGCTCCATTGCTATTCTCAACATTCTCGGATGCCATTTTCAAACACCGCCACAAAATAAGGGTTAATTGACGTACAACATATTATCACTATACTCGTGACCAATCAAATACCAAATAAACTTAGGTAGGTCATACTAAATGAAGGAATTTCCGTCTCTCCCTCCTAGTTCTTATCTCGCATCTTAGCCGGGGATCATATCCTAAGCTCGATACTGTTGTGGCGCCCCAAAATTAGGTATCGTCACCCATCTTGGGTCGCCACTTTCATGGTACATAAATTCAAATACAACTTACTAATATAAGCGTAGGTATGCAATCGACATAAAGCGTGAGTTTGAATACAAATATTGTCTACTAGATATTATACAAACTCAAAAGGAGTCCTCATTACAACTATTATCACACTATTTCACGGAATAGTGAGGACTACTAATGCTATCCTCTGGACCATTACTTACGTTCCACGACTCGTCCAGCTATATGTTCTCATTTCACGAAGAAAACGAAAGAAAGAAAGGGTGAGCTCAACTAGCCCGATAAAAATATTATGACTAAGATAATGCGAAATAAATTATCATTAGCCTTCAAAGTGTTAAAGCGATAAAATACAATAGGCAACAAGTTTAAGCTGCGGTGAATAAGCGATCCATTAAAAGAGTCAAGTAGAAAATAAAATCTACTATCTTTTATGATTTAAAAGGTTTTTCATCAATTTTTATCATTAAGACTCGGTTTAATGAATAAACCACAATATCTAATCATCCACGTACCACGGTCAAGGATTTTCATCAAATTATCAATGGTCATGACTATCTTAAATCACCCCCAGTCATAATCATACCAAAAACTATCCATCAACGCATTACAGGAATGCCGAGGACTTTTATCACATCATTTATAACAAGCCATGATTATCTGGGAGGATCCTGGTCATAATCATACTAAGTTCATCTATGCGTAAGCGAAGATAACATAATATATCATGAGGATGATGACAATGACATAATAATTCAATAAAACAAGTTCAAGAATTATTTTATCCGAGAATTAATAACGTCCAAATTGTCAACAAGATCTTGTTTTGTAGAGTAAAATTCAAGAATGATCGGAAAGAATATTTCCATGAAAAGATCTTTGGATGAAACGCAAATATCGAGGATATTCTACTAATTTCATGGAGTATAGAAGTCAAAGTTTTAACCAATTTGGGTATAATAAAAATGGAATAACAAAAGAAATCACCATGCATGCGATTGCTTGCAGATGCGAGTTATTCAATGAGAATAATAATAACGGAACCGAGTCGGGTGAAATTCACACAAGCGGGATGATCAACAGAATAATAAATCTTGAATAATAAACAATGGAACCCGGTCCTGTGTAAAACACGCACGAGGATATTCAAATGAAATAATAAATGCGGAATAATAAACAATGGAACCCGAGTCCGGTGTAAAACACACGATGAGGATATTCCAACGAGAATAATAAAGAATGGAATAACGAAGAAGATCACCAAGTATAGGGGATTCAGCGTATCTGAGTTATTCAACAGAATAAATAAGAATGGAATAACATAAGGATTTCACCAAGTATAGGGTATGCTGGCGTATACTGAGTTATGTATAGGGTATACCACTTTTACGAGTTATTCCAATGTAATAATAATGAATGGAATAACGAAGTTCTCTTCATGAATAAGAAAGAATAACACCCACTTACGAATTACAACAAATAATACCCTTACTAGTAAAAGACCTTTGGATATCAAAGTAGTGAAGTGCGGAATACTCTTCTTCTCTCTCTATAGATTTTCTCTCACTATAGCTTCTCTCTATAATTTCTCTCTACAGAGTTTCGGTGAATTAAAAGAAAATAATGAGGGAATGAGCTTCTATTTATAGGAAAATAGAATGCATAGTAATTAATCCATGAACGGTCCAGATTGATTTACTTTAATCGGACGGTCCATATTTAAAAGCAAAATCTTTTAAATAAAATATAATATATTCTATTTATATAAAAATATTTTACTATCAAACACTATGCAAAAATTATAAAACAAAATATTATGCAACACTTATCGTAATAAAATATAATATATTTTATTTATAGAATAACTTTAATAAAGTATTACATTTTATATAAAAAGATGTTCTGTTTTATTACGTTAATAATACGAATAAAACAAAATGTCATTATCGCTTATAATAATTCATATTATTAATCGTGATAATGGAATCAAACCGGTGACTTCTCACATAAAGCATCGATAATCAATACCGGTGTGTTCTTATGCAACCACACGTATTCTTTGTACTTTTACTACTTAGGAGTAGTTCAACAAGATGTCAGCGGTAAAACTTCCGTTGTTATTTCAATAAAATATTTTTGTCGTTTTCTCGATCAAACAATAATTACATTAATAGGGTCCACCAATGATTGAGTAGTTATGCGAATATTCCTGCTAAACCGAATATTCCCACACCAATCGAATATAATATAACCACTTGCATACTTTGCAAAATTTATAAATACTACCCACAACTATAATATTATCTCAAATTCACACCATAATATTAAAAATTATTTCGACAAAATTTAAATCTTTATTGATAAAATATGGGGTCTCACATATATAAAATAAACTAACTTTACCATTTTCTTTTTACAAAGATTTTATGTGACGCCCCCAAAATAGGAATACATTGTGACGCCCCCAAAATTAGGTATACATCACCCATCTTGGAGTCGCATGATACAAGTCTTGAATACAAATACAACTTAATAATACAAGCATGTAAGTGTACAATACGATAAAAAACATAAACTATGAGTTTGAATATAAATATTTTCTACTAGAGAGTATACAAACTCAAAAGGAGTCCCCATTACAATTATTATCACACTATTTCACGCTGAATAGTGAGGACTACTAATGCAACATCTAGGACCATCACTGTTCCCCACTAGTCCTTTTCGTTCTCATTTCTGAAAAAGAACAATGAAAGCAAAAGGGTGAGCTCAACTAGCTAGATGAAAATATTATGACTAAGATAATGCGAGAATAAGTTATCATTAGTCTTCAACAAATGTTAAACCGATAAAATATAATAAACATCAAGTTTAATCTGCGGTGAAACAAGTAATCCATTAGAAGAGTCAAGTAGAGAATAAAATCTACTATCTTCTATGATTTAAAAGGTTTTTCATCACTTTTATCATTGGGACTTTTAAATAAATAATCCACATCATCGAATCACCCCTGCACTACGACCAGGATATTCTTTAGTATCACGACTATAATTATCCTTGCACTTCACGCCGAAGAATATTTGTGTATTCATTAATGGTCATGATCATGCCAACAATCATCCATCAATGCACTACGGGCCAATGAGAAATTTTACCACATCAATTGTAACATTACGGTCATGATTACAATCGAATAATCCCGTGTCATAATCATACCAAGTCCATCTATGCACTTTCAGAGCCACAGATGACTTTCAAAATATAAAACATGAGGATGATGACAATGATATAAGAATTCAATAAAACAAGTTCAAGAATTAATTTATCTAGGAACTAATAACGTCCAATTATCGACATGATCTTTGCTTTGTAGAGTAAAATTCAAGAATGCTTAGAAGAATATTTTCATGAAAAGATACTAGATGAAGCGCAAAATATCAAGGATATTCCACTAATTTCATAAAGTATAGAAGTCAAAGTTTTAACCAACTGAGTATAATAAAGAATGAAATAACAAAAGAAATCACCAAGAATGCGATTGATCATGACAGCGATTATTCCAACGAGAATAATAAATAATCGGAACGGTCGTACAGAAACGCATGCACATGATATTCCAACGAGAATAATAAAGGATGGAACTGGATCCCACAGTAGCATACGCAGACGTGATATTAAACGAAATAATAAATAATGGGACCAGTCCGGTAAACGCATTGAGCGGGATATTCGAGACGAATAATAAAGAACGGAATATTAGAAGAATTTTACCATATATAGGGTAGCTACAGATACATATTATTCCAATGAATAATAATTAATGGAATAACGAAGTTCTCTTCATGAGTACAACAAATAACATCCCTTACAGTAAAAGAAATGAATATAAGAGTAGGAAGTAGCGTAATACTTTTCTATGTGTTCTCTTATAATTCTCTCTATAGTTTTAGTGAATTCGTGAAATAATGAAGGAATGAGCTTATTTATAGAAGAATGGATCGCATAGTAACTAACTTATGAGCGGTCCAGATTGATTTACTTTAAGCAGACGATCCAAATTGGTTTACTATTAAAACTTAAAACAACGGTCCATACTGATTTACTATTAAAACTTTAAACCAACGATCCATATTGATTTACTATTATTAACTTCCACCAACGGTCCATATTGATTTACTATTATATCTTCAACCAACGGTCTGAAAAATTAGCACATCTCCTCATGGAATAATATTGTACCCAAAAATGATTTGGGCCAAAAGAAATATATCTTACTGGTGAATAATCTTTGTAAGACCCTCAACTTATTATTAATGAAATTTAATTTTCTATTTATTATTTTGAAATAGTAAGGGTTGATTTGATTAATGTGGATAGTTAGGGGTAAAATAAAATATTTCAAAATAATGATGGTTATAAAATATTCATTGTTGTTTGGGAATATTAGTTTGGTCGTGGAATATTCATACTATCTAGGGAATATTAAATACTACCAATTTGATGACCCCCATTTTTATTAATAAAGATTTAAATTTGGTGAAATAATTTTTAATATTATTATGTGTGAATTTGAGATAATATTATATGGGTAGTATTTATAAATTTTGCAAAGTATGCAGTGGTTATATTATTCGATTTATTCGGTTTTAGCGGTGAATATTACATATCATTGGTGGACCCCACAATTTATTGGTCGGATTGATAAAATATTTTATTAAAATAACGGTAAAGTTTTACGGTTGATCTTGTTGAACTACTTGATTAGTAAAAAAATGCGATGTACGTTAATGGTTGCATATAAGCAGCAATACGGTATTGATTATTGATGCTTATGTGAGAAGTCATTCGATTTGATTCCATTATTGTCGATTAATAATATGAATTATTATAGCGATAATGACGTTTTGTTTTATTCGTATTATTAACGTAATAAAATGTAAAACATCTTTTATATAAAATAGAATACTTTATTAAAGTTATTACATAAATAGAATATATTATATTTTATTATGCATAAGTGTTGCATAGTGTTTTGCGTATATAAATAGAAGCTTTCATTCATTATTTTCTTACTAATAATTCATTTGACTCTGTAGAGAAAATTATAGAGAGAAAGACTATAGAGAGAAGTTATAGAAGAAAGAGAAGATTCTCGCTATTCATTACTTCTATATTCGGTTTTTACGGTAAGGGGTGTTATTCTTTCTTCTTGAAGAGAACTTACATTATTCCATTCACTATTATTACATTGGAATAACTTTGTAAAAGTGGCATACCCTATACATAACTTTGTATCACGGCATACCTATTATACTGGTGAAATCCTTATGTTATTCCATCATTATTATTCTATTTGGAATAACTCAGATATCTGCTGATTTACCCTATATACTTGGTGACATTCTTATTATTCCGTTGGAACATCCCATGCATGCATGTTTTACACCTGACTTTGGTTAAATCTTTATTATTATTACATTGGAACATCCGCATCCTCATGTGTTTTTATCTGACACTGGTTAAAATCTTTATCATTCTGTTGGAATATCCTATCACATGTGTTTAATCGGATCCGGTTCCATCTTTATTATTACATTGGAACATCCCGCTTGGTTGTGAATTTCACCGACACAGTTCCGTTATTATTATTCTCATTGGAATAACTCGCTCTATCTGAAGTACCGCATGCAATGGTGATTTCTTTTGTTATTCCATTCTTTATTATACCCGGTTAGTTAAAACTTGACTTCTATACTCCATGAAATTAGTAGAATATCCTTGATATTTGCGTTTCATCGATATCTTTCATGGAAATATTCTTACGATCATTCTTGAATTTTACTCTAAAGCAAGATCATGTTGACAATTTGGACGTTAATAATTCATGGATTAAATAATTCTTGAACTTGTTTTATTGAATTACTATGTCATTGTCATCATCCCTCATGTTATATTATATGTTATCTTTGGCTTTACGTGCATAGATGAACTTAGTATGATTATGACGAGGATCATTCGGTATAATCATGACTTCCATATAAATGATGTGACAAAGTCCTCGATTGGCCTATAATGCATTGATGGATAGTTTTGGTATGATTATGATCAAGGGTGATTGGTATATATACATGACCATTGATAATTTGATGAAAATCCTTGACCGTGGTGCAGAGGATGATTAGATGTGGTGGTTTATTTATTAAGTCGAGTCTGGTGATAAAAATTGATGAAAACCTTTTAAAACCCAAAATAGTAGACTTTATTCTCTCTACTTGACTCTTTTTAATTAATTATTATTCTCCGCAGCTAAACTGGTTGTCTCATTGTATTCTATCGGTTTAACATTGTTGAAGGTAATGATAATTTATTCTCATTATCTTAGTCATAATATTTCTTCTGGCTAGCTGTTAAGCTCACCCTTTCTTTCATTTATTCTCTTCTGAAAATGAGAACATAGGCTGAGACTGATCGAGAACAGTAAGTAATGGTCCGTGGGATAGCATTAGAAGTCCTCACTATTCTCGTGAAATAAAGTATGATAATAGTTGTAATGAGGACCCTTTTGAGTTTGTATAATATCTAGTAGACAATATTTGTATTCAAACTCGGCGGCTTTATATCGTATCGTATTGTACCTACGATTAGGTTAGTAAGTTGTATTTGAATTTATGTACCATGTAAGTGGCGACCCCAAGATGGTGGCGTACCTAATTTTAGGCGTGCCATGGGTTGGTATCGAGCTTAGGGATATGATCCCCGTAAGAGAGGTGAGAATAGTACTAGGAGGAGAGATCGGGAATTCCTTACAAGAAGACCTACCTAAATTTATTTGGATTTAATTCATGATCGAGGAATATAGGGATAATTTGTTAGATGTCAATTAACCATTGTTTTGTGGCGGTGTTTGAGAATGGCATCCGAAAAATCTTTGGTTAAGCAATGAAGCACATGAGAGGTTGATTCAATTTCAAAACAAAGTAGTAAATCGACCAACAACACGATAATAATCATCTTTGGTGGCAACTTTTATCGAACAATGATAACCATCGTGGGGGAAATTATCATGCTAAGAATGGTAACCACTTCCATTGGTAATCACGCAAAGATAATAGAAGTGGAAATTTCAAGAAGAAGGTCATTTTAGCTCGATTTTGTCGTATAGTGAAGTCCAGTCCATTTGGGATAGTGGCACCAAAGGCGGATCTTTTAACAAAGTCTCATGGTTTCGGAAGAGCGTTTTTCGTGACTTCTCGAAAGTGGGTAACTTAACGAAGTTAACGGGTTAGTTAATTATAAATTCTTCTTAAGTCTATACCTTATTAGATCAACTACCCATTCTTTTATCTCTCTTTTCAGCGTTCAACGCTTAAATTTGACTCGAGAAATTAGAATTTGATTTATCTATTGAACTTGTTGGGAGAAACCTTCATACCTCCAACTTTATTAATCTTGTTGTTTCAAATAAACACTTTCACGTTACTGTCGATCTTATCTCTTGAAAATACTTGCCTTTGAGGTAATTTGAAAATAATTGATTAACTACTCGTTATTCTTTTTGTAAGGTTGTTAGCTTTATTATTAACCAACTCATTATCTGAATTCAAAGTAACGAATCCTAAAGTTAATCAACATTATATCAAGCTATAAGTAGAGCCCGATCCTTTCGTTGTTGACTTCCTGTGTGGAATGCATTTAAAGGCGGACTTTACAGAGGCGACGTCGTTATTTGAAGATGGCAAGTTAATAGGTATCATTGTGAGGTCTTATCCGAGTTAAGGGATAGAAGTCACAGTTAATATCAATGTGACGTCTTATCCAGTCTTAGATGAGAGTCACAGGTTTTGAATGATATTTCTATTATTAATAAATTTCCTAAGCGTATTTATGAAGACTTCTTAACTACTTTAGAGCGTGAAATCGAATTTTTGTATTGACTGAAAGACTAAACCCATTTCTTAAACCTCAAATAATTCTTCAACTAAAATGAAGCAGGTTCGTGGTTTATGATGAAATTCATAATAAAAGCATAGACTAATGAAAATCATTGGTATATGAGGTATTAGTAAGTTTTATGATGAGTTATGTTGGTTATTATGTGAAAACATGAAAGTTTCTTAGAAATCACAAAGAGTTGAAAATCGATTTGGTGAAAAAGCGTAACATGAAATTCAATTGACCATATCTCCTATTATATTTTGAATTTTTTTGAATGTGGTCAAGTCTAGAGTTAGATCTATGAGTTACCTAACTAATTCAAGTGGAATTACTGGAAAAGGTGTTGTAGATTTTGTGTGGACTGATTTTAGCAAAATTTGCAAAGCTGCAAAACCAGAAAAAGCTTCTGCCATGATTTTAGAGAGGCTGTTTCGGCCACTTAAATTATGAGAAAAATTCTGGCCTTTTGGGACATAAAAGTATATGGTATAAAGTACCTCCTGTCCAAAAATGAGCTCATTCGACTTAAAATGAGCAAAGTTATGACTATTTCAATATTTAGGTTTTCAAATGAAAACGCTATAAACCTAGGAGTTACTCGATGACCATGAATTTAAACTGGAAGCTCAAGTTAACATGTGTAAGGTCCTGCAAGATTTGGGAATTTTTGGAGTTAAACTTGAGGTAGCTAATTTCTTAAGGAATTAAGTGGAAATTGATTTTTAAAATAGTAAATGAATTTTAAAAATCTTTGAAAAAATATATTTTCATTATGGGACTATATTATGCTAAATCCCGAAAAGAAATATTTTTGGGGCTGATTTGGTATTTTCATGAAAATAGTTTAATTCTACGTAACATATGAGTTAAATATGTTATGTGAAGTAACAAAAGTTGAAAATAGGATTTTATGGCTGAAGAATCCTATATAGAGTATATACATTTTTTGATGAGGATTTGATAATTGGTGATGATATCTTATGAGTATGACATTTTGAATGATTAAATGCATTATATGGTAAAAGTGTAAACAATTAAGATAAATTGTTTATAAATTTAAAGTGATTAAAATATTGTTATAATATTAATGTTATTAGATTATGAGATTATTAAATGATTGATAACATGGTTTATCTCATTTTATGATTGATTCTTTATATCATTATCCTATGTTTATATTATGTTGAAAGTCATCTGTGGCTCAGTGCAAGCATAGATGGACTTGGTATGATTATGACCACGGATTATTCTTGGTATAATCATAACTGTAAATGAATACACAATTATCTTTGGCCATAGTGCATGGATAATTTGTGGTCGATGACACTAATGAATATCCTTGGCACGTAGTGCGAGGATGATTCGATGATGTGGATTAATTATTGAGTGAGTCTCCAAGATGAAATATTAATTCATGGATGTGTTCAAAGTCATCTCGTGGCTTACGTTAAGTAGATGGACTTGGTATGATTATGACCAGTGATTGTTTCGCATAATCATAACTGTAATTGAAAACACAATTATCTTTGGCGTAGTAGTCATGGATAATTTGTGGTCGTGATACTAATGAATATCCTCGGCACAGTGCGAGTGGGGATGATATTAATTATTGAGTCAGTCTCAATGAAAATATTAATTCATGGATGTGTTCAAAGTCATCTCGTGGGCTTACGTTGCATAGATGGACTTGGTATGATTATGACTGAGGATTGTTCAGATAATCATAATAGTGAATTGAAAAACACAATTATCTTGGTAGTGAGCATGGATAATTTGTGGTCGTGATCTTAATGAATATCCTCGGCACGTAGTGCGGGGATGATTCGATGATGTGATTAATTATTGAAATTTGAGTCTCATGAATGAAATATTAATTCATGGATGCGTTCAAAGTCATCTCGTGGCTTACGTGCATAGATGGACTTGGTATGATTACCGGATTGTTTTGGTATAATCATAATCAGTAATTGAAAACACGAATATCCTTGGCGATGGTGCATGGATAATTACGTGGTCGTGGATATCTATTATTATCTTTGCGTCAAAGATTATTGGTTTCTGATTGTATATCTTTAGCTGAAGATAAATTGTTAATGAATAAATTTTCAAGGCATTTCAAAGATGAATTTAATATTTTTAAGCGATAAAGGTATTCAAGGTATCCTCATCTCTTTATCATACCAGTATCGCATTCCTAATTTCGGATGAAATTCCATAAGGAGGAGATTGTGAGACCCCAGTTTTTATTAATAAAGATTTAAATTTGTCGAAATAATTTTTAATAATATTATGGTGTGAATTTGAGATAATATTATAGGTGTGGGTAGTATTTATAAATTTTGCAAAGTATCTGAGTGGTTATATTATATTCGATTGGTTGGGAATATTAGGTTTATGAGGGAATATTAAATGACAACTACCAATCATTGGTGGACCCCTAGCAATTATTGTCTGATTGAAAACGACAAAAATATTTTATTAAAAATAACTACGGAAGTTTTACTGCTTGATCTTCGTTGAACTACTCTTGTAGTAAAAGTACAATAATCATTAATAGCGATATTATTCAATCAATCTTACGCCGGAAGATGATTATCAATTTTGTTTAACGCCATGTGAGAAGTCACGGTTTGATTCCATTATTGTCGATTAATAATATGAATTATTATAGCGATAATGGACGCTTTTGTTTTATTCAGACATTATTACGCTAATAAAAGCGAAACATCTTTTTATATAAAATAGAATACTTTATTAAAGTTATTCTATAAATGTAATATATTATATTTTATTACGCATAGTGTCTTTCTTATAAAGCAGTGTTTGCGATAGTTGTTTTCATAGTATTGCAATAGTGTTTGCATAGTAAAATGTTTTTATAAAATAGAATATATTATATTTTATTTAAAAGATTTTCTTTTTAAATATGGGCCCATCATTAAATCAATCGAATAATTTCTGTTCATTGATTAATTACCATGCATTCCATTTTCCTATAAATAGAAGCTCATTCCTTCATTATTTTCTTTACGTGAAACTCTAGAGAGAAATTATAGAAGCTTAAGGCATAGAGAAAGTTAAAGAAATTCGATTCCCAACATGCTTCATTACTTCTATATTAAGCCTTCTTTACTTTACGGGATACATTGTGTATTTATTCTTTCTTCACAGAGAACTATCATTATATCCATTACTATTAATTTAGAGTCAGTCGCCGAATATATTGTAGGTATTAAAAAGAATAGGTATCGGCCGGTGAGAATGACAGGACACAGGATTATTATCAGTCTATACGACCATCCGTATGGGGTCAAATACAGGTATATTATATTAGAATATTATAATCTGAGTTAAGCGTGTAAAACACTTTGACAGGATTACGTCCATTTATAAGCGGAATAATATTTGATGGCAGGAATAGTGATGGACTACTAAATACTTTCTCGACGGACAATGAGCTTGTCTGTACGCTAATTATTAGAATGTAATAAATCGAATGGAATATCGTGACAATAGGATTTAATGATATTTCACCAATATCTTTATAATGATTTGATTCGTAAAAAATTTCAATCGTAGTAAAACTAAAAAATCAACGGTATTTCGACAAAATTTAAATCTTATTGACCAAAGATGGAGTTCAAAATTATTTCTGGAATGGTATAATATTATCTTAAATTCACTTTATAATATTAAAATAATATTCTATGAAATTTGAATCTTTATAGATAAAATGGGTCTCCTTGATTATTCTGAACTTAATAACTTTGTAAAGTGTGGTATACACATATACATAACTCGATAATGCCATTGGCATACCCTATACTTGGTGAAATCCTTATGTTATTCCATTGCTGTTTGAATAACTCAGATAATGCCATTAATTTTATAATTTGGTGATATTACTTCATTATTCGGTCTGAACATCCCGATGCACAGGTTTATACACAGGACTGGATTCCGATCTTTATTATTATTTTGTTGGAACATCACATATCTGTGTTTTACAGGACAACCGGTTAAATTTTATCGATACATTGGAATATCCTATCTGTTTTTTATCACGATCTCGGATTGTTAACATCCTGGTGAAAGCAAGCGTGAATTTCACCCAATTTTGGTAATTCCTATTATTAATCTGATGGAATAACTCGTGACTTCTCGCAAATGCGCATAATGCAGATTTCTTTTGTTATTCCATCTTTATTATACCATTATTTGTTAAAACTTTGACTTATACTCCATGAAATTAGTAGAATATCTTGATATTTGCGTTTAGATTTTTCATGGAAATATTCTTCCTCGATCATTCTCGAATTTTACTCAGGCTATGATCGTGTCGATAATTTGGACGTTAATAATTCGCCGGATTAAATAATTTTGAACTTGTTTTATTGAATTACTAGATATAATGATGTGACAAAAGTCCTCGATTGGCAAAATGGCCGATGGATAGTTTTGGTATGATTATGATCAGGTGGATTCTCAGATAGTCATGACCATACTTACTCAGATTTTAAAACCTATAAAGATGGAGCATTTTATTCTCTACTCGACTCTTTTAATGGATCGCTTATTCACGCTTTACTTGCTTAAACTGATACAGTTTATTGTATTCTATCAGTTTAACACCTTGTTGGGTTAAATGATAATTTATTATTATCATTTTGTTAGTGTAATTTTTCATCTTTGATCAAATAGCTGAGCTCACCCTTTCTTTCACCGTTTCTTTCGTGAAATGAGAACATAATGACTTAGACGAGTGAACGAGCGAAGCAATGGTCCAGAGGATGTTATTAGTAGTCTCTGTGATAATAGTTGTAATGAGGACTTCTTTTCGAGTTTGTATAATATCTAGTAAACAATATTTGTATTCAAACTCGCAGCTTATATCGTATCGAATACCATTCGTGTTAGGTTAGTAAGTTGTCTTTGAATTTATGTACCATGTAAATTACCCAGGATTCAGGTGAATACCTGACGATGGGCCCATTTTATTAATATAAGTTGTGAAGGTGTAGCTATTCAAAGTTAATAATTCTGCGTTGATATAACGTTAAATGCCGATTATATTTGTTTAACCGTTGTTTGTTTTACCAAATAATTGTCATTACACGTATTTTTCATTATCGGCGAATAATTCATATTATCCTAATAATATTAGATAACATTATTGGCAATGTCTAGAAAGTTATCGTCTGGGGAGAGGTTTGGTCACCTAATCATACCAAGAGAAGGAGAAATTCTTATTGAAAGCCCCCTTCTTCTGAGGAACCGCCTCAAGTTGTCGATATTGTGATTTTATAATATTATTTGTGAATAATTAATTATTGATTCATATGATAAGGAAAATATTAATTTTATGTGGATATAGATGGAGAAAATTTTAATGTGACAATTGTTGAAAATTGAAATTTTATCTTTTCTCGATAAAATAATTCATTTAAATATATTATTATGTTTTAATAATATAATAATGGTGATATTTTTACAACGAATGTGGGATATATGAGTATCGAGGAGGAAGAGTATTTTTGTTGCTATAAATATTTAAAACATGTTAAACATGTCGGTGGACCCCATTTATTGAGTGAAATTTGATTATATACTGTAAAATCGTCTGGTTTGTGGATTTCGGTCAATTTATGTTTGAATTCGAAAAACTTTCTTCCGAAAAGTTGTAGAGAATTGAATTTCCTATAAAAACACGCGAGATTTGAATTTTCTGATAAAAGGGCTATTTATTATGAATTATTGAAGTTAGAAGTTCAAATAATTAATTTTGGGAGTTTTAGTTAATTATTTTGAGAAAAACGTTTTTGCAACTAAGTTGGCCTCACATGTGATTCAAATGGGCTGAGATCAGTTGTCTAAGGTGGGCTAAAGAAAATGTGAAAAATATATTAATATTATATTCAATTTTCTACTTTGGTGTTAAGCATTTTCCTATAAATAGGGTGCTTAGGTTAGAATTGAAAACACATCGTAAACTGAAAGTTTCTCTCTATTTCTCTCTCGATATATTGGCGTATTCTTGTGAGTATACTTTGAGTATTGTTAGGCGGTCTGAGTTTCCTTGAAAGACTATATACATTATTCCAAATTTAAATACTAATCTTTCGAGGTAAGAGATGTTATTTTCTTCTCAAATGATATTATTTCTTCAATATCATTATCTTTGAAATATTGGTTGGAACTTTTATCAAATTTAGAACTTTTTCATATGGGATTACTATTCATGAGTTACTATTCATGAGTTACTATTCATGAGTTACTATTCACGAGTTACTTATTCACTACTTATTCATGTAAGCGTGAAGATGTTTTTTGGGAAATTTCTATCTTTTGGTGTCTGAGATTACTATTCACGATACTTGATTTTATTCACCGAAAAATAAAATTTCTTTTTTTTGTCCAAAATATCTATTCTGGATACTAGCTTTGATTGTATCCATGTTTTGATCATTCTTGAATTTTACACCACTATGATTATTTTTTTGAGGTATTTTGAACATGGATAAAACAAAGTACGAATCATTAATCCTTAATCCTTGTCATTTTGTTTCACCGAATTCGTTTCTTTAAAAAATATTTTCATCATCCTCGGTCTTAAATGATGATATTATTGAATATCTTTGGCTTTGTAGTGCAAAGATGAATGATTTCGAAGAATATCTTTGGTAGTAAAGTGCAAAGATGAATGCAGTGTTTAGATGAACATGACCAATGATGAATATCTTTGGCCTCAGTAGTGCAAAGATGAATATTTGATTCGGATGTATATTGATTGATGTTACGGGGGATAAAAGATGATAGATGAACTTTTAAATTCATACATAGAAGATAGTAGTTTGCATTCTCTACTTAACTCTTCTAATGAATTATTATTTCATTGCGAATATTGATTTAAAATTTGTTGTCTATTGATTCTATTAGATTTTTCCTCGTTGAAGACTAACGGTAATTTGTTGTATATTATCTTAGTCATAATATTTTTTCTTGGGCTAGTTGAGCTCACCTTTTCCTTTTTGTTCCATTTTTCTTCTCGGGAGGCGAGAATATAAGCGAGTAGAGAGTGGGGTATGGAATGAAGGTTTTAGAAAGAATTGTTTAGTAGTCCTCACCATTTTTGTAAAATAATGTATCAATAAATATGATGAGGATTTATTTGAGTATAGATATTGTCTAGAAGATAATATTTGTATTCAAACTCAGCAGTTTCTTGTTGTAATAATAAAGTTGTAGTTGTTTACATACCATGTATTGACAACTCGAATGGGTGATGTATACTATTTTGGGGGCGCCATAAGCACCCCGTGAATAGTAACTCATGAATAGTAACTTGTGAATAGTACTCCGGCACAAAAAGTGTCCCGAATACCCAATTGAACAATATATCCTCCAAACATCAATTATACTAACATAAATAAGTCCAACACAATGGAACTATAAAATTCATTTTTAATCAACACGAACTTATTCATCATTAATATTATAATTCACAATATTTAACAACCGTGTCGTTCCCGGAAAGAGGGGCTTTCGATAAGGATTTCTCCTTATTGGCGCCGCAATTAGGTGACCAAACCTCTCATTGATGTAACTTCTAGACATTGTCAATATTGCAAATAATAATATGAATAAATTTGCCGTCTCAATTATTGATTTAATAATATATCATATAATGCAGATGATACTGTGACAATAATTGAGTATAACTGAGTGACTTCTCACGTAAGCATCAATAATCAATACCGTGTGCTACTGTGCAACTACGCGTATAACTCTACTTTTACTACCGGGTAGTTCAACAGTTTTAACGATAACACCTCTGCCGTTATTTTCATAAAGTATTTTTGTCGTTTTCTCAATCCGAAAATAATTCCGTTGTGGGGTCCACCAATGATTGTGCCGTTGTACGAATATTCCCTGTTAAAACGAATATTCCCCGACCAATCGAATATTATATAACAACTTGCGTACTTTGCAAAATTTATAAATATTACCCACAACTATAACATTATATCAAATCAATATCATAATATTCAAAAAATATAATTCGAGAAAATTATTCTTTATTCATAAAAGTTGGGGTCTTACATACATCGCCTATTACGAATTAAGCCAAATACATGGAGCAGAATACAAATACAATCTTAAATATACCACATGAGCTGTGAGTTTGAATACAACTATTGTCATCTAGACAATATCCACACTCAATGGAGTCCTCATTACATTTATTATTACACTATTTCACAGAATAGTGAGGACTACTAATGCATCATCTAGGACCATCACTGTAATACCCGAAAAAAATAATAATATTAAATAATAAAAAATTACCTTGTTTTAAAACATATTTTTTTTTGGATGTCATTTATTTTGGGTCAAAATAATCATTTAATTTTTGTGGGCTAATGTAATAATAAGTGTGGATAAATTAAATTGGTAAAATTGAGCTTTAAAATTTAGTGGGTCAAATTTATAATTATGTAATCTTAAAATTCTATTAAAATTTGGAGAATTAATAAAATATGTTAATTAATAAAATCTGTTTTTAAGTAAATAAATAACTAAACCTAATCTTATTTTCCTTATACAACCTTAGAAAGAGAAAAGGAGAAAGCCGCCTTTTATTATAATTTTGGGAGAAGTGCGTATCAGAATAGAAAAGGAACACAGGTATGTTTGTTTGTTCTTTGTCATTTTTTTTCATCTTTGTATATTAATTGAAAACTGACTTAATCACGTGGCAAGGGTCTGGAGAGTAGTGTTTCATTAAATCATATATATGTATATATGATTATGGAATTCAGGATATATGTATCACGAGTATATATGTATACTTGATAAACCATGTTAAGGGATTTAGATGATATCATTCACTTATATATATATTCGTAAATTTTGTTATTTTTATTTTTATTTTTTTTATTTTTGAACTCACTTATATAAAATTGTGTTATATATATATATATATATATATATATATATTAGAGTTATTGTTTTGTCTCTAAATAATAAAAGGGTAATGATTAAAAGATTAATTTTAATTTAATTTGAATTTGTCTCATAAACTAATGTAAATTAGGAAATAAATTCATGTTATTATAAATTATAGTTATTATGTAACTTATAGTTATTATTATTTTGTGTAATTAGTTCGAACGGAAGGAATTTAACGAACTATATTGGGATAAAAATTTAGGGTATTACATTGCTTAATCCAGGTACGGATTCCGTACTCTTTCAGCGAGACTCTTTTATTTTTAATTTGTTCGTTTCGTTATGCGTTTTGAAAATTAGTATTTGCCTCTCATGATTATTTCTTGTCAAATTCATTGTGATAGTTTCGTTTGGCGTTCATAGTTGGAACTCATAATTGTATTCTGTAGACTAGTACAACATGTTTAAATTTATTTTAATATTTGTAGTAATGTGCATGTTAATATTTTTGGAGACTTTATGTTGATATCTCGTTTTAGTTTAACATGTACATGTTAGAACCCCTTTGTTGTGTCGCATGTGTTGTGACATTATATTTTGTTAGAATCTGTAGGGTATACCGCTCGAAGCTATAACCACCGTTGGGGTACCACAGCATGTCCTCTTGGTACCGAGGCATGACACCTTCCGCGATGTGATCGATCACCGTCGTCTCCGTTTTGTGCTCCGGTGGGGAGTTGGCCATTTGGTGTTTTCTTGTGGGAGACGTATGGGTGGAATTCCCTAGTTTTCTGATTCTATTACATTATGCGGATTGGTGATGTTTGTGTCAAACACACCTTTTGATTTTGCACGCATCTGGATTGCGCAGTCCGATGTGTGATTGCCTTGTGTGGCATTATTTGACTTGCTGTGTGGCAAGGTATATTACTATTTATTTTGAGCTCGGTATGAAATAACACCCAGCCATTTGATTCAGCCTATTATTTCGTTGTGTTAGTTTTGTTCGTTTCGTTTCATTTCGTTTCGTCTCTTTTCATTTAATTGAGTTAGTTATTTCGGTTCATTATTTGTATTCTATATCCGTACTGGACATTTGGCTCATGCTGTGTTTTTCTTCCGGCAGGTAATCAGGGGGATCAAGGGCAAGTGTGATGAGAGCTCCCTTCATTCCAATTAATGGTTTAGAAATATTCTGTTTAGGCTTGATATGTCAGTTTATTTAGAATTGTAATAATTATTTTAGATTGTGGTTTGAGCCAGTGTGGCATTTATTATGGTTTGTCTTATAAGATTTAATTATTATGAGATTATTCTTTTGTGGTTTAGAGTCTTGTGATATTTGTTAGTTCTATTGTGTTGTGCGTAACCTCTCTTTCTATTTTGGAAAGGGGGTGTTACAGAGTTGGTATCAGAGCTTAGGTTCTTTCTTGTTGAAAACCTATTTAGGTTTGACCTGTGAGTTATGGGTAGACTTATGGGTTAGGTTTTTGTTCCTGTTTTGACCTTCATTCAAATTTATCATATCCGCTTATATTCTAATTTGTCTCTAATCTGGTTTGTTTATGTTCATGATCTCTTTCTTAGATGGCTCATGATCTCTGCTAGAGTTCTTTGGAGGCGAGGCAACAATAGGGAAGAGGTAATGGTCACCTAATGATTGTGACGAATTCCCAAAATAGGTCCATTCCATCCAACCCATTCTCGAGTCGCCAAATACAAACAACTGGTATTACAACTTTATTATCACAACAATAAAATCTGAGTTTAAATACAAATATTATCTTCTAGACAATATTTATACTCAAATAAATCCTCATCACATTTATTGATACATTATTTTACAATAATGGTGAGGACTACTAAACAACTCTCTCTAGAACCTTCATTCCATACCCCGACTAGTACTCGCTACATTCTCGCCTCCGAGAAGAAAAATGGAACAACAAGGAAAAGGGTGAGCTCAACTAGCCCAAAGAAAAGAATGTTATGACTAAGATAATATACAACAAATTATCGTTAGTCTCCAACAGGAAAAATCGATAGAATACAATAGACAACAAGTTTCGGATCAATATTCGCAATGAAATAATAATTCATGTAAGAGTTACGTAGAGAATGAAATCTACTATAATCTATGAATTTAACAAATCCATCATCAATATTTTATCCTCAGTAACATCAATCAATATTCATCTCAAATCAAATATTCATCTTTGCACTACGTGCCAAAGATATTCATCAATCGGTCATGTTCATCTCAACACTGCTCATCTTTGCACTAAAGGCCAAAGATATTCATCATCCGGTCATGTTCATCTCAACACTGCTCATCTTTGCACTAAAGGCCAAAGATATTCATCGATCGATCCATGTTCATCTCAACACTGCTTCATCTTTGCACTAAAGGCCAAAGATATTCATCGATCATTCATGTTCATTTAAACACTGCTTCATCTTTGCACTACAGCCAAAGATATTCTTCAAAATCATTCATCTTTTTTTCTGAAGCCAAAGATATTCTTCAGAAATCATTCATCTTTTGCACTACAGCCAAAGATATTCAATAATATCATCATTTAAGACCGAGGATGATGAAAATATTTTAAAAAAAGCGAATCCAATTGAAACAAAATGACAAGGATTAAGGATTCGTATTGCTTGGTTTTATCCACATCCAAAAATACCTCAAAAATAATCACAAGTGGTGTAAAATTCAAGAATGATCAAAACATGGATACAATCAAAGCTAGTATCCGTAATAGATATTTTAGACGAAAAGAAAAATTTTCATTTTTCTATGAATAGTGCCGTATTCGTGAATAGTGTCAGATATCGTGAATAGTCCGTAGATCGTGAATAGTAACTCTACACCAAAAGATAGAAATTCCACAAAAAAAAATATCTTCACGCTTCATGAATAGTACTGCGTGAATAGTAACTCGTGAATAATAAACTCATGAATAGTAACCAAATAAGCGACATGAAAAAGTTCCAAATTTGATAAAAGTACCAACTAATATTTCAAAGATAATGATATCAAGAATTAATATCATTTGAGAAGAAAAATAACATCCCTTACCTCAAAAGAATCAAGATTTCCCAAGGAAAGGCTCAAGTGATCTTGAATGAAACTTGTCTTCGAACAAAGAACTCTCAAAGTATCTAAATACTCACAAAATACGCTCGAATAATATAGAGAGAAAGAGAGAAAACTTGTTTCGTGTGTGATTTTCAATTCTAACTTAGCCCTCTATTTATAGGAAAATGTTAGCCCACCAAGCAGACTTGACCGCTACACCGATGGCTTTACTCGCTACTATTGCCACCCACCACATTTGAAATAAAATTCAAAGCACATTTCTTCACCAACCACAAGTGGGGCCCACTCAATTCTAGAATTTTCCACCAAAATCAATTATAACCCGATTTCCGAATCGATACCCTCTTAAAATTCATAACAAATCATTCGTGAATTTTAGCAGTTCAAAATTTGTGGACATATACTCAACTTATGTATGTATAACATACCCAAAATTACCACAATCCAACGGTCGGATTAAAAATTATAACTCACGCAATACATCGAAAAAATAATCGATTTGATTTTTAATACCTCCAATCCGACAAAATACAAATAAAACATCTCAAAGATTAATTCCTTCATTAATAACCACATAAATAAATCCATCATTTATATTCATATAAAATAAATATTTCCTTATCATATGAATCAATAATTAATTATTCACAAATAATATTACGTAATCACATTTACGACAACCAGTCGCTCCTCAGAAAGAGGGGCTTTCCAATAAGGATCTCTCTTCTTTGCGCGCGCAATTAGTGACCAAACCTCTCCTTGCATGTAACTTTCTAGACATTGCCAATAATGTTATCTAATAATATTATTCAAATAATATGAATTATTGATCCGATAATGGGAAATATCATGCGATGACAATTATCGAACAACAATAATATAAAATATCAACGCAAAGAATTATCAATCAATAAAATAAAATATTGAACAAGAATTCACCGTGAAAATTATTGAGTGAGAGCCATCTTACGTGCATAATCAATAATTCAACAATATCAGGCAATACCGTATGCCATCTTTAACCACGCCAGACATCAGATTTTAACCACCGGGTATTCCAACAAATTTAATTGAATAACTACGCCAGCTATTTATAACCACCCAAACTTTGTCGTTTTCTCATCCAATCGCTTTCACATGGGGCCCACATGTCATACCGTCGCATTTAATATTCCCCGACAAGCACGAATATTCCACGACCAAACGAATATTCCCCGACAAAATGAATATTTTATAACCACTGCTTATTTAAAATATTTATGATTTTACCCATAACTAACCACATTAATCAAATCCACCCTTACTATTTCAAAATAATAAATAAAGGAAATTCCTTTTATTTAAAAAAATTTGGGGTCTTACAACCTCCCTCCTTATGAAATTTCGTCCTCGAAATTGACGTGACGATTCTGTGTTTCAAAAGGTAAAGATACCTCGCTTTCATTTTCGCTTTCCAACTCCCGTGTCATTTCCTCAATAAAGATGGTTTCTCCACAAAACTTTAACTTGTGGTATGACCTTTCTTGCATAGGGCGTGCTCCTTCCTATCCAAGATCTTGACAAAACCTCCTCATACGTTAAGTCTTCTGGCTATCTCGTCCTGGTTCTAACTCAATAACGTGGTTCGGGTCGTCCACATATTTACGTAACATCGATACGTGAAAACGCGCATGAACACGCTGCCATACTTGGCGGTGAAACGAGTCTATAGGCCACGCCTCCTATTCGATCGAGAATTTCAACCGGATTAATAAATCAAGGTTTGAGCTTTCTCACCTCACCGATTCTCTCGCTTTTGAAATAACAACTTCGCACCTCCTTCTTCAAATTCATCATTTCCGATTGTAGCTTGAATAACTTTAACTTTATCGATTAAAGTCGATTATACTCAGATATCATCACGTGCTCAGATATCATCACGTGGGTACCTAGAGTTTTCATCTCCATCTCTATTATTTGTATATTATACGAAATTAGTCTTTGACAACATCGTACTCAGATTGTATACGATCTTCTACTCAACACGCCACCTACCACGCTTCGCTTTTCCAGGATGGCATGGTCGAACATATGTTTGAAATGAGTCTCCTCTTGAGTTCTTCAAGCTCTTCCCACATTCCTCGCTCCATTCAATTTTGTATCTCTACGATTCAACACGTTAATGGAATAGCGATTCGAGAATATCCTTCAACGAATCTCCGATAATAACCAACTAAGCCTGAAAAGCTACGATTTCGATTACCGACTTAGGTTGTTCTCAATCGTGACTCATATCTCAACCTTGATAAGACGTCACAATGACACCTATCGCTTTACTATCGCATCTAATATGACGCCCCTACAGAGAGTTCTGCTTAGTGAATTCCACAAAGGAAGTCACAAGATAAAGGCTCAGTACCAAATTCTATAGTTGAATTTTTAACTCTCAAGTTCAATAGAGCCATTCGATATGAGATTTTAGAAATGAGTTTTGTCCGGGTTCAAAGTCGATACAAAATTTAATATCGATCTTTGGGAGTAAGCCAATAAATTCTTCAGAAATACGTCGGGAAAATCAACAACAACAAGAATATTATTCAAATCGACGTGTCTTTATTCAAATCCATAACATGGACTAAGAAAACTTGACATCCGTAATAAACGAATGACTTCATGGCTTGATATGAAAATGTTTGACTACAATGGTTTGATTGCTTGAATTGAATAACAGTTTTGCTTAGGAATATGAAAACTAACAACCTTACAAAAGCAATCAATTTTGGCACGATGAGTAGTTAACCAATTAATCCCCAAAAGCAAGTATCTTTAAAGAGATAAGGTCAACAGTAAGGTAATGGTGCCAACTTGAATCAAACAAGATTTTTAAACAACGGATGTAATGAAAGTTTCTCCTAACTGAGTCTCCATAAATAAATCAAAGTCTAATTTCTCGTAGTCAAGTTCAAACGCTGAGCGCTAAGCAAGAGATAAAAAGAATGGGCGTAACCTGATCTAGTAAGGTATAAACATCGCAAGAATTTATAATTAACTAACCTGTGCATAACTTCGTTCGGGTTCCTCGTATTTTGACCTCCGGCCACGACAAACGCCTTCCAGAATCGCTGACTTTGACTTTTCCGGGACATCCTTTTGAGTCACCGCCTCACCATGACTAGGTTTCGATATCGTATAATCTCGAGCGATATATCCTTCTTTTCCACAATTATAGCATACCTTAAACTGTGCTAGGCGCCAATGATATGTCCCTCTTTCCGCATGATTTGTAACATACGAATCGATGGTCTTTCTCCTCCTCGAACCATTCTTCACATCGGGCGCCGACGCTTCACATGGTCGTTATTGAATCTCCTCTTTTTAAAATCTCCTCCCAACTCGCTTCTTCTATTTTCATGGCTACCATTACCACCGAGTTCTTACCGCTTTCCCGTATTCTTCTTTCTCCACCGGGTTATCGTTATTCCGATGACTACTATCTTTGGTATGATCCTCGGTTATGGTCCCTCGGTTGAACGTATCGTCGTTATCTCGCTTCTAACAACTAAGCCCTCGCTTATAACATCCGAATAGAGAAAAATTTATGAGAAATGAGATATCGACGTATGCGCCGGTTTCAAACCTCTCGTAAACATCCGCGTATCGCTCCTCATTCTCCACCAAATGAGGTGCAAACCGATAACTCCGCAAACTTCGCCTCGTCTTTGGACACCGCCATGTTATTCTCGCTCCAATCTAATAAACTCCACTTCCTTCATATGACGAATACTTTCGTGGAAGTATTTATCATCGAATCGCTTTACAAACGCCTCCCACGACATGCCGAAAGGTACTGAATGGGTACGCTTCACGTATTCCCACCAAAGAATCACCCGCCACGGAACATAAAAAGTAGCGAATGGAACTTTCGTTCCTTCGCATCCCAAGACATCGAATATCTTGCAATTTGCTTGACCCATGTTTCCGCGTATGATCGGATCTGGCTTTCCCACTCAGTGGTCCCAACTCTTTGAACTGCTTGGTTTGTGACCACCCGTGAATTGCTATCATCTCCTCTGTATTTTGAACACGAAGTCTCCTCGTCTCGATTTTTGCATGAACCGCAAAAAAGCTTTTAAACATCCCCTCGCTCATCATCCGCCAAGGTGTGTTATTCATGGAGGTACATTGCCACTGTTGCATTCTCCTCGCTGTTAAGTACAGGTGCATCTCCACGGCCTCATTTACACCACTATTAATATTCTCAATCGACATTCTCAATTATCACCATAAAACAAGGGTTAATTAAGGAAATCAATCACATAATATCCCTATATATCGACCAACTAACAAATAAGCTTAGTAGACACACTAGCAAAGGATTTACTCGCCTCCCTCCTAGTTCTATTCCCCGATCTCCGCCAGAGATCATATCCTAAGCTCGATATTAACCGTGACGACCCCAAAATAGGTCCATTCCATCCAACCCATTCTCGAGTCGCCAAATACACGGTATGTAAACAACTACAACTTTATTATCACAACAATAAAATCTGTGAGTTTAAATACAAATATTATCTTCTAGATAATATTTATACTCAAATAAATCCTCATCACATTTATTGATACATTATTTTACAATAATGGTGAGGACTACTAAACAACTCTCTCTAAACCTTCATTTCATACCCCGACTAAGACTCGCTACATTCTCGCCTCCCGAGAAGAAAAATGGAACAACAAGGAAAAGGGTGAGCTCAACTAGCCCGATAAGAAGAATGTTATGACTAAGATAATATACAACAAATTATCGTTAGTCTCCAACGAGGAAAAATCGATAGAATACAATAGATAACAAGTTTCGCATCAATATTATTAAGCATTTAAATAATAATTCATGTAAGAGTTACGAGAGAATGAAATCTACTATAATCTATGAATTTAATAAATCCATCATCAATATTTTATCCTCGTAACATCAATCAATATTCATCTCAAATCAAATATTCATCTTTGCACCACAGCCAAAGATATTCATCAATCTGGCCATGTATGTTCATCTCAACACTGCTCATCTTTGCACTAAAGGCCAAAGATATTCATCACCATCGTGTTCATTTAAACACTGCTCATCTTTGACTACAAAAGCCAAAGATATTCTTCAGAATCATTCATCTCACTTCACAAGCCAAAGATATTCTTCGAAATCATTCATCTTTGCACACACGGTGCCAAAGATATTCAATAATATCATCATTTAAGACCGAGGATGATGAAAATATTTTTAAAAAAACGAATCCAAAGAAACAAAATGACAAGGATTAAGGATTCGTACTTGGTTTTATCCACATCCAAAAATACCTCAAAAATAATCACGTTGGTGTAAAATTCAAGAATGATCAAAACACGGATACAATCAAAGCTAGTATCCGTATTAGATATTTTAGACGAAAAGAAAAATTTTCATTTTCTATGAATAAAGTCT
The DNA here is from genome assembly GCA_020205615.1 of Panax quinquefolius. Lineage (NCBI taxonomy): Eukaryota > Viridiplantae > Streptophyta > Magnoliopsida > Apiales > Araliaceae > Panax > Panax quinquefolius. Next base: position 129,261,977 of record CM035172.1, on the reverse strand, counting down.
TGCGTATTCGTGAATAAGTGCCAGATATCGTGAATAAAGGCCAGACATCGTGAATAAGAATCTCACACCAAAAGATAGAAATTCCACAAAAAATATCTTCACGCTTACATTTAATAGTACTCGTGAATAAGAACTCGTGAATAGTAACTCATGAATAAGAACTCGTGAATAGAACTCATGAATAGTAACCCCGACATGAAAAAGTTCCAAATTTGATAAAAAGTACCAACCAATATTTCAAAGATAATGATATCAAGAATTAATATCATTTGAGAAGAAAATAACATCCCTTACCTCAAAGAATCAAGATTTCTAAGGAAAGGCTCAAGTGATGCCGAATGAAACTTGTACCAATAAAGAACTCTCAAAGTATCTAAATACTCACAAAATACGCTCAATAATATAGAGAGAGAAAGAGAAAACTTTGTTTCGTGTGATTTTCAATTCTAACTTAGCCTCTATTTATAGGAAAATGTTAGCCATACCAAGCGCACTTGACTGCTACACTGATGGCTTTTACCCGCTACTATTGCCACCCACCACATTTGAAATAAAATTCAGCACATTTTTCACCAACCACAAGTGGGGCCCACTCAATTCTAGAATTTTCTACCAAAATCAATTATAACCCCGATTTCCTAATCAGACACCTCTTAAAATTCATAACAAATCATTCGTGAATTTTAACGGTTCAAAATTTGTGGACATATACTCAACTTATGTATGTATAACATACCCAAAAATTACCACAATCCAACTATTTGATTAAAAATTATAACTCACGCAATACATCGTAAAAATACCGATTTGATTTTTAATACCTCCAATCCGACAAAATACAAAATAAAACATCTCAAAGATTAATTCCTTCATTAATAACCACATAAATAAATCCATCATTTATATTCATATAAAATAAATATTTCCTTATCATATAAATCAATAATTAATTATTCACAAATAATATTACGTAATCACATTTATGACAACCAGTCGTTCCTCAGAAAGAGGGGCTTTCCAATAAGGATCTCTCCTTATCGGCCGCCAAGTGAATTAGGTGACCAAACCTCTCCTTAGATGTAACTTTCTAGACATTGCCAATAATGTTATCTAATAATATTATTCAAATAATATGAATTATTGATCCGATAATGGAAATCAAGTGCGAGGACAATTATCGAACAACAATAATATAAAATATCAACGCAAAGAATTATCAAATCAATAAAATAAAATATTGAACAAGAACTCACCGTGAAAATTATTGAGTAGAGCCATCTTACGTACAAATCAATAATTCAACAATATCTGGTAATACCGCAGCCGCTATCCAAGCAACCACGCCAGACATCAGATTTTAACCACCGGTATTCCAAATGCCTTCTTATTTGTGAATAACTACGCCGTTATTTATAACCACCCAAACTTTGTCATTTTCCTCATCCAATCGCTTTCAAGTTATGGGGCCCACATACGGTCGCTACTGTCAGCATTTAATATTCCCCGACAAAGATTTAATATTCCACGACCAAACTAATATTCCCCGACAAAAATGAATATTTTATAACCATATTATTTAAAATATTTAGCATTTTACCCATAACTAACCACATTAATCAAATCCACCCTTACTATTTCAAAATAATAAATAAAGGAAATTCCTTTTATTTAAAAATTTTTGGTCTTACACCAACGATCGATAAATGCTCGATTAGCTACCTCCAAATGCCAATCACCAATTGATTGTACCCTTTAAAATTCTGAGCAAGGGAATCAGGAAATAATGGTGATAAGCAATTCTGGGAATACGAGGAATCAGGAATAATGGTCAATAACATGTATGTTGGAAGGTTTGACGAAACCACTTTGATTGACTCAGGTGGTTCCGATTGATCTGATGGGATTGCCCACAAGAGAAGATTTTGGACTTGGAAGGGATGCGCGAGGTGGTGAATTTTATCTGAGACGTGTAATTGGTGTTTTGTGCAGAGATCTTTTATCGAAATAATAAAACAAATGTTTAAGTGGAAATTATCACCTTAAGATTCCTTTTGCAAGCGGAATCTGAAATAATGGTCGTTAAACCAAATGTCGATTCAAGAGGCGGTTCACGATGATGGGTCGAGAGGTTTCGTAACAGTAAAACCACACGATTCAATTCATCCCACTCCAATTGATGCAGGAATTGATTGCCCACCGGAGAAGATTTTGGATGTTAGGTGTTCAGAATCAGAGAGTGCCGCTTGTCGCTATAAGTTCGAAGGGGATGCACAGAGGTGGAAAGCGATGAAAACAACAAAGGTGAAAAATTATGTCGAGACACTTAATCATGGAATTTGTGAGATCTTTATCGCCAGATTCTCCCATCATGGAAAGAGAGTATCTCGTCAATTCAAGAAAGATGATGAGTCCATCACTGATTTCACGATGAGATTTACTAGGTTGGCGGTGCTTTATCAACTCCGCAGGACCCGCAAATGTAACAAGCAAGAGAAGTTTAAGTGGAGGATTCATTATAGGTATCGACAACATCTCATTAATAACAAGTTTGCAATGTGTCTGCTGTGGCAAATGCGCTACCAAAATATTGAGATAGAGAATAGACTTTCGGTCTTCTAAACTAAATGGGGAGTCGAAGAGGGACAGAGATGAATCAACGGTATCAAACTTCAGCTCAAAGATGGGAGAAATCAGGTGGTCATTGAATAGAATCGTGGTGGCCAACAAAGGCGGGCGGTCGTAATCAAAACAGGGTTATCAACAGATGCCTCAAGTGGGGCGTAATCGTCACCGCAGCCACCTTGAATGGTCGTAATCGCCGCCGGTGACGTAATCGCCGCAAGTGGGCGTATAAAGGTCGTTATCCCAGACCACTGTGGGGGTAACTCCAAATCTTATCCCGATAGCTTCTTGTGCTACTTGTGGGGCTATTCATCCCGGGAGGCAGCCACATAGACTCATTGTGCATGCTTCTTATGGACGATGGTTTATATTTCTAGGATCAGACAGGTCCACGTGGTAATTGTGAAGGTGGTGATAATGGTGGCAATGGAGGTCAGCGTCAGGGTGGTCAAGTGTTTGCCTTGACATATAACCAGGTGGCAGGTGCACCAAGTATTGTTTCAGGCACTCTTTTAGTTGGTAATCGTGAGGCTTCTATTTTGTTTGATACTGGGTCTCTCATTCCGTTGTTGCTTGCCGGTCTTTTGTTCGGCTTTTGGGTGTGCCATCTCAATCTTTAGATTCTGTTATGTCTATTGCTACCCCGATGAGGACTTCAGTTATTATTTCTGATTTGTATCGAGGGTGTCCGATCAGTTTTGGGGATAAGATTCGTAGGACTAATCTTCTTCCGGCTAAGTATACACGATTTCGATATCATTCTTGGGATGGATCGGTTGGATAAACACCAAGCCACTATCGATTGTCGGCGGCGAAGGTTATATTTGGAGATGTGAAGTCTCCGCACTTAGATGTTTCGTGTTTCACAACCAAGTAGGTGGTGAAGTTGATTTTAGCTTTGAAGAATTTGGAAAGTTGGTGGCAAAGGGTTGTGAGGGGTATTTAGTGTTTGTGAAAGATACCTCTAAGGGTGAGTCTCAGTATTGAGGATGTTCCAATTGTTCGTGACTTTTCCGATGTGTTTCTGAGGAGTTGTCGTGGTTGTCACCACAAGGGGAAGTAGAGTTTGCTATTGAGCTTGTTCTGCAAGCGAGCCTATCTCTAGGGCTACGTGTCGGATGGCACCATTGAGTTACACAGGAGTTGAAGGAACATTCTGCGGGAGTCATTAGATCGTGGTGTGATTCGCCCAATGTTTCGTGCAAGTGCTCCTTGCTTGTTTGTAAAGAAGAAGGATGGGTCTATGAGGTTGTGTATAGACTACAAGGAGTTGAACAAGATTACCATCAGGAATCGGTATCCATTGTCGAGGATTGATGACTTGTTTGACCAACTTCAGGGGGCGAAGTATTTTCAAGATAGACTTGAGGTCGGGGTATCATCAGGTTGAGGTGAGGATGAGGATATCCCTAAGACAGACTTTTCGCTTTTCGATATGGACATTACGAGTTTCTGGTGATGCCATTCGGGTTGACTAACGCTCTGGCGGTGTTTATGGATTTAATGAATCAGGTGTTCAGGGAGTACTTGGACCAATTTGTCATTGTCTTTATTGATGACATTTTGGTTTACTCTAAGTCTAAGGAAGAACATGAGGAGCATCTTTACACAGTGTTGGGGATTTTGCAGAAAGAGAAGTTGTATGCTAAATTCTCTAAATTCGAGTTCTAGTTAGAGCAGGTTGCATTTTTGGGCCACGTTGTTTCTGCTGAGGGCATTAAGGTGGATCCTGCGAAGGTTGAGGCTATCACTAAATGGCCGAGACCTACTACAAATGATGTAGATTAGAGTTTCTTGGGTTAAGGTGGTATTATAGTCATTTATGGAAGGGTTTTCCTTTCTTGCCTTACCATTAACCCAGTTGATGAGAAAGGGCGTGAAGTTTGTGTGGAATGAGGAGCGTGAGAAGAGTTTCGAGGAATTAAAGAAACGACTTGTGACAGCTCCTATACTTGCATTGCCGTCGGGGACGGGAGGTTACCAGATTTATAGTGATGCTTCTAAGAAGGGCTTGGGGTGTGTTTTGATGCAACACGGTAAGGTGATTGCTTATGATTCTAGGCAGCTTAAACCTTATGAGGTGAACTACCCCACACATAATTTGGAGTTGGTAGCGGTGATCTTTGCCTTAAAGATTTGGAGGCATTATTTGTATGGAGAGACTTGTGATATCTTCACCGATCACAAAAAAGTCTTAAATACATTTTCACTCAGAAGGAGCTCAATATGAGGCAAAGGCGTTGGTTAGAGCTTCTAAAAGATTATGATGCGAGGATTCAGTATCACCTGGGAAAGGCAAATGTGGTTGCAGATGCTCTTAGCAGAAAGAGTTTTGGGAGTGTAGCAGCCCTTATTACACAACCTCAGCTTATTTCGGATATAGAGCGGATCGAGGTGGAGTTGTATGTACGAGGTTCAGATGGGCATTTGGCGGGTATGAGAGTTGAGCCCTCTCTTATCTCGCAGGTTAAAGAAGCTCAAAAAGAAGATGGGGAGTTGTGGAGTATGACGCAAAATCTAAAGGAGGAAAGCGAATTGAGTTTCGTATTGATGACCATGGTGTGATTTGGTTGGTGAACGGTTGTGTGTACCATCTGGATCCAATCATTCGAGAGGTTGTTGTTGGTGAGGCTCATAGTTCACCATTTTCTATTCATCCGTGTTCTACAAAGATGTATAGGATTTGAAGAAGAATTTTTGGTGAAATGGGATGAAACGAGACGTGGTTTAACATGTTGGGAAGTGCCTCACTTGTCGCCAGAAGTGAAGATAGAACATCAACGAGCTAGTGGCTTGTTGCAACAGCTGTAGACATTCCAAAGTAGAAGTGGGAGGATATCACGATGGATTTTGTGACCGGGTTTGTCAAGACTTTCGTGAAGAATGATGCCATTTGGTAGTGGTGGACCGGCTAACCAAATCGGCACACTTTTTTCGCTATCCATGAGGGTTACTCGGTGGATAGGTTGGCACATATCTTTCAAAGGAGATTGTTATACTTCATGGTACTCCCAAGTTAATATTGTTTCGGATCGGGACCCACGGTTCACTTCTTCACGATTTTGGAAAGGGTTTCAATGAACTTGGGGCACTCTACTCGACTTCGTGATTTCTTTCCATCCGCAAACCGATGGGCAATCCGAGAGGACTATTCGGACATTAGAGGATATGTTGAGGTCTTGTGCACTTGAGTGGTTTGTAATCGGATGATTACTTGAGCCTAGTTGAGTTTTCTTATAACAACAAATGGCACGCAAGTATTGGAATGGCTCTGTTTGAGGCACCGTATGGTAGAAAGTGCTCCGCACCAACTTGTTGGGATGAGGTCGACGAAAAGGGCCATGTAGGGCTTCGAGTTAGTTCAAATCACTACTTTAGAGAAGGTAGCGTTGGCTAAGGAGAAATTGAAGCCTCGATCATTTACGTAAGTGTTATCTTGATAAGCATAAGAGGACTTTAGAGTTTAAATCTGTGAACATGTGTTTCTAAAAGTTTCTTCTTGGAAGGGCATTCGGCGATTGGGTTGAAAGGAAAGCTTAGTCCGCGATATATCGGTCCATTTGAGATTTTGGAGAGGGTTGGTGAAGTTGCATATCGGTTAGCTTTGCCTCCACAAATAGCTCAGCTCACGTACAATGTGTTCCATGTGCTCCGGTGTTGAGGAGTTATCATTATCATCCGCTTTCATGTGGTGCAATATCCATTCGATAAGATTCGGAGGATCTTACTTGTGAGGAGAAAAGTCGAGGCGATTTTGGATCGTCAAGAAAGGATTATGAGGAGGAAGACTATTCCATTTGTTAAGGTTCTCGTGGAGGAACCATTCTTGATGAAAGCCACTTGGGAGCTTGAGGAGTTCATTCGAGCTTTAATATCCGCATCTTTTGATAATTAGGTACGTTATTCTTTTGATTCTGGGACGAAATTCTTTTAAGGGTAGGTGATGTAATAATTCAAAAAATAATAATATTAAATAATAAAAATTACCTTGTTTTAAAACATATTTTTTTGGATGTCATTTATTTTGGGTCAAAATAATCATTTAATTTTGTGGGCTAATGTAATAATAAGTGTGGATAAATTAAATTGGTAAAATTGAGCTTTAAAATTTAGTGGATCAAATTTATAATTGTGTAATCTTAAAATTCTATTAAAATTTGGAGAATTAATAAAATATGTTAATTAATAAAATCTGCTTTTAAGTAAATAAATAACTAAACCTAATCTTATTTTCCTTATACAACCTTAGAAAGAGAAAAGGAGAAAGTCACTTTATTATAATTTTGAAAGAAGTGCGTGACGTAATAGAAAGGAACACAGTATGTTTGTTTGTTCTTTGTCATTTTTTTTCATCTTTGTATATCAATTAAAAACCGACTTAATCACGTGGCAAGTGGTCCTGAGAGTAGTGTTTCATTAAATCATATATATGTATATATGATTATGGAATTCGTGATATATGTATCACGAGTATATATGTATACTTGATAAACCATGTTAAGGAATTTAGATGATATCATTCACTTATATATATTTCGTAAATTTTATTATTTTTATTTTATTTTTTTATTTTGAACTATTGTTACATAATTGTGTTATATATATATATATATTAGAGTTATTTATTTTTTGTCTAAAATAATAAAAAGGTTAATGATTAAAAGATTAATTTTAATTTAATTTGAATTTGTCTCATAAACTAATGTAAATTAGAAAATAAATTCATGTTATTATAAATTATAGTTATTATGTAACTTATAGTTATTATTATTTTGTGTAATTAGTTCGAACGAAAGGAATTTAACGAACTATATTGGGATAAAAATTTAGGGTATTACATTGCTTAATCCAGGTACGGATTCCGTACTCTTTCAGCGAGACTCTTTTGTTTTTAATTTGTTCGTTTCATGTTGCTTTTTTGAAATTAGTATTTGCCTCTCATGATTATTTCTTGTCAAATTCATTGTGATAGTTTCGTTTGGCGTTCATAGTTGGAACTCATAATTGTACTCTGTAGACTAGTACAACATGTCTAAATTTATTTTAATATTTGTAGTAATGTGCATGTTAATATTTTTGGAGACTTTGTGTTGATATCTCGTTTCAGTTTAACATGTACATGTTAGAACCCCTTTGTTGTGTGGCATGTGTTGTGACATTATATTTTGTTAGAATACTGTAAGGTATACCTGAGCTATAACCACATGTGGGGGTACCACAGGCATGCCTTCTTGGCACCGAGGGCATGACACCTTCCGCCAAGCGGTGTGATCACCCACTGCGTCTCCGTTTTGTGCTCCGGTGGGAGTTGGCCATTTGATGTTTTGTTGTGGGAGGCGTATGGGTCGACCCTAGTTTTCTATTCTATTCTGTTATGCGGATTGGTGATGTTTGTGCCAAACACACCTTCCGATTTTTCACGCATCTGGATTGCGCAGTCCGATGTGTGATTGTCTGTGTGGCATTATTTGACTTGCCTGTGTGGCAAGGTATATTACTATTTATTTTGAGCTCGATATGAAATAACACCCATCCATTTGATTCAGCCTATTATTTCGTTGTGTTAGTTTTGTTCGTTTCGTTTCGTCTCTTTTCATTTAATTGAGTTAGTTATTTTGGTTCATTATTTGTATTCTATATCCGTATTCGACATTTGGCTCATCTTTGTGTTTTCTTCCAAAGCAGTAATCGGGGGATCAAGGGCAAGTGTGATGAGAGCTCCTTCATTCCAATTAATGGTTTAGAAATATTCTGTTTAGGCTTGATATGCTTTTTATTTAGAATTGTAATAATTATTTTAGATTGTGGTTTGAGCGATTGTGGCATTTATTATGGTTTGTCTTATAAGATTTAATTATTATGAGATTATTCTTTTGTGGTTTGTAGTCTTGTGATATTCGTTAGTTACATTTGTGTGGTGCGTAACTTCTCTTTTCTATTTTGGAAAGGGGTGTTACAATCACTCTGCTCTCGACTAGTAGTCCAAACTACATTCTCATTTCTTGAAGAGAACAATGAAAGAAAGGGTGAGCTCAACTAGCCCTAAGAAGAAATATTATGACTAAGATAATGCGTAATAAATTATCATTAGCCTTCAACAGTATAACAACAAGTTTTAGATCAAAAACTGCAGCTTTAATAAACAATCCATTAAAGAGTCAAGTAAAATATAAAATCTACTATCTTCTATGATTTAAAAATTTTTTTCACTAACTTTATCGGCCGAGACTCGACAATAAATAATCCACATCATTAACTCATCCCCGCACTACAAAAGCCAAGGATATTTTTAGTATCACGACCACGAATTATCCATGCACTACGGGCCAAAGATAATTGTGTTTTCATCAACAAATCCTCGATCATGCCATAAAACAATTCATCTTTTGCACCCTTAGTCAAGAGAATCCATAGCCATAATCATACCAAAAACTGTCCCACCAATGCACTACGGGCAATGAGAACTTTACCACATCATTTGTAACATTACGGTCCATGATTACACCAATAATCCTCGGTCATAATCATACCAAGTCCATCTATGTACTACACAAAGCCACATACGACTTTCAACAAAATATAAAACATGAGGATGATGACAATGATATAAGAATTCAATAAAATAAGTTCAAGAATTAATTTGTTCAGGAACCAATAACGTCCAAATTATCAACATGATATTTCTTTGTGAGTAAAATTCAAGAATGCTCGGAAGAATATTTCCATGAAAAGATATCGGATGAAGCGCAAATATCAAGGATATTCCACTAATTTCATGGAGTATAGAAGTTAAAACTTTAACCAACCGAGTATAATAAAGAATGGAATAACAAAAGAAATCACCAAGCACGCGATAGGCGCATGCACGCACGTGTTATTCCAACAGTAATAATAAATAACGGAACCCGGTCCCACGTAGATCGCATGCATGTGATATATTCCAATGTAATAATAAATAATGGAACCAGGTCATGCGTAAAAGCACGTGCGGGATGTTCCAATGAATGATAAATAATGGAACTAGGTCCCAGAAAACGCACGAGACAAGATGTTCCAAAAGAATAATAAAGAATGGAATAATGAAGAATTTCACCAAGTATAGGGTAGCCACGATATCAAAGTTATTCCAATGTAATAATAAAGAATGGAATAATGTAAGTTCTCTTCATGGATAAAAAGAAATAATACTCCCTACGAGTACAAATAAATAATATCCCTTACCTTAAAAAGAAGAGTCTTGGATATAGGAGTAGTGAAGTAGCAAAATACTTTTCTTCTTTCTCTCTATAATTTCTATAATAATTGCTCTAAAGCTTTTGTGAATTGGTGAGAAATGAAGGAAGAATGAGCTTCATTTATAGGAAAATATAGTTTTGATAATTGCACGCTTTTGGGGCTCGAAATATTACAAGATAATACCTTCCTCTTTTCCTTCATTTTTAATTTAGTCCTCGCAAATATTATCAAACTTGCACCAACTCCCTAATAGTAAATAATGTGAATCAATAGTAAAACATGTGACTCAATAGTTCTAATCATGTGATAAAACAATTACAAAGATAAGTACTCTCCATCTATACCTCCATTTTAACTTAGTCATGCAAAGATTATCAATCTTGCACCACCACCCCCCTAATAATAGTATAAGAATGTGAATCAATAGTACCCGTGAATAAGTAACTCATGAATAGTAACATGTAAATAATAACTCGTGAATAGTAACTTCGTAAATAGTAACTCGTGAATAGTATTTCAATACCGAAAAGTGCTCCAGATACCGAGTGAACAATATAACCTCCGACATCAATTATCATCAAAATAAATGTCAATTTTCACTAACACTAATAATTCCAACACAATGAAACAATCAATTTCATCTTTAATCAACACAACTTATTCATCATTAATATTATAACTCACAATAATTAACAACCGGTGTCGCTTCTGTGAAAGAATGGGCTTTCCGATAAGGATTTCTCCTTATTAGCGCAATTAGGTGACCAAACCTCTCGATGTAACTTCTAGACATTGTCAATATTGAAAATAATAATATGAATAACTTTGTCGTCTCAATTATTGATTTAATAATAATAAATATTATGCAGAGATGATACTTGTGACAATAATTGAATCAATAATATGAGAGATATGATGCGGCAATTCTTATAGCAATAATTGAGTATAATCGAGTGACTTCTTACGTAAGTATCAATAATCAATACTGGTGTATTACTACGCAACCACGCCAGACATCGTACTTTTTACTACCGGTAGTTCAACGCTTTTAATCTGGTAACACTTTTGCCGTTATTTTCATAAAAGTATTTTTGTGCGTTTTCAATCCGACAATAATTCCGTTCTTGGGTCCACTTAATGATTGTATCGTCAATCGGATATTCCTCGACAAAAAAGAATATTCCTCGACCAATCGAATATTATATAACAACTTATGTGCTTTTACAAAAATTTATACATACTACCCACAACTATAACATTATATCAAATCCACTCCATAATAAAAAAAAATAAAAAATTATTTTGAGAAAATTAAATATTTATTCATAAAATCTGGGGTCTCACAATCTCCCCTCCTTATGGAATTTCGCCTCTCGAATTTTACGTGCGGCATACTGAAATGTCAAGAGATGAGGATACCGACTTCATTTTGATTCTAACTCTTGAGGTATAACCTTTGAGTGTTGAATACGATCCTTCTTATCCAAGATTTTAAAATGTATCTCATCATACGTTAAATCATCTGCTATCTCGTCCGGTTCTAAATTAATAATGTGGTTCGGGTCGTCCACATAATTACGTAACGTCAATACGTTAAAAAAACGTTATGAACACGCGACATACTTTGCTGTAAAACGAGTCTATGAGCCATAGTTCCTACTCGATCGAGGATTTCAAATGGGTCAATTAAATCGAGGGTTGAGATTTCCTCTCTTCATCGATTCATGCTTCTAGAATAACGCCCTCTTGAACCTTCTTCATTCATCAGCTCTGAGTATGTAGCTTGAACGGCTTTAACTTATCGATTAAAGTCGATTCTAATTGTATATTCGTTATCTTCACGTGGGTTCCTAGATTCTTTAACTCTATCTTCATCATTTGTAAGTCGCATTTAAAATGGGTCTTTGTGTTAACAACATCGCACTCGTAAACACATCGATCTTTCTACTCAACGCTGTCGGCCTACCACGCTTCTTTCCCCACGATGGTATTGAAATGGCACGATCAGTAATCTTAACAACAACCAACGCCTTTGGTATATTACGCTTCATTTTAAGTAAAGAAATATTTGAGGGTTTTAGAAATGGGTTTTGTACTGGGGTCAATGAAAGTATTATGCATACAAGCCAATCATGTTTGATGATAAAGCATATACTTTGTAACAATCTTATTTATTTATTAATAAAAAGTATTAATTTATTAAAGGCTTTTAATTATCTACATGATGTCGTTTTATAATATGTGATAAACCCATAGTTTTAAGCAATGCTTTTAGAATAATGATGATGATCATTCTAATGAGATCTAAATTCTTAGAAAGCTTAAAACTAAAATAGTTCCCAATCATTGGATTACTAAATTGGGGATTAGTGAATCCGGATAGATTGGTACATACGTTGCTTGCTTTCATTGGATGAGGATGATTGATCTCACGATCATTTGTGTGGAGACACTAAAGCAGTGTATGTAGGTGCTTATTAGAGAATAAGTTCATTGAACGTGGCTCGCTAAGGAATACCTAATGGAGTTTTATTTGCCTGTCAATAGGAATTCATGTAGTGATAGTAGTACAAGTAATCCTTGGACTTGAGATCATCATAGTATCTTATGTATGATGAGTTATACTTTGACTTATTCCTTAAGACCCTTAGGGTATATCAAAGGGTATGCTTGGGTATAATAAGTTATACATGGAGATAATGTATGATCAATAAAGAATCTACCACTTCTAATAAAGAAGAGAAATGTCCTATGTGATTCGATAAATGACAACTCAAAGAGTCCTTGGCGAAGCGTAATGAAATTAGAAAGGAGTTTCTAATTTGCATTATTTGAGTTGTGCATTTAAGATCGAAATACATATAATTAAATAAAATAAGACTTGATAATTCCATGTCTTATATTTAATTGGGACATCAGATGGTGGAAGGATTGAATTATTTCGGTAACTATTTACTCAAAGGTTCTTTTATGATTAATGTTGAAATCTATATTATCTGGAAAGTCGTTGATCGCTAGGAGGCTTATCCCTATTGTAGAATAAATATTATTTATTTAAATAAATTAATTATTTAATTTATTTATTTAAATAAGATTAAATTGTTCTAATTGATTTATTCACAACCTGGTTTAATATGGAGAACCTAAAGGGTCACACCATAAAAGGAAGAATAATTATTTAAGAAGTTAATGGCATAATCGTAATAATATGTTAAGTATATTTAATTTAATCTATGGTGATAGAATAAATTAAATAGCTTAATATTTATTATTTAATATTTTAGAAATATTAAATATAAATTAATAAGAGGAGTCTTATTAATATTATTACAATTATTATTATTTTAATTTCTAAAAGAGTTTAGGAATTAATTTAATATAAGTACTCTCATTTATTCCTAATAGGATTAGGAGGGAAAATTAGTTAAAGGAGTTTAATTAATTATCCCTAATAAGATTAGGGAGCTTAATTAATTAAAAGAATTTAATTAATTAAATAAAACCCAATTCCTTAATTGTTAAGGAGGGTGGCCCACACATCAATAAATAAGAGAGTCTTATTATGGGTGTGGGGGTTGTTGACTTTAACAAAGACGTAAAATTCCAATTTGTTGGAGAGTACCTTTTCTATAGAGATAGAAAATTAGGGTTTGAGCCATAATACCCATCTTCTTGAATTTTATTCTTCCTTGGTGGATCACCTCTGAGAGGCCAAACATTTGGGTGGCTAACGTTGATCAAAGGAAGGAACCAAACCCGATGGATTCAAGTTGAACACGAAAGGATTTGGAGGTGAACTTGTGCACGAGGAAGCTCGATCTTCAAGGTGTATGATTTTATTCTTTATCTTTTCGCTTAATTAATAATTATGCATAAAGGGTGATCCGGTATATGGTTTGTAAATTTTTAAACTCGATTTTACACGCTTCGCATTTTTATGCAATTTGATTACGTTTATGAATATTACAAACTCTAACGATGGCATCGAGCCCAAACCTTTATGCAAATTATTAATTGTTTTAATTTAATATGTATATTGAACAATTTAATTTAATTGGGCATATTTTTAGAAAAAATTTAATTGGGCATAAAAAACATTTATAAAAATTTTTTTTTAAAAAAAAAAATATATATATATATATATATATATATATATATTATGTAGTATAATGGTATAATTTAGCTCTTTTTGGTCGCAAATCAAGAGTTAGTTTTTTTTTAAAAAAAAAAAAATGAAAACATGAAAACCAAGTCAAGTTACGCAATTTTTTTTTTTATAAAATCGAGTTAGTTTTTTTTTGTGTTATTGTATTATTTATATATATATATATATATATATATATATATATATATATATTGATTATTATAATATATATATATATATATATATATATATATATATATATATATATCTTAATTATTTTATAATTAAAATAAAATGTTTATTTTAATTTTAAAATAAAAGTTTATTTTAATATTAAAATAAAAAGATTTATTTTAATTTTAAAATTAGAATTTCATGCTAACTAATTTGAGTTGGAATTGGATTCCATAATAACTAATTGGAGTTGAAATTGGATTTATTTTTCCTAAAATAAAGGAGTTTATTTGTGAATAGGAAGTAAATCCATCTTTCCTTAAATAAAGGAGTTTATTTAGATATGAAATAGGATTTCATATTATTCAAAATAAAAGAGTTTATTTGTGAATAGGAAAGAAAATCCGTATTTCCTTAAATAAAGGAGTTTATTTAGATATGAAATTAGATTTCATATTATTCAAAATAAAGGAGTTTATTTATGAATAGGAAAGATAATTCCAATGTTTCCTTTAATAAAAGATTTTTTTTACATGGAATTGGATTCCATAATTAATTAAAATAAAAGAGTTTATTTTAATTAAAGATTTTTTTTACTTGGAATTGGATTCCATAATTAATTAAAATAAAGGAGTTTATTTTGATTAAAGATTTTGATTAAAATAAAATAGTTTATTTTATTCAAAATTAGATAAATTAAAATAAAATAGTTTTATTTTGATTTAAATTTGGATTAAAATAAAGGAGTTTATTTTGATTCAAAACTAGATTTTATACTAATTAAATTTGCCCATTAAATGATATCAATATATATATTAAATGTTTATTATTCATGAGATGAATGTTATTTATTGATGCGTATGGTGATGTGTATGATAATAAATGGGATTGATTATGACTATCACCAATGCGATTGGATTTTATTTTAGTTGGATGCATGAATGTATGGGTTTTATTAAATGGGGTCTCACAGACTGCCTTCTCTAATTTTTCTTAATGTAAATTCTATCTCTCTCCTATGTAATTCCCTCGATCACGATCAAGGTTTCTATTTATTTTAAAATAGTTATGTAATAGGAATAGTTAGAATTAAATTTTGAAGAATTAGAGATCAAAGAGCAAGGAGCGCTTGAAGACCCGCTTGTGATGGAGCCCGGTGTTTAAATGTAATAGTTATATTTAAATATTAATTCTTGCACCCTAGGGTTTGACCTTTTGGTTCACTTGGTGGCTCTAGTGAACCAAACTAGAATAAAAATCCATAATCAATTCGGGTAGAATATAGTATTCTATATGTGCATGCTTATACTATATATATTATATATTATAAAACATGCTTCGTGATATTCATTAATATGACGCGTATTTTATATATATATAATGCATGCCGCTTAAACAAGATGAGACAAATTAATAACAAACCCCTCAAAATTTATATTTAAGTCCTAAGCGTTCAAAGATATTTGGAATATCGAACGTGCCTTCTAGCATGATAAAATTAATAGAGTATTAAATATTTAATATGAGTTTGTTGTGTCACCACAAGGCAAGTATTAAGTATTTAAGATGTTAATTTATCACATTTGATGCTTATAAAGAAAATTGAACAATATTGTTTTGTTGTGTCACCACAAGGATGATATTTTTCTTTTTTGAATATATGGAGTGCTAGGTCGGACTTAACTTGGATAATTTTGATTCTATGTGCCACCACTGATCAAAATAATCTAAGAGGCAAAAGAGAAAGGAGTTACATAGTTGATGTAATTGACAAAAGTTGTCTACCTATTTATTTATATATAGTTTGTTGTGTCACCACAAAGCTATATACATTTGAAATGGGATCCTTATTCTCACTAGCAAATCTTTAATTAGATTTTTGCCGAACTATATAAGTGAGGTAATATAGTTTGAAGAAAATAGTGGAAGATACCAATTTAAAACAAGACCTAAATTATTTTGGTAATTAATAAAAGAATGTATGTTAAAATGTTGTTAATTATAAATTCATTTACGAAATTTTACAATGTCTAAAATTACTATCAACGCTGAGCATATTAGATGCTAAATTAACCGAATCAAATTAAACTGGATTGGTTAAGGAATTTGAGAATAGTTCTCATAGTGAAAAGCTATCTTATGTCCTTAATCGCCTATCCTCGCAGATGGTTGCGCGATAATGCCTCGAGGAAGACATTGCTACTTTTAGAAAGTGGCAAGATGATGCACATTGGCTCAATGCATCATGCTCGCATCAGCATCTACGAGTAACGAGCTTCAAATAATCGGCGATGAAACTATGGATGCTCTACCATATTCCCCGCATCAAGTAGTTGATGGTGAGGAAAGTAGGACTGATAGATATCGATATCTAAGGAGCTCTTCCAATCTAGAATGGCCAATAACACTATAAGTAGACAAAAAAGTTCTTAACATAATCAATTTGATTGATCAATTAGGACAACTGGTTTTGTCATGGATGGAGAGTTGAGCCAAGATTTGATCTTGCCCTAACTCCTGGACTCCTTTCACAATTATTGTGAATTTTTCATATGAACAAGCTAGATATCTGCCTCGCTGATTTGCTTAACATATTGAAAAATGATGAGAGTCACTTTCCAACCAAGAAAGATCAAGTCTTACTAGTAGGGGCCAAAGAATCTTCTGAAAAGAAGAACGATTCAAAGAAGGTAAATAGAAAGGCGTAAACAAAGGATAATAAGAACAAAACTGATACGGATAGCAAAGGAGTTTGCTTCCACCGCAATAAGCACGGACATTGAAAAGAAATCATGAAGTATCTTGCGCAGAGGCTAACCAAAGAAGCTTAGTGAAGTTTCGGTTATAAATACAAATTTGTTCATGATTTAAAATAAAATTTTCTTTAAGTCAAGGTTCTACTTGGGTATTGGATACTGATTTTGGTTATCATAAATATAGATTTATGAAGGGACCAAGCGTAAGTAGAAAGCTAAACAAATATAAGTAATCTTATGTGTGGAAAATGAAGCAAAGGTTCTGCATTAGCCATAGAAACTTATAGTTTAGCAATGCCTACTGGGCAAGTCTATTAAGTCAATAAGTTGTTATTGTATTCCAGCTCTCGTTGGAAAACATTATTTCCATTTTATTGTTGGACAATGAAATCTTTGGTATTATAATTAAGAACAATTGTTGTTCTATTTATAATAATAATGTTTTGTATAGAACTGGAATATTACTTAATAGATTTTGTATACTTGACTTACGTGGAAAATTATTTTATAAATTGAACAAAATAATATAAGAAAAGGAGATGATCATTCAAAGAGTTGAATATATGTATTTGTTGAAATACAAGTATGAATTATTTGAAAGGTTCAAAGAATTCAGAAATGAAACAAATTGGCAATGTATTAAGATTCTTTGATTAGATCAAGGAATAAATACTTGTGCAATAAGTTTCTGCATCATCTCAAATGGTTTTTCTCATAATGGACACCTCATGATACGTAATAATTGATTGATGTATCTGAAAGGAAAAATCGTACCTTGTTGGACATGGTGCGGTCCATAATGATTTTACCGACATTTCAGTATCCCTCTAGGGTCATATCCTAGAAATGGCTGCATATCTACAAAATGGTAACCTCAAAATCCAAATTTCAAGACTCCATAAAAGTTATGGACAGGGAGGATTCCTAATCTTAAGTATGTTAAGATAAGGGGTTGTCCAACTTATGTGAAAAGGTTTCAAAGGATAAGCTTGGGACAAGATTTGACAAGTACAATTTGTGGGACATCCTAAAGTAAGTTTAGGGTATATGTTCTATAATCCTACTTAGCAAAAGGTGTTTGTTATGAAACACGCCGCCTTCTAAGATAAATGTGTTTATTATTGAAGGGGCTAGTGGGAGGATAATAGATCTTGAAGAGCTTCAAGAACCACAAAACACTATAAGTCAAATAAGAGGAACTTGTAGATAGACCTATTGTACCTGGCCAAACCGAATCATAAATCGGAATAGTCTCAAAGATACCTAGGAGGTATGGATTCATCATAGATGATGATGATGAGGTACACATCATAGAAGATGATGATCCAGGTTATATACGATGAGGAGGTAAGTGTTGTAGACACTCGGAGAAATGGATTGAAGCAAGTTTCTCAAATATGGAACATTCGTTTTGATGAGGCAATCAAAAGAGTTTGATTTTATCAAAAATAAGAATGAACCTAGTGTGTACAAAAGGGTCGATTAGGGAGCTGCCAGACATTCCTAATATTATATGTTGATATACTACGAATAAGGAATGATATACCAATGCTACAATCAAGAAAGATAAAGTTGTTCAAACATTCCTCCATGAATGGTTTGGGAAGAGTATATTAATTGGGATAAAATCTATATAGATAGATACAAGAGGATGCTCAACTTAACCCAAGGAACGATATTCATTTGATGCTAAAGTCGTTTAGCATGGCAAACTCAAGAGATGTCTCATGTTGATGAGCTATGGAGTGTATCTCTCTTAATAGTCCCCACAGACTCAAAAAAGAGAGAGGTCGCATGAGTGACAATCATGTATGCAATGAAATGTACGAGACCCGATGTTGATCGATCATATATATATGGAGAAGTTCACTATGAGTCAAGTGAAAAACATCTTAAAGTGCTTGGCCAAGACTAAGGATGTGATCATATTCATGGTGGGTCTTAATTAAAACTAGAGGGCTTAACAGACTCAAGTTTTTCGAGACGGACAAGACGACGAAAAATCCACTTTAAGGTAAAGCGTTATCTTGAACAAGTGGTGCGAAGAATTGAAAGGTTCCAAACAAAGAAAAGAGTTCTTTGGTTTAGTGATAAAGACAAAGTATATAGCTATAAATGAAGCTATGAAGTTGATTGTTTGGATTAAAAGTTCATTACAGAACTAGGAATAGTTCCTAAGTCTCATCTTGGATCTAAACATGTGTTGTGGCACTTTCATTTGATTATTAGAATCATTGAAAGATGGGAAATCACTATAGAGATGGTGGACTCTCAAGAACAACATTACATATCCATTAACTAAAGCTTATCCAACAAAGGGATAATCGCCACTTAGAAGAAGAGTATAAGATACAATGGCGATTGGCTTTAGTGCAAGTGGGAGATTGAAAGTAATATGCACACAAGCCAATCATGTTTGATGATAAAGCATATACTTTGTAACAATCTTATTCATTTATTAATAAAAAGTATTAATTTATTAAAGGCTTTTAATTATCTACATGATGTTTGTTTTATAATATGTGATAAACCCATAGTTTTAAGCAATGCTTTTAGAATAATGATGATGATCATTCTAATGAGATCTAAATTCTTAGAAAGCTTAAAACTAAAATAGTTCCCAATCATTGGATTACTAAATTGGGGATTAGTGAATCCGGATAGATTGGTACATACGTTGCTTGCTCATTGGATGAGGATGATTGATCTCATAATCATTTGTGTGGAGACACTAAAGCAAGTATGTAGGTGCTTATTAGAGAATAAGTTCATTGAACGTGGCTCGCTAAGGAATACCTAATGGAGTTTTATTTGCCTGTCAATAGGAATTCCTGTAGTGATAGTAGTACAAGTAATCCTTGGACTTGAGATCATCATAGTATCTTATGTATGATGAGTTATACTTTGACTTATTCCTTAAGACCCTTAGGGTATATCAAAGGGTATGCTTGGATATAATAAGTTGTACATGGAGATAATGTATGATCAATAAAGAATCTACCACTTCTAATAAAAGAAGAGAAATGTCCTATGTGATTCGATAAATGACAACTCAGTAGTCCTTGGCCAAGGCAGAATGAAATTAGAAAGGAGTTTCTAATTTGCATTATTTGGAGTTGTGCATTTAAGAGTCGAAATACATATAATTAAATAAAATAAGACTTGACAATAATTCCATGTCTTATATTTAATTGGGACATCAGATGGTGGAAGGATTGAATTGTCGGTAACTATTTACTCAAAGGTTCTTTTATGATTAATGTTGAAATCATATTATCCGGAAAGTCGTTGATCGCTAGGAGGCTTATCCCTATTGTAGAATAAATATTATTTATTTAAATAAATTAATTATTTAATTTATTTATTTAAATAAGATTAGAATTATTCTAATTGATTTATTCACAACCTAGGTTTAATATGGAGAACCTAAAGGGTCACACCATAAAAGGAAGAATAATTATTTAAGAAGTTAATGGCATAATCGTAATAATATATATGTTAAGTATATTTAATTTAATCTATGGTGATAGAATAAATTAAATAGCTTAATATTATTATTTAATATTTTAGAAATATTAAATATAAATTAATAAGAGGAGTCTTATTAATATTATTACAATTATTATTATTTTAATTTCTAAAAGAGTTTAGGAATTAATTTAATATAAGTACTCTCATTTATTCCTAATAGGATTAGGAGGGAAAATTAGTTAAAGGAGTTTAATTAATTATCCCTAATAAGATTAGGGAGCTTAATTAATTAAAAGAATTTAATTAATTAAATAAAACCCAATTCCTTAATTGTTAAGGTGGGTGGCCCACATCTATAAATAAGAGGAGTCTTATTATGGGTGTGGGGGTTGTTGACTTTTACAACGATATAATTCCAATTTGTTGGAGAGTACCTTTTCTATAGAGAAAGAAAATTAGGGTTTGAGCCAAATACCCCTTCTTCTTGAATCTTTATTTTTCCTTGGTGGATCACCTCTAGAGGCCAAACATATGGGTGGCTAACGTTGATCAAAGGAAGGAACCAAACCCGATGGATTCAAGTTGAACACGAAAGGATTTGGAGGTGAACTTGTACCTGAGGAAGCTCGATCTTCAAGGGTATGATTTTATTCTTTATCTTTTCGTTTAATTAATAATTATGCATAAAGGGTGATCCGGGTATATGGTTTGTAAATTTTTTAAACTCTGATTTTACACGTTTCCGCATTTTTATGCAATTTGATTGCGTTCAAGAATATTACAAACCTAACATTGTGCACTTGAGTGGTTGGGTAATTGGGATGATTACTTGAGCCTAGTTGAGTTTGCTTATAACAACAGCTGGCATGCAAGTATTGGAATGGCTCCGTTTGAGGCACTGTATGGTAGAAAGTGTCGGGCACCAACTTGTTGGGATGAGGTTAGCGAAAAGGCCATAGAAGGGCCTGAGTTAGTTCAAATCACTACGGAGAAGGTAGCAGTGGCCAAGGAGAAATTGAAGTTGGCTCGATCACGACAGAAGTGTTATGCTGATAAGCATAGGAGGAATTTAGAGTTTAAATCTGATGAACATGTGTTTCTAAAAGTTTCTCCTTGGAAGGGCATTCAGCGATTTGGGTTGAAAGGAAAGCTTAGTCCGTGATATATCGGTCCATTTGAGATTTTGGAGAGGGTTGGTGAAGTTGCATATCGGTTAGCTTTGCCTCCACAGCTAGCTCACGTGCACAATGTGTTCCATGTGTCGGTGTTGAGGAGTTATCATTATCATCCGTTGCATGTGGTGCAATATCCATTCAATAAGATTCGGGAGGATCTTACTTGTGACGAGAAAGCTGAGGTGATTTTGGATCGTCAAGAAAGGATTATGAGGAGGAAGACTATTCCGTTTGTTAAGGTTCTGTGGAGGAACCATTCGGAGCGAGAAGCCACTTGGGAGCTTGAGGAGTCTATTCGAGCGAAATATCCGCATCTTTTTGATAATTAGGTACGTTCTATTCTTTTGATTCCGGGGACAAAATTCTTTTAAGGGGTAGGTAATGTAATACCCGAAAAAAATAATAATATTAAATAATAAAAAAATCACCTTGTTTTAAAACATATTTTTTTGGATGTCATTTATTTTGGGTCAAAATAATCATTTAATTTTTGTGGGCTAATGTAATAATAAGTGTGGATAAATTAAATTGGTAAAATTGAGCTTTAAAATTTAGTGGGTCAAATTTATAATTGTGTAATCTTAAAATTCTATTAAAATTTAAAGAATTAATAAAATCTATTTTTAAGTAAATAAATAACTAAACCTAATCTTATTTTCCTTATACAACCTTAGAAGAAAGAGAAAAGGAGAAAGCCGCCTCTTATTATAATTTTGAGAGAAGTGCGTATCAGAATAGAAAAGGAACACATGTATGTTTGTTTGTTCTTTGTCATTTTTTTTTTCATCTTTGTATATCAATTGAAAACTGACTTAATCACGTGGCAAGGGTCTGGAGAGTAGTGTTTCATTAAATCATATATATGTATATATGATATGGAATTCAGGAGATATGTATCACGAGTATATATGTATACTTGATAAACCATGTTAAGGAATTTAGATGATATCATTCACTTATATATATTCGTAAATTTTGTTTTTTTTATTTTTTCAACTCTCATTACATAATTGTGTTATATATATATATATTAGAGTTATTGTTTTGTCTAAAATAATAAAAGGGTAATGATTAAAAGATTAATTTTAATTTAATTTGAATTTGTCTCATAAACTAATGTAAATTAGGAAATAAATTCTTGTTATTATAAATTATAGTTATTATGTAACTTATAGTTATTATTATTTTGTGTAATTAGTTCGAACGGAAGGAATTTAACGAACTATATTAGGATAAAAATTTTGGGTATTACATTGCTTAATCCAGGTACGGATTCCGTACTCTTTCAGCGAGACTCTTTTGTTTTTAATTTGTTCGTTTCGTTATGCGTTTTGAAAATTAGTATTTGCCTCTCATGATTATTTCTTGTCAAATTCATTGTGATAGTTTCTTTTTTGCTTCATGTAGTTGGAACTCATAATTGTACTCAGAGACTAGTACAACATGTCTAAATTTATTTTGATATTTGTAGTAATGTGCATGTTAATATTTTTGGAGACTTTGTGTTGATATCTCATTTCAGTTTAACATGTACATGTTAGAACCCCTTTGTTGTGTCGCATGTGTTGTGACATTATATTTTGTTAGAATACCGTAGGGTATACCCGAGCTATAACCACCGTAAGGTACCATGGTATGTCCTATTGGCACCGAGGCATGACACCTTCCGTGGCGGTGTGATCAATCCACAGTGTCTCCGCTTTGTGCTCCGGGTGGGGGTTGGCCATTTGGTGTTTTGTTGTGGGAGGCGTATGGGTGGACCCTAGTTTTTGTTACTGCTACGTTTCATGGATTGGTGATGTTTGTGCCAAACACACCTTCCGATTTGCACTTGATCCGGATTACAAGCATCGATGTGTGATTGCATGTGTGGCATTATTTGACTTGCCTGTGTGGCAAGGTATATTACTATTTATTTTGAGCTCGGTATGAAATAACACCCAGCCATTTGATTCAGCTTATTATTTCGTTGTGTTAGTTTTGTTTGTTTCGTCTCTTTTCATTTAATTGAGTTAGTTATTTCGGTTCATTTATTTGTATTCTATATCCGTACTGGGCATTTGGCTCATGCTGTGTTTTTCTTCCGGTAGGTAATCAGGGGGATCAAGGGCAAGTGTGATGAGAGCTCCCTTCATTCCAATTAATGGTTTAGAAATATTCTGTTTAGGCTTGATATGTCAGTTTATTTAGAATTGTAATAATTATTTTAGATTGTGGTTTGAGCCAGTGTGACATTTATTATGGTTTGTCTTATAAGATTTAATTATTATGAGATTATTCTTTTGTGGTTTAGAGTCTTGTGATATTCGTTAGTTCTGTTGTGTTGTGTGAAACCTCTCTTTCTATTTTGGAAAGGGGGTGTTACAACTAATGACTTCATATATGCAATAATGATATCCATCAATAAAGTATTAAATGAAATTCTCCACATAGAGTCGAAATAATCAAAACCTAAAATTTGAATCAACCTAGATGGTCAAAGGTAACACTCTCATCACACTAGCCCTAAATCACCCCTGTAAACTTGCCGGAAGAAAAACATAGCATGAGCCAATTGCCTAATACGGATACAGATATACAAAAGATATACAACTGATATACGAAAACAACTGAGACAAAATACTGAACCAAGCCTCAAGTGTAAACACTGACGAAAATATATTCTCCAAAGATCTTAATGGAATATATCTGAATCAACAGAATTGACGAAACCAATAGAAGAATAAAGAAATAACGAACTGAAGTAAATAACTCAATGAATTGAACTGAACAGAAACAAACAAAACTAATACAATGAAATAATAGGCTGAATCAAATGGTTGAGTTTTATTTCATACCTAGTGAGCTCAGAAATATACATTGCCACATAAGCAAGTCAAAACAATGCCATAAAGGCAAGTCAAAATAATGCCATACAGGCAAGTCAAATGATGCCACACAGGCAACCAAAATAATGCCACACAGACAAATCACACATTGGACCGCGAATCCAAATGTATGCAAATCGGATAGGTGTGTTTGGCACAACATCACAAATCCGCAGAACAGAAACTAGGGTAAATACATATGCCTCCCACAACAAAACACCAAATGGACCACTTCCTCCGGAGCTCAAAACGGAGACGCCATGGACTAATCACACTGCCACGGAAAGTGTCATGTCTCTCGTGCCAAGACGACATGCATGTGGTACCCCCACAGGTGGTTATAGCTCAGGTATACCCTACGATATATTCTAGCAAAAATATTATGTCACGCCACATGCGACATAATACCAACAAAAGGGTTCTATATGTACATGTTGAACCAAATCAAATTATAGTCACAAGGTCTCAAAAAGAAGGTAGCAACATGTACCGCTCTACAATTATCAAAATAAATACTAGACATCATAACCTGATTCAAAGAGTACAAGTACGAGTCCAATGTGTCACTCCAAAATAAAACAAATATATCAATTTCA
Source organism: Panax quinquefolius (assembly GCA_020205615.1). Classification (NCBI taxonomy): domain Eukaryota; kingdom Viridiplantae; phylum Streptophyta; class Magnoliopsida; order Apiales; family Araliaceae; genus Panax; species Panax quinquefolius. The sequence continues at coordinate 129,236,936 of CM035172.1, read as the reverse complement.
CAAGAAACAATTATGTGAAATAATAACAGAAATTTGAAATGAGGAACAAAATGAACAAATCAAATTTAACAAAAGTATCATTTGAAAGAGTACTTTAATCCGCACTTCGAATCGAAAGCAACGAATACCCAAAATTTATATTCCAAATATAACTCGTTAAGTTTCTTCCGTCTGAGCTGATCAAAAAGAATAAATTACTCCCTCCGTCCCAAATTAATTGCTCAGTTTTGACTTTTTTAAGTCAAATTGACTATTTTTAGAATTAATAATTAAGCATATATAAATATATTTTTAAAATTATAAAAATTGGGATTAGTAATAAATTGTATATACTTTCTTTTGGTTATAATCTCTTCACCTATATTTTAGTAAAAATAGTAAAAAGATTAGTTTTAAAATGGTCAATTTGACTTTAAAAAGTCAAAACTGAGCAATTAATTTGGGACGGGGAGTAATAAATAATTTAACCGCTTAGTAAAGTTTTAATCAGAAATCCAATAATCTTTCAATTTTATATATATTTTTTGTTTATATATATAAACAATATCTTCATCGCTCAAAATTATTTTATTACCGCTTAATCTAACTCATATGCGTAAAAGTAATAAAATAAATTTCACTACCATCATTCCTTGCTTGATAAAATAATTTTCTTCGCTTGGATTTATTATTATTATTTTAACCAATAATGTTCCATCACCTAATGGAAGAATGAGTAATAACAAAACAAAAGTAATACTCTCGCAAACTATATATATATATATATATATATATATATATATATATATTGAAAAGATGCATATGAATTCTATTACTAATGAATGCATCATCATTTGTTTACATGTTAAATATCTACTGCTCGCATCAATTAATGAAAAGTTTAGCATCATCATTCAAAGAAGCAATACTTACATGTTTTATTGTTTTTTTTTACTATGACGAAATGAAATCAAATACCAAAGATCTTTATGTGTTATTCCTTCCTCTTCATTCACCAGAAAAGTCGCCCCTCTTCTTTCTCTCTTCCTTTTAACAGGAGAATAAAAATACCGTACAATGAATAGGGTTTTAAGTTTTTTTTAAATTATTATTATTATGAATTCTCTTAATTTTAAAAGGATTTAAAATTAGCCAAATACCAATTAGACCCAAGTAGTTTAAAAGCCCAAATTAATGTAATCTTTTACTTATTATAGTCCATTTAATTTAAATACCATTTGACCCAAACATAATAAAAGCCCAATTAAAATATGTTAGTTCTTAGTAGGCACAAGTTATCTAGAAGGGGGGTTGAATAGATATTTGAAAATCTTTTCTATTTTAAACTTGTTCTTAGATAGTGATTAAAACTTAGCGGAATTAGTATTTGTTTTAATCTTCTTAACCAAGCAATGGAGTTATGAAGCGAGTAAGGCGCTTATAGCGAGATATAGCGCTTATAAGAGATATAGATGACACAAATTGTTTTTAAGTGGTTCAGAGCACTCAAAGCTCCTAGTCCACTCTTCTACTCAACGAGTAGGATATCCACTAAGGATGTCTTTTACAATATTCCTAATCACACAGATTCCTTCTGACCCCAAAGATGCTCAGAACTTCTAGTTCACTCTTGAACTCTTCAAGTCCAAAGCAGACTTGCTTTCTTACGCTTCACTATAAACTCTTCAAGTCCAAAGCAGACTTGGTACTCTTCTTCAGCTTGATTGATGGTTGTTGTTGTTGTTACGGCTCAAGGTTGCTACTCGCTTTCGCTAAAGCACCGGTTCGTTAAGAACTGAGTAGCTGAGCAAGATTTTCAATATCTCAGATCGTAGAGTTGAGCCTTAGAGAATTCTTCACGTTGAATGTTTGATTGCTTGCTTAGTTTTTTTCTCTCATCCGTCTGATCTCAGATATACGTGATGTTGAAAACTATCCGTTGGATCCATCCGCTTGTGGCATTAAATGCTTCGAACTTTCTCGTCTTTGCGATGGAGACATTTCGCACATTTCGTACTCGCATTCGCTCACCGACACTACAGTCGCTTTCTCACCTACCACCTGAAAAGGTGTTTTGTCCCTCTTATCCATAGTACTATCCTTAGCTTCTTCAATACGCTTCTTTGTTGCATGCTAAGGATATTTCATATATTCTGGACCGATGAGCACCGCAAAGATCTCGGGATCCATTCCTCGTATGTTGAATTAACAACTCATGAGGCTTGACGTTTTCCGACACGAGATGATGATGCTCTACGATTGATCGTGATGTTCTACGGTTAAGATCGTAGTGGCTTTGACTTGCATACTACGATGCTATCAGTCGAGAACACTACGATTTCTCTTAAACTTTCATGCACTACGATCTTCTCTTGCTCGTGTTGTTGACTCTACGCTCCCGAGAGCACACTACGATCGCCGACTTATAAACTTCACGCTTCCTTCAATACACTACGATCGTGGAGTTAGCTTCGTGAACGCTGGGACCACTCTACGATTTCGAAGAGTCCCTTTCAAGGCGCAGCACACCACGATCTTCAGCTCACGCTTTCGCGCTTTGACTTCAAGCAATGTTGATTAGATTGATGCACTATGATTTCTTCAAGACTAATCTATTACATCTCAAGATCAACCTAACAGCTTTTGATCTTTCTATCTATACATTCTAGTACGAATGATACACGTTGAAAGCTTAGATCAACCTAACAATTTTGATCTATCACTAAGTCCTTGTACATATATTCTTTAAAGGACCTTACAAATAATCATGAACACATGCATTAAAACATCAAATCATAATATGCATTCTCCCAACAATCTCCCCCTATTTGATGTTGACATAACCAAGGAGATTTGTTGTCATGATTATTAGTGACTAGATGCATTTGCAGGAATTTAAATATGACTTAGTATTTCAAAGAGCAAATCAAATTTGTAGAGAATAAGTATGAATTTATTGATGATCGTAAGATATTACAATATAGCATTACATCAATAAAACATTAAACTTTTAACTTATCTCTGCTTTTCTTGGTCTCTCAGTGGAGGTGGATTTGCATACTCCTCACCCTTCTCTTCATTTCGAGCTTCCTCATTTCTTGTTAACTCTTCCAAATTTCACTTGCATTTTAGAACTGGATTCTCTTCATGTTCATGTATGAATGCAGGATCTCCAAATTGGCATTCGGATGCGTCATGAGAGTCACGCTCATGAGCTAGGAGTCGGCTCTCATGACTCGGAGGAATAGCCGATACAATTGCTGCCGACCGGATCGCTGAGTCTCGATGATGTGATGGTCTTGCAGAGGGCTTCCCTTTCTTGAATCAGCATGACCTCCTCCGCCTCTGCCTTTGCTTCCTTAAACTCCTTTCCTTTCTTATTCTCCCCTTTATGTCAAAGATCAAGGGTTCGAATATCTCCAGACAAACTTATTTACTCCTTGGACAAGCTCGCTGAGTCAAGCTTGAGTTTGAGCAATGTCCTCCTATTCTCCTTGATATGTTTTTCACTCTAGCTTCTTTGTTTTGGAGGATCAGTAAGAATCGATCATTATGCTTCTCCCGATTGGCATAAGATTTCGGAAGTCATAAATGTAAGCTTTCGTGTCGAGAATATTGTCCAAAGATAATTTGATGTCGACGATCTTGGTTTTTCTCAGATCTCAAGCATAGCCTCTCTTTGTTTGGCAAAGAACTCGAAATGGATCTCATCTCTGTCTCGATATACTCTTCTGAAATTTCTTTGATAATTTCCCTTAGCTTCAGAAGAGCTCAGATTCATCAGATTAGGGAATTTGTTTACAAACTTGTATCATTTGATTCAATCGGATGTTCAGAAGGTCAGAGTGAGATTCTAGGCTTGCTTCGATGGACTTGATCATTTGCTCAGAAGTTTCTTTCAGATCATCCTTGGTGGGAAGGATGGGGAAAGTATCAGTTGATTGAGGATTGTCCATTTGAGGGGTTCTTGGTGGAGATTGAGCTTGCAAATTGTACAAAGCAAGATCAAGACTGAAATAGTCGTGCGATGAGGAGGATGGTATATCAGTTGGAGGAGCTTGGGTTTGGACATTTGGGATTGGTGACTCTACGATTTCAATGTTCGACTCTACAATTTGGCTCGAGTCCGAATCAAGAGTTGGTTATTTGAGGGAGCAGGTAAGGTTGATTTCTTCGGTTCTTCGCCATGTTACAGAATTTTGGGATTCTGCAACTAGAAACTGATTTAATGGGTTAAGAATCACTTCCAGCCATTTAGGAAATTCATAGAATTGGCTAAACGAAGATGATGGCAGGTGATTAACTCTAAAGCTTGTAGGGATAGTCAATACCTCAGGTTTGGCATTTGATGAGGAATGGTCTGTAATCAGCTTTTTGGAGAAGATGACTTCCCTTGGAAATCCGTGAGCCAGAACTGTGATTGCTGGATATTCCTTGAAGCTCCAAAACATGTGGTCCCATGATTTCAGAATTTGAGCTCGATGGTATGCCATCATGGGTAGGTAAGAGAATATCTGATTGTAAAGATAGCTTCTATATCCATCCTTGCCCTCATAAATGATTTGTAGGTCATCATCATCTTCTTCCTCTTCACTATCTCCATTTGAGGATTCCATTATCTCAATGGCCTCTGGAATGTTTGGCATCGGTTCATCTTCATCTCAACAAGGACCTCTTCTTCAAATTATTGGGATATTGTGAGGCTCCCCTCAATATGATCATCTTCTTGAGGTTTAGAAACTCCCCCCTCACCGGTACATCTTCTTCTATGTTCGTAAAGTCCTTTCACTAGAACCTCTTCTTCATCAAGAAGCTTCTCCTCTCACCGGTGTATACTCAATCATGAGAATTTCAGAGTTCTCCCCTCACCGAGAGCATTTTCCTCTTGATTGCTTGGGCGCTTCTACTTTTGCGGCCCATGCTCTTGCTTCCTTCTTCAAGATTTCTCATTCTCAAGAATATATTTCTTGACTAGCCTTCTCTTTGCTTTCACCGGTTTTAGTCACCACTTCCTACTCTCTTCGAGTCTTTGTTTTGCCTCGCTGATCGCCCACTTTCCTCAAGCGGCTTCCTCCATTTCTCGCACACTTGGCCTATTTTCAGAGAACAAACAGAGTCTCTACGATCGAAGACACTGCTTGGTCTTTTGGACTTATGACCACCTTGTTCTTCTTTATGATTTGTGAAATGGTGTCTTGATCTTCTTCACTTCTTCTTCTTTGTCAGATCTTCCTTAGCCTCCTTAGAGTCTATATGTCGAGGACTCTGCATGAATGTTAGTTGTTGATCCTCGAGGCTCTTCAACTTGTCTTGCTCTCGCCTTCCTTTTTTCCCTTGCTTTTTCTCGCAAGGTAGAGGGTTCTCCTCATTGTCCGCTTCTCCTTCTTCTTCAACTTCTCCAAAACAGACATTCCTCCTTGAAAGCCCTTTCTTTTGTTCCTCGATCTCCCACTTGACTCATCATCATTCGAACGAACTCAGCAGGGTTCCTTTCCCAGTTTTTGAACAACTGCTGTGTCATTCTTCGGTTTGGGTTGATGGTTTCTCCTTCATTATCCCCAATTTTGTCACCCAATGCAGATTGCAGAATGATGCTAATGAACCTCCCATACAGCATCTTTGGGGTGCTCTTTGATTTCTTCGAGCTTACGATCCACTTGCCGATCCATTCGAGCAATCATGTTCCCCATAGTCGAGTTGAGTTCCATATACTATAGTCACATGAGCTTAAGTCGAGCCTCATTTATGAGTCACGACCGAGCTCTTCTGTGCAGATGCATTTCCCAATAATGTCAGCCAAAAATTCATACCTCTGAGGGAACTCCTTCTTTTTGTATCCTTTCACAGAGGGGTTCTTCTTGTGATGCATCTTCTTCAGTCCCTCTTAAAATCTTATGCTATTTAGAAATGGATGCCCCACATTCTTGAAACCTAGGGCCAGATTGACGTCTTCTTCCTCTAGCTTTATTTCAACTCCTCTAACTCGTGTGGTGATGGTGTTGTTTTCGTACACTCCATTTTTGTAGAACTCCTTCACTAATTTAGGATAGATGAGTGTATCAGTCTTTGAAAGCCTCTTCAGACCTCGCTTTCTTTAGTAAGGCTAAGATCTTGTAAAACTTTGGTGGAGCGGTTTTGAATTCGTCAAAACAGAGTCTGTAGCCCGAAATCACATTAGAAGCAGCCATTGATTCTTTAGTTGAGAAGAGAGATACTGCTAAGCTTTTTTCTGAGTTAGGGTTTTGCTTTGAGAGAGAGAGAGAGAATGAGAGATAATCTTTTGAACTTTAGATTTCAAAATCACGGTTCCAATTTGTACTTGTAGCTTCCCTCTCTCTTTTTGACTTAGTGGGACAGGTGTTGCATTTTGTTTGGCTCTATGATTTTGACTGTTTAGGAATGTACTGATTTTCCCTTTGAGTCTTCAGTGCTGAGATGTCCTCAGGATGACTACGATCGTAGAGATAGTCTTCTGATTGTTGAGTCGGTTCTCCATTCGTAGAGTCTGTCCTACGATCGTCGACTCTGTCTGGCAGTTGTTGTGTCTGATCAGCATTCTTAGAGTATGTCCTACGATCGTCAAGTCTGTCCTACGATCGTCAAGTCTGTCCTACGATCGTCGAGTCTCTTGGTGTGTTTCAAGGGTTAGGTTTGTCCCTGAGGCACCTCTTGGAGAGATTGCTTTGTTATAAAGCTTGTCATCACAGGATTCACTTTGCTTGTTGAAAGGGCTTTTGGTCATCGTCGAGTCTGCACTTATGAAAGTTGAGTCTTTGTTGCGATCGTTGAGGTAGTTGACTGTTCAGCTCTACGATCGTGATCTTTCCTTTATCATGTCTACGATTTTGAGTGCAGCCTTTATATCTGTCATGGTTAGCACAATCTAGAGCATAGATTCAAGGTTGAAGATTTAGCATGCCTAGCTCACTTATTAACTTGTTAAATCTGGATTCATCTAATGGTTTAGTAAAAACATCAGCAAGTTGATTTTCAGTAGGGATATATTGTAAAGAAATAGTTCCATTTTGCACATGATCCCTAATGAAGTGATACCTTATCTCTATATTCTTGGTTCTAGGATGCATAACAGATTATGAGTTATTGCTATATGCACACTTGATTATCACAAAGTATAGGTATAGACTTGAAATCAAACCCATAGTCACTAGTCGATTTCTCATCCAAAGGATCTCGAAAGACAACAGCTTCCAAAGAAGAATGTATTCAAACTCTGCGGTTGAAGTGGACACCGAGTTTTGCTTTTTCTTTGAACCAAGACACAAGTCTGCTCCTAGTAATTGACAAGTGCCACTGGTACTCTTTTCTATCTATTTTGCATCCCGCAAAGTCGATGTCTGTGTATCCTATTAGTTCAAAAGAGGATTCCTCGGGATACCATGTTCCCCCAAGTAGGTGTACCCTTAAGATACCGAAGATCCTCTTTACAAAGAGACAAATGTGACTCTTTAGGGTTAGCTCGAAATCTAGCACATATGCATGTTGCAAACATTATATCCGGCTCTATCGGCGCTTAGGTATAAAAGAGAACCTATCATACCTCCTGTATTGAGTTATATCAACACGCTTACCATTCTCATCCTTGTCGAAGCTTGGTTCAGGGAGCAATTGGAGTTTTCATGGGAGAGGCCGATTCCATGTCATACTTCTTTAATAAGTCTTTGATGTATTTGGCTTGGTTGATGAATATTCCTTCATCGATCTGCTTTCACTTGCAGATCCAAGGAAGAAATTCACCACCCATCATGCTCATTTCAAACTTGCTCGCATTAGCTTAGAGAATCTCTTACATAACTTTTCGCTTCAAGAGAACCAAAAATGATATCATCAACATATATTTGAACTAATAAGACTTTGTCCTTATGCTTTCTAAGAAACAATGTGGTATCTACTCTACCTCTCTAGTGAACCCATTTTCTATTAAGAAGTAAGTCGTTGTTTCATACCATGCTCTAGGTGCTTGTTTAAGACCATATAAAGCTTTATCTAATCTATAGACATAATTGGAAAGAGATAGATTGATGAAACCTGGAGGTTGTTCTACGTAGACTTCTTCTTGAAGCTCTCCATTTAGGAATGCACTCTTGACATCCATCTGAAAGACTTTGAATTTCATGTGGCGCAAAGAAAGGCAAAAAGATTCGATAGCTTCTAGTCTGGCAACAGGTGCAAATGTCTCATCATAGTCAATGCCTTCTTCTTGAGAATAGCCATTTGCCACTAATCTTGCCTTGTTTCTTGTAATGACCCCATCTTCATCCATTTTGTTCCTGAAGACCCACTTGGTTCCTATGACAGGATGACTCTTTGGTCTTGGTACCAATCTCCACACTTTGCTTCGTTCAAATTGGTTAAGTTCTTCCTGCATGGCTTCTATCCAACTGGAGTCTTCCATAGCATCTTCTATCTTCTTTGGCTCTATTTGTGACAGGAAGCTTAGGTAGAAGCATTCATTCTGAGTAGCAGCTCTTGTTTTGATTCTTGCACTCGGATCTCCAATGATTAGATCCTTAGTGTGATCTCTTGCCCATCTGTTCCCGGTTGGGACATCTGTTCTGATGCCTTCCTTTCTTAAGTCTTTAAGGTCTATCTCTTCTTCTTGGAGTGGAGGCTCGCTGTCTTGAATGGACCTCTCTACGATCTCATTATCACGCTCTACGATTTCACTATCTGGCACTACGATCGTAGTGTTTAGCTCGACGACTTCATTTGTAGTTTCTGCACTATCGGTCGTAATGTCTTGAGGCACTGTTTTGTCTAAGTCAGTTTCATCAAAGATGATATGTATTGAGACTTCGACACTCAGTATCTTCTTGTTGAACACTCTGTAAGCTTTCTTTGTCATGGCATATCCAAGAAAGATCCCTTCATCCGACTTCAATGGAATTTTGTCGACATCGCTTCTTTACGTTGTTGAGAATATACCATGCACAAACCAAAGACACGAAATAGGCCGACACTTGGCTTTCTTCCTTTCCACAGTTAAGTAGGGTGTCTTCTTGATCGTAGAGTGAATTAATGATCTGCTCGTGTGTAGCGTGCGGTGTTGATAACTTCTTCGCCCAAAAAGTATTCAGCAGATGGGTCACTACTAGTAGAGTCCTTCCACCTTATCATCGGTTCTGTTTCTTTCTTTCAAAGAACTCCATTTTGTTGAGGAGTTCATGGAGTCGAGAAGTTATGACCGATGCCGTTATGCATCTGTGCAGAATCGATCCATTTCGAGAAATCAATTCTTTGCCATGATCACTCCTTATGGCCTTGATTTTCTCTCTTTTCGCTCATCACCACCGAACATCTTGATTAATTGAGCTTGTCTCATCCTTTGAAGTTAGGAAGAATACCCATGTGAATCAGTTATAGTCGTCGACTATGACTAGAGAGTATCTTTTTCCTCCAAGACTGGTTGTTGGAATTGGTCCAAAGAGATCCATGTGGAGCAACTGCAGGGGTTTGTCAATGGAGTTGGCAGTCTTGCTCTTGAATGAGCTTCTGGTTTGCTTTCCAAGCTGGAAGGCATTGCATGGTCTTTCTTTCACAAAGTTGAACTTGGGTAGACCAGCTACGAGATCCTTTGATGCCAGTTTGGACATGCTTTTGAAGTTTAAGTGGGACAGTCTTCTATGCCATAGCCAGCTCATTTTCTCGGATGCTTTTGCCAGAAAACATATTGTTTCATCAGAGCTTAGTTGACTAAGGTCTATAGTATAAACATTTCCTTCTCTTGTTCTGATTAGCTTTATGGCAGATGTCTTCAGATCTCTGACTTGACATTGATTGTTGAGAAATGTTACTTGATGACCCTTGTCGCAGAGTTGGCTGATGCTTAGAAGGTTGTGTTGAAGTCCTTCCACATAGGCTACTTTGCTGAAAGATATTGCACCATTGCCAGCAGAGCCATATCCTTTTGTCTTGCCCGAGCCGTTATCTCCAAAGATGACTGAGGGACCCTCCTTTTCTAAATAGTTAGATAGCAGAGCTTTGTTCCCTGTCATATGCCTTGAGCATCCACTGTCTAGATACCATGTTGAGGTCGTGGAGCTCTTTTCCTGTCAAAACATTTTAACCTTCATTTTGGTACCGATATTTGCATGGGTCCTTCTGTGTTAGTGCCTTTGGGAACCCAAACTTGTCTAGTCTTGGGTCTCACATACATGGAGTTATAATAACACTTTGTAGCTTTATGACCATACTTATCACATATGACACATCTATTATGATGCATGCCTATGTGTGTGTGATTCATCCTCCACTTGGACTTGTGTGGTTCCTTAGTTAGCCTTCCTTGAATCGATTCTCTTTCTTCCACGTGTCCTTAGGTTTCATAAATAGTGATGAGTGAGCCTTACCTCTACTCTGCATACCTTCCTAGTAGATTCGTAGTTAGTTTTGCTTGACTCTACGATTCTTCGAGGTTGGTAGTAGAGGTCAAGTTACTTTTCTCCTTTATGAAACCCGCACTCAATTGATGTGATCTTTTACTTCTCCGAAGTATAACTAGAATCGTGAGAACAAGGTTGAAATTGGTTCTTCCAACTGTGAGGATTTAACAAAAGCAATGCCTCTACTAAAGCTCGAGACATTACCAGAGCTAGTTTCCATTATCTTTTCCACACTTAGCTCGAGATGGATTCCCCAAAGCCTAAGCTCGTTACGTCCGAATGTGCTTCTCCGACTAGAGCGCAGTGATCCATGGATGATGAGGATTTATTCCATGCGAGAGATAGTCTTCTCTAGATCCTCAATTTTATAGGTTAGCTTAGACTCTCTTTGTGCATGATGTGTGTTTATGCGCTTTAAAGTTTCATTCTCGACTTCAAGCTTGGAGAGAAGATCGAAGATTTAAGGGGCATGTTTCAAGCTCTTCTTGAACTTTCTTCTTCTCCTCTCAAGAAGTGAATGATCCTTAGACAACACTCAACCACTTCATGTATTGATGTAGATCATTGGTTATGCCACGCACTGCAGTTCTTAAGTCATTCATATCTACATCAGGTGAGTTGAAATCAAATACCTCATCGAGATTTACATTGTGAATGTTGAGGCTTTGTTTGTCCTTTGCATGTTTGGCCATTAAGCACAAATTGGCCATTTGTGGTTCTTCTTCATCTCCAGAGTCAGCATTTGAATCATTATCTGAATCACTCCATGATCCTCCAGCTACCAGGCCTTTGTCTCTTTTATGAGGCCTTTTGTTTCCTTTGTATTCCTTCTTTCCATGTTGTTTCTTCTTTAGTTCTTCTCTTAGGGGTTTGTTGCAGTTGGCAATGAAATGCCCAGGCTTCTTGCAGTTGTAGCATAGATCATTTATTTGCTCCTGGCTATCAGTAATTCTTGACCTTCTTTTTGCTTGCTTACGGCTTTGCCTTGTGCATGAACCTTCTTAGTTTTCTTACCATCATGGCAAGATCGTCGTCTTCATCATCGTCGATTCAATCTCGATGATGACTTTTGATACACTTTCAATTGCTTTGAGAGCAACACCCTTTTCCTTCCTTCTTCCTTCGAAAGGGTTTCAAAGACGTGGGTCACTCCAAACAGTATATGTCGAGATTGCCATATAGTTATTGAATCGTCATCTCGTTAAGATTCTTTGACTCTCTTATTGCAGTGGTCTTGGCATCCCACTTGCTTTCTAGAGGGCTCTCATGAACTTTATGGTCGATCTTTGTTAGGATAGATCTTTCCATATGCTCGTAGAGAGTTGAAGCGTAATGTTGAATCTTTCATAAGTGGCGCTTACATTTTCGCCTTTCAAATGAGCAAACATCTCATCTTCGTGTTAGAAGAGAGCTGCTTGTTCTCTCTAACTTCTTCGCCTTCTTCGTGCATGACCAAAGAGTTGCTTCCCGCACTTCCTTCGGTTCGCTTTGCGCTTTTACAACATTGTCAAACGATCGCGTCTTCCAAGGATTGGAACAGGATGTTCTTAGCCTTTTTGTCAAGTTGACTGACTTCTTCTCGTATTCCGTCCATTCTTCTTTCACTTTGATTTGTACTTTGTTTGGCTCGCAATGGTTGGTGCAAGCTTTGTTGGTATATAGGGCCCATTAAGAATGATCTCAAATAGATCTTCATCTATTGAGTCCATGTAAGCTTGCATTCTAACTTTCCAGCTTAGCAAATTTATCCTTGTTGCACATTGGTGGCTTCACGCCTCCCTGGCCCCGGATTCTTTGGTACGAAAAGCCATTTGGATCTACTAAAGCATGTAAGATGTAAAATAGAACCCGCTCTGATACCAATTGTTAGTTCTTAGTAGGCACAAGTTATCTAGAAGGGGGGTTGAATAGATATTTGAAAATCTTTTCTATTTTAAACTTGTTCTTAGATAGTGATTAAAACTTAGCGGAATTAGTATTTGTTTTAATCTTCTTAACCAAGCAATGGAGTTATGAGCAAGTAAGGCAGTTATAGCAGATATAGCAGTTATAGCAGATATAGCAGTTATAGCAGATATAGATGACACAGTTGTTTTTAAGTGGTTCAGAGCACTCAAAGCTCCTAGTCCACTCTTCTACTCAACGAGTAGGATATCCACTAAGGATGTCTTTTACAATCTTCTGAATCACACAGATTCCTTCTAGACCAGCAATCTAGGAACTTCTCTAGTTCACTCTTGAACTCTTCAAGTCCAGCAGACTTGGCTTTCTTACAGTTCACTACGAACTCTTCAAGTCCAGCAGACTTGGTACTCTTCTTCAGTTGATTGATGGTTGTTGTTGTTGCGTTCTGAAGGTTGCTACTCAGTTTGTTGTGTAAGCACTGGTTCGTTAAGAACTGAGTAGCTGAGCAAGCTTTTCAATATCTCAGATCGTAGAGTTGAGCCTTAGAGAATTCTTCACGTTGAATGTTTGATTGCTTGCTTAGTTTTTTCTCTCTCATCTGTCTGATCTGTATATATGTGATGTTGAAAACTATCCGTTGGATCCATCCGTTGTGGCATTAAATGCTTCTGAACTTTCTGTGCTGCGATGGAGACATTTCTGCACATTTCTGAATTCTGCATTCTGGCTCACTGACACTGCAGGCTGCTTTCTCACCTACCACCTGAAAAGGTGTTTTGTCCCTCTTATCCATAGTACTATCCTTAGCTTCTTCAATACGCTTCTTTGTTGCATACTAAGGATATTTCATATATTCTGGGACTGATGAGCACTGCAGCATCTGGGATCCATTCCTCGTATGTTGAATTAACAACTCATGAGGCTTGACGTTTTCTGACATGAGACAGATGATGCTCTACGATTGGATCGTGATGTTCTACGGTTAAGATCGTAGTGGCTTTGACTTGCATACTACGATGCTATCAGTCGAGAACACTACGATTTCTCTTAAACTTTCATGCACTACGATCTTCTCTTGCTCGTGTTGTTGACTCTACGTTCCCGAGAGCACACTACGATCGTTGACTTATAAACTTCACGTTTCCTTCAGCACACTACGATCGTGGAGTTAGCTTGGTGAACGTTGGGACCACTCTACGATTTCCGAAGAGTCCCCTTTCAAGGCAGGCACACTACGATCTTCAGGCTCTACGTTTTCTGCCTTGACTTCTGTAATGTTGATCAGATTGATGCACTACGATTTCTTCAAGACTAATCTATTACATCTCAAGATCAACCTAATAGTTTTGATCTTTCTATCTATACATTCTAGAACAGAATGATACACGTTGAAAGCTTAGATCAACCTAACAATTTTGATCTATCACTAAGTCCTTATACATATATTCTTTAAAGGACCTTACAAATAATCATGAACACATGCATTAAAACATCAAATCATAATATGCATTCTCCCAACAAAATATCTAACAAATAAATTTAAAAGTTTTTTTTATGGGTATTACATTACTTACCCCTTAAAAAGGATTCCGTCCCCGGAATCAAAAGAATGAACGTAGCTAATTATCAAAAAGATGCGGATACTCCACTTGAATAGACTTCTCTATCTCCCAAGTAGTGTAAGACCCCGAAAAATTTTTTAAATAAAAAGAAATTTCCTTTATTTATTATTTTGAAATAGTAAGGGTTGATTTGATTAATGTGGATAGTTAAGGGTTAAATACGCAAATATTTCAAAATAAGCAAGTGGTTATAAAATATTCATTGTTGTTTGGGAATATTCGTTTGGTGGTGGAATATTCAATGTCATGTGTCAGAATATTCGATGCGGCAAGTAGCGACCATGTGTGGCCCCAACTGAAAGCGATTGGATGAGGAAAACGACAAATATAAGTTGGTTAAAAATAACGCCAGTAGTTACCAAGTTAAGATCATTGGAATACCCGTTGGTTAAAATACGATACTGGCGTGGTTGCATAAAGAAGAGCCTGCGGTATTGAATTATTGATCCTTACGTAAGAAGGCACTATCGATAATTTTCACGAGTTACTCGCTCAATATTTTATTTTATTGATTCAATAATTATTGCGTTGATATTTTATATTATTGTTGTTCAATAATTGTCACTGCACATTATCTCCATTATCAGATCAATAATTCATATTATTTGAATAATATTATTAGATAACATTATTGGCAATGTCTAGAAAGTTCTGTCTAAGGAGAGGTTTGGTCACCTAATTGCGCGCCAGTAAGGAGAGATCCTTATTGGAAAGCCCCCTCTTTCCTGGGAACGGCCTGGTTGTCATAATTGTGATTCTGTAATATTATTTGTGAATAATTAATTATTGATTCATATGATAAAGAAATATTTATTTTATGTGGATATAAATGATGGATTTATTTATGTGGTTATAAATGAAGAAATTATTGTTGAGGTGTTTTATCAGTATTTTACCAGATTGGAGGTATTAAAAATTAAATCAGGGGTTTTGAGATATATTGCGGGATTATAATTTTAATCCGATGATTGGATTGTGGTAATTTTTGGGTATGTTATACATACATAAGTTGAGTATATGTCCACCAATTTTGAACCGTTAAAATGCACGAATGATTTGTTATGAATTTTAAGAGGTGTCCGATTAAATTAGGGGTTATAATTGATTTTGGTGGAAAATTCTAGAATTGAGTGGGCCCCACTTGTGGTTGGTGAAGAAATGTGAATTTTATTTCAAATGTGGTGGGTGGCAATAGTAGCGGTAAAGCCATCGGTAGCAGAGTCGAAGTCTGCTTCTACAAGCAATAACATTTTCCTATAAATAGAGGGCTAAGTTAGAATTGAAAATCACACCGTAAACAAAGTTTCTTTCTTTCTCTCTCTATATTGTTGAGCGTATTTTGTGAGTATTTAGATACTTTGAGAGTTCTTGCTCAAAGATAAGTTTCATTCAACATCACTTGAGACCTTTCCTTCCGGCAATCTTGATTCTTCGAGGTAAGGATATTATTTTTTTTGTAATGATATTATTTCTTCAATATCATTATCTTTGAAATGTTGATCCAAGTTTTTATCAAATTTTGAACTTTTTCATGTCGGGTTACTATTCATGAGTTACTATTCACGAGTTACTATTCATGAGTTACTATTCACGAGTTACTTATTCACGAAGTACTATTCATGAAGCGTGAAGATGTTTTTATGGAATTTCTATCTTTTGGTGTCCGAGTTACTATTCACGATATCTCGGCACTATTCACGTATCTGACTATTCACGTATCACGCACTATTCATCGAAAAATAAAATTTCTTCTTTTCATTCCAAAATATCTATTCGGATACTAGCTTTGATTGTATCCATGTTTTGATTATTCTTGAATTTTACACCACTATGATTATTTTTGAGGTATTGTTGGACATGGATAAAACAAAATACGAATCCTTAATCCTTAATCCTTGTCATTTTGTTTCACTTGGATTCGTTCTTTAAAATATTTTTCATCATCCTCGCCTTAAATGATGATATTATTGAATATCTTTGGCTGTAGTGCAAAGATGAATGATTTCAAGAATATCTTTGGCTCAGAGTGCAAAGATGAACAGTGTTGAGATGAACATGACCGATCGATTAATATCTTTGGCTCAGTAGTGCAAAGATGAACAGTGTTTTAAATGAACATGACCAATCGATGAATATCTTTGGCACAGAAGCAAAGATGAATATTTGATTTGAGATGAAAATTGATTGATGTTACAGGGATAAAATATTGATGATGGATCATTAAATTCATAGATTATAGTAGATTTCATTCTCTCACGTAACTCTTCTATGAATTATTATTTCAAATGCGAATATTGATCTCAAACTTGTTGTCTATTGTATTCTATCGATTTTTCTGTTGAAGACTAACGATAATTTGTTGTATATTATCTTAGTCATAATATTCTTTATCGAGCTAGTTGAGCTCACCTTTTCCTTTTTGTTCCATTCTTCTCGTGGAGGCGAGAATATAAGCGAGTACGAGTCTGGGTATGGAAATGAAGGTTTTAGAAAGGATTGTTTAGTAGTCCTCACCATTTTGTAAAATAATGTATCAATAAATGTGATGAGGATTTATGTGAGTATAAATATTGTCTAGAAGATAATATTTGTATTTAAACTCACAGCTTTCTTGTTGTAATAATAAAGTTGTAGTTGTTTCTGTACCATGTATTGACAACTCGTAATGGGTGATGTATACCTATTTTGGGGGCGTCACAAGTAGCTTCTCGCTCTGAATGATTTTACCACAAGACATTAACAAACGGAATAGTCTTCCTCCTCATAATCCGCTTTTGACAATCTAAAATTATCTCAAGTTGCTTACTTCTTCAAAATTGTAGAGGACGAAAAACTGAAGGAACCTGATTTGGATTCACTCAATTCCGACATCAGATGAATTAATTATAATTTTTCTAATGGAATTTGCTTGGTAGATAAGTATATATTCTACTCGAAAATTCAACTAATCAAATTAGAATAGGATTAAAGTTACAACTTCACTCTTTAAATATAAATATAGCTCAATATAGAAGCTACCAAAACTCTAATTGACTTCCCATTTTTAATTTAATCGATTATTTAATTATCTACTAAAACAATTTAACTTTCCAAACAAAACAAAGAAAAAAAATAGTCACATACCTTTTCTAATTTGAATACAATTATATAAAATAAAATTAATTAATATTTAATTAAAAAAAATATGGGTTATTACATTTTTCACCCCTTAAAAATAATTCCGTCCTCGGAATTCAAATAAGCTACAAAAAAAATTAGTTACGACGTAGTGCCGCCATTTGTAATGATCAACGCGGATAAATCATCGGTCCACGTAATTATCAATGTATTTGTAAAAGATTCGTCAGCTATCGTGCCAAGCCTTGGTAAGGTTCTTCGCGTTGCATCAAATTAGATGACATGATCCACCGTTGGTGCGGGCCATCACTAATATCTTTGAGTTTAATTCTTGTAAACGTACTCTTCGGAATATAATTTAAAATCACAAAAATTTCTCTTCATCCAAATACGATTCAAATACCCAAAATATTTAAAATTATTTTTAATTCGTAAAACGTTTATGTTCCACACATGACAAAGATTTAACAAATTATTTTTATTTAATTTACATAAAATCATACAAAACTCCAAGGATATCGGATAAACCAAACAACTCTATAAATTATATCAACTTTTCAGAATCCTCAAGAGCTTCAAAATATTCAAACCTCAATTCAACTAGCTAGTTCTTAAATATTATTACACCAAAGAATATACTACTAAGATCTTTTATCATCATATCAACTCTAAGTCAAATATTCTACTATCTGCATAAACAAACTATAAATATTCAAGATCTCTCAAAATTAATTGAATTTCATCACTTATTATCTAATCATATAATAAATCAATCATCCCTTATTGCAAACCTTAATCCAATAAATTTCAATGTCTCCTCATACTATCACAAAGAAAGTTCATAGAACATAACTCCAATATCCTACTAGGAAATAATCGCAAAATTCATTTACTCCAAAAGATTAATCTAATTACCTCGAATCTCTACAACTCAAATTTACAAAAGATCTTTTATACTTAATAACTTTCATTTTATCATAGTATGCCATCAATACACAAACCTTAAATTACCCACAAGCGGTAGAAGCCTACTTGTAAGTGGCTACTGTATGCATCACCAGGCCCATAAATCGAGGAGGGCACAATTTTTTTAATAAGTTTATGTATTTATGTGTATAAAAAAATAAAAAAAAATTAGCGATATTATGCATTGAAAATAATATGTTAAAAAACATTAAATATGATAGTATAATTGATATTTTTGCATCTAAAAGTGCAATAAGAAGACATTTTAAATGATGTTTTGTGGTTTAGATTTCATTGGGCAACACTAAATAAATACCCAATTTAGTTGGTATGTTTTACTGATTGCATCATTGAACTTTTAATTTTTCAAATTACATCACTAAAATAATTATTATTTTGAAATTGGGTCATTCCGTTAAAAAAATAAACGATCGTTAATTTTTATCTACAAAACTAATGAATTACTCACTGTAGTTGGCACATTTTACTGATTATACCATTGCACTTTTAATTTTTTAAATTATCCCATCACACTAATTAAAAATAATTATTTTAAATATTTTTAAAAATAATTATTATTTTAAGTAAAAAATATTAGAAACTTTTTTTCTACGTAAAATGAGTAGAGTTTCATAAAATATATATTCAAAAAATTAAAGTGATTTTAAATTAAA
This sequence comes from Panax quinquefolius, assembly GCA_020205615.1. NCBI lineage: Eukaryota > Viridiplantae > Streptophyta > Magnoliopsida > Apiales > Araliaceae > Panax > Panax quinquefolius. Next base: position 129,218,273 of record CM035172.1, on the reverse strand, counting down.
TTAATGTCTACTTAATTTTTTAAAAGAATGACCCATAGAATTTTTTTAAAAAACTAAAAATAGAAATTAAAATTAAAAAAAACAATAAAAGATAAATAAAAATTGATTCAATTTTTTCAAAAAGAAAATAATAATTTTATAAATAAATATTATTTTCAAGAAAAAATTGAAAATTCTTCATATTTTAAAAAATGAGTAAAATTTTATAAAATATAGATTCAAAAAAATAAACTTTATTTTCAAAAGAAAAAAAGTTTTTTAAAAATCGATGAATTTCATAAAACTTTAATTTTTTAAATCTATATTTTATGAAATTTTACTCATTTTATGGAAAAATTAAAGTTTCTAATATTTTTACTGAAAATAATAATAATTGTTAAAAATATTTAAAATAATCATTTTTTAATTAGTTTAATGGGTTAATCTGAAAAATTAAAAATTCAATGGTGTAATCATTAAAACGTGTCAACTACAGTGGGTAATTCATTAGTTTTGTAGATAAAAAATTAACTTCCGTTTATTTTAATTAACGGAATAACTCAATTTCAAAATAATAATTAGTTTAATGGAGTAATTTAAAAAATTAAAAGTTTAATTGTGTAAGCAGTAAAACTTGCCAACTACAATGGTTATTTCATTAGTTTTACCGATTTCATTTATATTTTTATTTTGTAGGTACATGTGATGATTCTTTGCTTCGATGATATTTTAAAGTGTTCTTCCTTATCTTTTGTAAATTTTTATAATTTTAATAAAATTAATTAGTTGATAATTTATTTATTTAAATCGTATAAAGGGGTACATTTAAAAATTTTTGCCCCGGGCCTTAGAAAACCTAGGACCGGCTCTGCCCACAAGCTTACCATAAATCAAAACATAACTTAAATCAAAATCCTCAATTCAACGATCATAATAATTGTCACAAAAAAAATAACTCTAACAAATAATTTTTCAAAATTAAATACTCGTCGATACAAATACTCACATCATAATCGCATCTCGTATAAGATCATTTCTTATCTGTACAAAGTATAACTTTATTCACCTCAATGATTAAATCACAATTCTTAACTAATATCATTGCTCCAATGCATAACAATAATAATCTTAACAAATTATGTCGCCTCTCTCAAATCAATTACAACTCAAAGAGCTAAAAATACTTGGTCAAAATCAAGACCAACCAAACAGAGAACAAAATCGAATCAAACTCCTACGTCTACACAGTAATTTACCCACAACTCACAGGTCAAACCTAAATAGATTTTCTACAAGAAAGAACCTAAGCTTTAATACCATCTCTGTAACACCCCCTTCCCGAAAAGGAAAGGGAGGTCACGTGCAAAGCACAACAAACCTCAAAATAAGTAAACAGAGCACTAATGACTTCACATATGCAATAATGATATCCATCAATAAAGTATTAAATGAAATTCTCCACATAGAGTCGAAATAATCAAAACCTAAAATTTGAATCAACCTAGATGGTCAAAGGTAACACTCTCATCACACTAGCCCTGAATCACCCTCAGAAACTCGCTGCGCAGAAGAAAAACACAAGATGAAATAATCACCCAAAGACGGACACAGAGATATACAAAAGATATACAACTGATATACGAAAACAACAGAGACAAAATACTGAACCAAGCCTCAAGTGTAAATACTGAAGAAAATATATTCTCCAAAGATCTTAATGGAATATATCTGAATCAACAGAATTGACGAAACCAATAGAAGAATAAAGAAATAACGAATCAAGTAAATAACTCAATGAATCGAATCAATGTAAACAAACAAAACTAATACAATGAAATAATAGGCTGAATCAAATGGTTGAATTTTATTTCATACCGAGTGAGCTCGGAAATATACATTGTCACACAGGCAAGTCAAAATAATGCCACATAGGCAAGTCAAAATAATGCCACACAGGCAACCAAAATAATGTCACACAGGCAAATCACACATTGGACCGCGAATCCAAATATATGCAAATCGGATAGGTGTGTTTGGCACAACATCACAAATCCGCAAAACAGAAGCTAGGGTTAACCCATACTCCTCCCACAACAAAACACCAAATGGCCCACTTCCTCCGGAGCCCAAAACGGAGACGTCGTGGACTAATCACACTGTCACGAAAAGTGTCATGCCTCTTGTGCCCAGACGACATGTCTGTGGTACCCCCATGGGTGGTTATAGCTCAGGTATACCCTACAATATATTCTAGCAAAAATACTATGTCACGCCACATGCGACATAATACCAACAAAAGAGTTCTATATGTACATGTTGAACCAAATCAAATTATAGTCACAAGGTCTCAAAAAGAAGGTAGAAACATGTACCGCTCTACAATTATCAAAATAAATACTAGACATCATAACCTGATTCAAAGAGTACAAGTACGAGTCCAATGTGTCACTCCAAAATAAAATAAATATATCAATTTCACAAGAAACAATTATGTGAAATAATAACAAAATTTTAAAATGAGGAACAAAACGAACAAATCAAATTTAACAAAAGTATTGCCGAAAGAGTACGGAATCCGTACCTGAATTGAGCAACGTAATACCCAAAATTTATATTCCAAATATAACTCGTTAAGTTTCTTCCGTCCGAGCTGATCAAAAAGAATAAATTAATAAATAATTTAACCGCTTAGTAAAGTTTTAATCGTAAATCCAATAATCTTTCAATTTTATATATATTTTTTGTTTATATATAAACAATATCCCATCTTGTTCAAATTTTTTTTTATTACTGCTAATCTAACTCAAGGCAGAAAGTAATAAAATAAATTTCACTACCATCATTCCTTGCCTTGATAAAATAATTTTTTGTTGGATTTATTATTATTTTAACCAATAATGTTCCAACGCCTAATGGAAGAATGAGTAATAACAAAACAAAAGTAATATTCCTGCAAACTATATATATATATATATATATATATATATATATATATATATATTGAACAGATGCATATGAATTCTATTACTAATGAATGCATCATCATTTGTTTACTTGTTAAATATCTACTGCCCGCATCAATTAATGAAAAATTTAGCATCATCATTCAAAGAAGCAATACTTACATGTCTTATTGTTTTTTTTAACTATGACGAAACGAAATTCAATACCAAAGATCTTTATGTGTTATTCTTTCCTCTTCATTCACCAGAAACGTCGCCCCTCTTCTTTCTCTCTTCCTTTTAACAGGAGAATAAAAATACCGTACATTGAATAGGGTTTTAAGTTTTTTTTTTTAATTATTATTATTATGAATTCTCTTAATTTTAAAAGGATTTAAAATTAGACAAATACCAATTAGACCCAAGTAGTTTAAAAGCCCAAATTAATATAATCTTTTACTTATTATAGTCCATATAATTTAAATACCATTTGACCCAAACATAATAAAAGCCCAATTAAAATATCTAACAAATAAATTTTAATTTTTTTTTTCCTAGTATTACAAACATTTTTCTATTCTTTTCGCTTACAACTCGTGCTTACACCATTAATTATAACTATATGAATTCATGATGAGAGAGGAATAATAAATATAATAGAAGGAAATACCTCCATCGCAGTAAACACCAGCAGAACAAATCAAACATAAGAGATGGTTGTATCAGCCGGTGGAGAAATTCGAACTTGGATTTTTCAGCCCCGATAGCTCCCACGAATCGATACCTGTGTATATGGTTCATTAAATTATCAACCGGAAAAGTTGTAAGAACGATGACTAATAGAGAGACTCAGGCTGTGTTTGATAAACCTGAGAATTAAGATCTGAATGATTATGATGTCTTAATAAATTAGATCATCTGAATGGTTATGAGGTATAAATCTAAAAAATTGTTTGATAATTAAAAAGGAAGTTGTCTCTTAATGACACTATTTTACCATTTTAAAGGGTAAAATTTTATTTAATAGTTTTAAATATTCAATTTAATAAAAATGAGTTCATAATATTGTTAAAAATATTTATATCAAAAAAATTTCATTAAGAGGTACCTCTTCATTATTAAGATTTCATTTTCTGTCTTATCGATTAAGAGGCATTCAGAGGTAACAAAAAAACATCATCATGCCTCTTAACGAATAAGAGACAGTCCATTAAAAAACAATCAAATATAAACAAACATCACCTCACTTACTAATACTTCAGACATTGTAAGGGTCAATACAATATTATGCCAAGTATAATTTGGTCATCAAATGATGAATCACATGAAAAACAATTAGAAACAGGGAATCTTGATCTCAGGTATGTAAAATATATGTCGTTTTAGGGTTGTGCACAAGAATTAAAGAAATGATCGTATAACATTAAGTATAATGTCAATTGTCTATAAAACCCTTAAATCCCCATAATATTACTATACTTATCTCATACTCTCCATCATCTCTAACATTTTCCCATGAAATGTAATTTTGAAAAGATCATAGTTAATTCTCCTAGATTATATAAAACGACAAATAATTAGGAAAAAATGAAATCATCTAAAACGATACTCCCTCCGTCTCTATTTAAATGACGTTTTAGAGTTTTTTATTTATCCCTAATTAATTGACGTTTGTTCAAATCTAGTAGAATTAATGATAATTTTTTCAAAATTACCCCTCATTACTCTACCTATTTTTTTGGTACTTTAAACTCTTGTACTATGATAAATTAATGATTTAAGAGTATTATAGACAATTGAGTACTTTATTTAATGATTTCCAATCATTATCTTAATTTTTGTGTCCATCTCTAAAACGTCATTTAAATAAGAACGGAAGGAGTATATATTAAGGGACGGAGGGAGTACTATACATCGTGTAAAAGTGCTTATTACATCCTTTATAAATTAGAATCTAAAATTTTAAACTAATTAACCACCACCATACATTTAACTATTTAAGAAACCAGACCATTTGATTAACAAAAGGGTACGCTTATTTTTTTTTTTAAATGATTGATTGTTTAAAGTACTCCCTCCGTTCCTAAAAGATTGTTGTTTTAGAAGAAAAAATTTATTCCAAAAAGTTTGTCGTTTACAACTTTCGAGGAGAATAAATTATTTACTTTCCTATATTACCCTACCTTCTTTCATTGTCCCAAGAAATTCTCTCCTTTATATTAATAGTTTTCAACTTTCCACAAAGGGATAGTGATGGAATTTCAAGCAAATTTTACTTGGTAAATGATACTTTCTTAACCCATGTGCCAAAACCTTAAACGACAATCTTTTAGGAATGGAGGTAGTAATATAATTTCAGAACCTAAGGCCCACAACTTTGAACAGATTGGCTAGATATGCCGACTCTTATAAATTACAGGGGACAGGGTACTAATTTGAAGACTGGAAATTTATTAGGCCTACCTACATTCTCTATAATGCATCACCATACATTAATTTAACAAAGTCAAGTCTTTACATTACTACTATATGATGCATGACGAGTAAGAAATGAGCAAAACAATGGAAGGTGCTACCATCATTTTGTTTTGCTCCACTTTATTCTCTACTTTTTTAACTTCCGGTGTAATAGACACCAACAGACCAAATCAAACCATTAGAGATGGTGACACCATTATCTCAGCCCGTGGAGAACTCGAGCTTGGATTTTTCAGCCCCTGTAGTTCCACGAATCGATACTTGGGCATATGGTACAAGAAAATATCATATGGAACAGTTGTATGGGTGGCTAATAGAGAGACTCCACTTACTAATACTTCAGGCGTGGTAAGGATTAACGGTGAGGGAATTATATTGCTTAACGATGGCACAGATAGGATAATTTGGTCCTCAAACTCGTCAAGATCCGTGATGAATCCTATGGCACAACTGTTAGATACAGGGAATCTTGTTTTAGGGGATGAAAACGACAATGACCCAGAAAAGTTTCTGTGGCAGAGTTTTGATTATCCTGGAGATAATTTTCTACCAGGCATGAAGTCTGGATTGGACTTGGTAACAGGGTTAGACAGGACCCCAACATCATGGAAAAGTGTTGATGATCCATCTCCAGGAAGATTTATGAGCCTGCTTGATCCTAATGGTTTTCCGCAGTTATTTTTGTGGAAAGGTTCGGAGCTGTGGTCCAGGAATGGACCATGGGTTGGTCTTCAGTTTAGTGGAAATCCGAATAACAAACCAAATGGAATGTATAGAGATGAGTTTGTTTTCAATAAAAAGGAAATCTATTTTAAGTTTGAACTTGTCAATAGAAGTTCTTCTGCAATTACAAGGTATACATTGAGTCCAACTGGCGAATTCAAAATACTGATATGGAATTATCAAAATCAAAATTGGATGGCTTACCTTACTCTACTGGGGAGTGACTGTGATCGATATGGTTTGTGTGGCGCGTATGGTTGTTGTAACATCAATAACTCCCCGAGATGTGAATGCTTGAAAGGATTTGTTCCCAAATTCCCGGGAAAATGGAAAGCAGCAGATTGGTCAGACGGGTGTGTCCGCAAAACCCTACTGGGTTGTGGAAATGGAGATGGTTTTATGAAGTACTCCGGTATGAAATTGCCGGACACACGACACGCATGGTATAACATGAGCATGAACCTTCATGAATGTGAGAGAGTGTGCTTCAAAAACTGCAATTGTACAGCTTATACAAATGCAGATATCAGAGGAGGAGGAAGTGGATGCTTATTATGGCTCAATGACCTGATTGATACCAGAGGCTACACAGAAGATGGGCAATATATTTATGTAAGAATGCCTGCCTCTGAATTAGGTAAGACTACTCTTTCCACACATAAAGTTTATATATTTAACTTCTAAGTACGAATATTAGTAACAAAAATAATACCTCAATTTTATTTTTCCTCCTTCAAAATTTTTGGCTACACAGTGGAAAGCAGGAGATCCAGAGTAAAGTGGCCAAAATGGATCATACTAATGCTTGTAGTACTGACAACACTACTAGCTTTATTCCTGTATCTTTCCAAGAAGATAAAGCTGAGGAGAGAAGGTAAGTGTGTCTCAGTTAGTCAGTTTATTCATTGAAACAAAAGCAGCATCTAATAAAGAAAGGGAACTATTACCTCCACAAAGAAGATAATGGAGGCATGACAGGAAAATATGCTCACATTCTTTATTTAAAATAAAGTCACAATTAAATAGTCTAAAAAGTAAACTATATTTCTATTCCTGTTGTGAAAAAAATTTGAATTCTTGTTCACTATGTGCTTTAATTTTTCGTCTCACTTAGCAGGAAGGTTGAGATTCAGTTCAGAACTTGTTGCACTTACCAAAATTGAGGGGGAAGATTTGGAGTTACCATTAGTTGACTTTAAAAAAATTGCAAATGCCACAAACAACTTCTCCCATAACAATAAGCTTGGAGAGGGCGGATTTGGATCTGTTTACAAGGTGATTATATTGATACACATCATGTGCATAATCACCCGAAAGTAGTTTATTCTGCACACCCCACATTGAGCCACCATAAGGCATCAAAAGATTATATGTTACTAGTTTCTCATAAAAACTCTTTTTAACTTGAAGCAAATTACTCATTATAGTAAACATTCGCTTACTGAATCAGAACTAGTAGAAATGTTTCTACCTCTGAACTAGTATTATGAATGGATAGCAAATATATATTTAAACGAGTAAACTAACTATAGCTCATAGGTGTTGCACCCAACAAAAAGGGACTGATACACATCATGTTTGGCTCTGTCGAGACCCTAAATGCCCTCGAGTCTGATGACCTATAGATAGAAAGCTAAAAGAGTTCATAGAGCTTGGGGAGGAGAAAGAGGGCATGAAAGATAGAAAAATTGCTCAATTCTATAGACAGAATATGGATTCTCATAATATTTGACTTTTAGGGTATGTTGGATGACGGACAAGAAATAGCTGTGAAGAGGCTCTCTAAGGATTCGAGCCAAGGACTAGATGAGTTCAAGAATGAAGTTTCATGTATTGCCAAACTTCAGCACAGAAATCTTGTAACGCTTCTAGGGTGCTGCATTGAAAAAGGGGAAAAGATATTGATCTACGAATACATGCCTAACAAAAGTTTAGATCCCTTTATTTTCGGTATGGCCCTCCTAAAATGTTGATACATTATTATAACTTTTGGATAGTTTGAAAAATTAAATAGTGTAATCATGTTATTTCCTTTAGGCACTATCCCTTACATCATCCATCTACAAAACAAAATAAATTAACTTGATGACAAATGAATAGATAAAGAAATAAGCAAGTCATTGGATTGGCCAAAACGCTACAACATTATAAATGGCATTGCTAGGGGACTGCTCTATCTTCACCAGGACTCCAAACTAAGAATCATTCATAGAGATCTGAAAGCCAGTAATATTTTACTAGATCAAGAGATGAATCCAAAAATTTCAGACTTTGGAATGGCAAGAAGTTTCGAAGGAAGTCAAACTGAAGCTAATACAACAAGAGTTGTTGGGACATAGTAAGAATTTCTACAACATTACAAATGATTTTTGTTGCCTTTGCTCAATACTGAAAGATTTTTCCTCTCTCTCTTGCAGTGGTTACATGCCCCCTGAGTATGCTATTGATGGAATGTTCTCAATTAAATCTGACGTCTATAGCTTTGGTGTTTTAGTGATAGAGATAGTGAGTGGGAAGAAAAACAGATTATTCAATCATCCCGATCACAGCCTTAACCTTCTTGGCCATGTAATTGCATACGAATATATTATAACACTTTTATGCTATATGGTTAGCTACTTCAACTAAAATAAAAATAAATTCTTTTAGGCACGGAAAAGCTATAAAGAAGACGCTCTTTTGGGACTAATCGATGGGAATATCTTGGAGTCAAGTAACCAGAATGATGTGTTTCGAATTATCCAAATTGGACTACTGTGCGTTCAAGAATATCCAGAAGACAGACCAAGTATGTCAACTGTGGTTCTAATATTGAGTAGTGAAATTACACTGCCTCATCCTAAGCAACCTGGTTTTTTCACCGAGAGAAGAATGCATGACGCAGATTTTTCATCGAGCAAGCCAATACTGTTGTCATCCAACCAATCATCTATTACCATTGTCACACCACGATAATAGTCTCTTTTGGTGCCTTAGACACCTCTATTTTATCATTAAAGAGTTGTAAACAATGTAATCAACCAAGAACATACTAAGGTACATTCTTGCAAGCCATGAAGACACCGTTGTACTTTATGAAAAAATCTACTCTGCACTGCCAAACTACATAAAAATTGATTCATTGTGTTTCTCTCAATCATCCATAAGTTTGTTAGTTCTTAAAAGTTGGGCGTTCGTTGAAGGATTAATTTTGTCTACCCAAGTTAATGGGTGAATTAGCAGATGAACTTATCCCAACAAATAAAAAATATTAGGAAGATTCATATTATGTACTAAACGGCCAACTATGCTCAAAGAACTCTTCTTTTTAATATACTTTACATATAACAAGCAATCCACATAATAGCATCAACATAATTTAGAATGACTGTTAACTAGTGAAGTCCAGGTCATGGTATTTCTCTCAAACATTTCATCGAACACATATTGTGTCCGAATCCATTCATTTCATCAAACACATTGTGTCCCAATCCATTCTATAAAGTTTGCATAGAAGATGACGAGTCTATTACTTGAATACCCAAATTGGTAAAAATATGTTACAAACTATGGGAGAGCCGTACTTTAAAAGCTAGCCGTTAAGGTTGGAGAGCTCAAAGTTATAAATACCCTATATCAAAGTTTCATACAATCGATGTACCTTGTAATTAGTATCATAACCACGCTCCGCAAACCCAGCGCCCATGCAGGCTGGCTTTGCGCCAGACGAATCTATTCCGGGCGAACACTGTACGTCACCAACCTCGCCGCAAGATTGCAACCGGGAGGTAGTGGACGGCTTTATACCAATTGTTACAAACTATGAGAGAGCCACACTTTAAAAGCTAACGTTTAAGGTGTAACTCTCCCATGGTTTGTAACAAAATGCCGTAAACTGAAACAACATGAGATCTCCAGAATTTTTTTTTTATGATTCCACTTTGATGAGCTTGAGGATGAAAGAAACTAGAAATGCTCCATGTCCAGCTGTAGGCAATTGAGCAATATTTATCCAAAATTAAGGTTTATACTTTAAACAACCTTGTGAAGCTACAAAACCCACAACGATCGATTCTACAATACCTGTGAAGCCACTGCCACCTTTCATTATTCTCTCCGTTGGCAACTCCGATGGTGGTGGGCCGGTGGCAATGTTTTCATTAAAATTGACAAAAATTCATAAAATCTAAAAATGTCATATACTCATTTGAAGAGCCAATAATAATAATTTATATTTTGGGACAGAGAAAATTATATTCAAATTATATTAATAATCTTTTTCAATTCTATGTTGTAAAACCTTTTTTCTATTTTCAAGTAATTTTAATTTTTACGTCAAAAAAATTAGGTGAGCGTAAGCTATATATAACTGACTGAACTACTCCATCCTTCCCTAATTATTTGAGGTTTTCATTTGTCCCTAATTATTTGATGTTTATTTAAATTTAGGAGAATTAATGATAATTTTTTTAAAATTACCCCTTATTACTCTGCCATTTTTTTTGATATTTTTAACTCTTTATCTCTCCTTATCTCAACAAAACTCTTCTCTTACGAAGGAGAGAGTGTATATAATTTCTAAAGAATTGGATACCGAGAGAGAGACCAACGAGTAATTGAGACATGAGAGTTTTTTTTGGAGATAATTATGAAAAAAACGTGTGAGAGAGAGTATGAATAACTATGATAAATGATGATTTAAGAATATTATAGATAATTGAGTACTATATTTAATACTTTTCAATCATTATTTTAATTCTTATGTCCATCTCTAAAACGTCAAATAATTACGAACGGAGGGAGTATAATATAAAAAAAGAAAATTAATATTTTCACAAGACTCCCTTCACACAAATAATAAGCAGACCAGGGGATGTTGGATAAAAATTGAATGAATCTGAATGAGTTGAATTTGAATCTAAATGGGCTGAATCTGAATGAAAAAAGTTGTTTGATAATTAACATGTCTGAAACATCTAAATGACAAAATTTTATTATTTCACCCCTCTGAAAAAATTCAAAATTGTTGTAAATTTATTTAATATTACTTAATATTTTTTTAAATTTTTTTATTTTTTTTACTTTATTCAGCTGCTCATTCAGTCAAAAAAATATGACTTAGTCATTCAGCTCAATCATCTTACCGATTCAGCAATTCAAACGATTTTTTTCCAAAATAAACGCACTTAATGACTGACTGATTCAACCATTTAGCCATTTAGATGTATTCAATCCTAAACAAACAGCCCCCCATATTCATGTAGATGAGACCTTGTGAAAATATTAATTTTCCTTGTGAAAATATCAATTCCCTAAAAATAATCTGATTTTGTGTTAATTAAATTATAAATATACTTCCTCTTATATTTTTGGTTACATGTAGATATAGCCAAATACTTCTGTTCCATTCCTTGCTAGAATATATTTGGTCCTTGGGAAATTTAAAGAAATTTGACAGTAAGGTACTATTTCTAGTGTTGATTACTCTTCTCATATGCAAGTTATAACATGCAATTTTTTTTGAAAACACTACTTTTTAGAGAATATAATATAATTTTATAATTAAATATATCATCAAGAACCACTCAAATCTCACCAAAAGAGGAAAAAATAAAGGAAATTGTTAAATCCACAACAGAAAATATTATTTCCACAACAAAAGTGTCGCTATAGATCCTATAGCGACGGTTTTGTTGTGGAAATAACAAAAAGTGTTGTAAATTTAACAATTCCCAAAAATAAACCTTCACAAACAAATCTGACAATGAAAGAAAATAAAATTAAATCACTTACATGAAAATCGACTTAACCTAAGACCTCATCGGCCAAGTTATAACTTGCATTAGCACGATTGAATAATAACATGCATTAAATTAGAAATAAAAATATGAAACATATATTTTCCCGTATGTATAGATTAAGCACCAAAAAAAAGAGAATTTATTTTGTGACTTATAATATAATAATTATTTTTAATAAATAAAATTTGTCTAAAAACAACGGATTGAATGGAGTACCTATTTACTTTGGCTTATAAGTGATACATCCTCTATTTAATAAACAACGTTTAATAAGCGTAGAAGATGGAAAGGGTATTCTTTATCCAAGACAAGAAAACACTAATTGTTCGGTCTCTATAATTTTGTCATGTTAATATCAGTTGCCTTTATATAAGGAGGAATTACATATTCTAATACATTTTTTAAAATAATTATAATAATAGTACACTCATAAAATATTTACACAATTAATACATTTTCAAATTTATTTACAATATTAGTGTAATTAGGATTCCTTAATTTAGAGAATTAGTATGAAATTAGGATTCCTTAATTTAGGGGATTTGTATTGATTTACTTATTAAATTAAGTAATTAATAAGTAAACCATATAGCATACCTTCTCTTTCCTCAATAAAAGTCACGCCTCTTTCGCCCTTATCAGTCTTCTCATCCTCCCTCCTCCACCATTAATGCAGGCGTATAGAACAACATTTGTGGTCTTATATTTTCTGCTACTAGTGACTTGAGCATGACAATGGAGCTAGTTGTTGCATACCCTGCCCCGATCCAATGAATTCCTGGCGGTGGTCCACCCATTTGGTTTGGTTTGGTTTTGTAGGTCGCCGAATTTTATGGAGGAAGACATGAAGTTGGAAAGAGAAAAAGCGAGATTAATTCTGAAAACACAGCAACTTCTGAGTTCTGAGGCTTATTTGTAAAAAGCAAGCAGATTTTGAAAAGAGTTTAATATTTTCAGTCGACTAAAAGGTAGGCTTTGTTTGATAATTTTTTTATAGTGCAGTTGGTAGCCAAACATTCATACGAAGGTAATCAATTTAGTGTTATTAGGTTACTAATTTATTTTGAATGTGATGCAGTTAGTAGTCAAACTTAATGCAGTTGGTTGCCAAACTTTTAGACCAAGGTAACCAATTCATACTGCAGGTGTGGAGGTAGATTGGTTACCTTGGTATAAAAGTTTGGTTACCTTTTTTAAGAAGGGTTGATTATCAACATTACATTACACATCACTCTCTTATCTCTCTCTTTCTTATGCAGTGTTTTTATTTTCTTTTGGACATGAAATTGGGTCTCACCGGCGAAGGGAGGAGGAAGATGACCGGCGAAGGGGAGGAGGAAGATGACGTTACCAAACTTTGAATATTTGAATTTGAATTATTATTTTTGAATTTGAATTTGTTTTTGTTGTTAGATCTAAGATATTTGAATTTGAATTATTAATTATGGCAGTTATTTCTCCTTGATTTTAGGTTTTCTTATTATTATGAATTAAATCCTATACTAATTCCCTAAATTAAAGAATCCTAATTGCACTAATATTGTAAATAAATATGAGAAATTATATTATTTATGTAATTATTTTTGATGCACTAATGGTGTAATTACTTTCTAATTGTTGTATATTTCTGTAAAGAACCCTTTATATTAAGAGACTAGACCTAGTAAACGGGCCGGACTATCGCTGGGCCAGGCCAAAACGGTCTAGATTTTGGTGGGCTGAAAAGTGAATCCCAAAGCCTCCTTTTTGACGGGCGGACCGGGTTGGCTTGCGAACCTGAAATGATTTATGACCAAAATTTGACACATTTTTTAGCCTAGCCCAAACGGGCCGGGCCAAAACAGCCCAGGTTTTGATGGGTTGAAAAAATGAAACTCAAAACCCACTTTTTAACTGAGCCGATTTTGCCAGGTCTATAAAAGACTATGGAGTTTGTATCTTACCATTTGAAGGGCCAAATTTGTCATTTTCCAAATTTATGATTTTAACTTTTTATAAAACTTTTATTGTTTAATTTTGAAAGTTAAAAATTTAAAATTATGAATTATACATTATACAAAATTTAATATAGTTTTAACAACTTAAATAAATAATTTACTTGAAATACCAACTTTGAAGTTCAAATTTAATGAATTTTAATTTATTTATGACACTAATCTAATAAGAAATCCATTAGTACAGAGTAAAATCTGGGTTTGTCTTATCTTGGGAGACTAATTCGCAGTAACTCTATGTAGCAAAAGTTAGGGGTGAATATAGTTTTAAAGAAAGAGTAGTCAACCATGCTGTTTAATATATGTTTTTTAAAAACTTGAGAAGGATTTGGAAATATTGAAGTTGTTATTTTTTTTTATAGATTGACAACCTATTTATAGGTTTCCAAACACCCCTTTGAAGAGGTATGTTGAATTCTAAACACCCCTTTGAAGAGGTATACTAATTCCAAACACCCTAATTAATTGTTGCAATCCGTTGGCATCCCAATTAGTTGTCGTTACTTTGCAATCCGTTGGCGCAATTAACCGTTGCAATGTTAATTGACATCTTTTACCGTACCGTTACCGGTACCGCTACAATGTTAATTGACATCTTTTACCGTACTTACAGGTAAGTCTCCTGCATTGTTATGAAATACAAAGTTGTCGCTATGATGAAAAAACACCCATAAGTTAAGAAGTTAACTACAAAGATGAATTTCAGAAACTCCCCAGAACTCCAAATTGGTTCATAGCAGCTTCCCAACCAAAAGCAGACCAATTGTGTTGATGATCACCTGGACAATAAATTTTACTTTCAGATACAGTTGAACAAGGAGCCTAAAATCAAAGAGGAAAAAATTACAACTAAAAAACATGAGAAATTAAGTGAGTGAAGGTTGTCAAATACAGTGCTTATGAAAAGGTCTATCCAATTCTTTGAGAATTTATGGAAATAGCTATCCAAATAAGGACCTTAACATCAAATGAAAGTAGTATGCACACAAGCCAATCATGTTTGATGATAAAGCATATACTTTGTAACAATCTTATTCATTTATTAATAAAAAGTATTAATTTATTAAAGGCTTTTAATTATCTACATGATGTCGTTTTTATAATATGTGATAAACCCATAGTTTTAAGCAATGCTTTTAGAATAATGATGATGATCATTCTAATGAGATCTAAATTCTTTGAAAGCTTAAAACTAAAATAGTTCCCAATCGTTGGATTAGTGAATCCTGGATAGATTGGTACATACGTTGTTTCTTTCATCGGATGAGGATGATTGATCTCATGATCATTTGTGTGGAGACACTAAAGCAAGTATGTAGGTGCTTATTAGAGAATAAGTTCACCGAACGTGGCTCGCTAAGGAATACCTAATGGAGTTTTATTTGCTGTCGAATAGAAATTCTCAGAGTGATAGTAAGTACAAGTAATCCTTGGACTTGAGATCATCATATAGTATCTTGTGTATGATGAGTTATACTTTGACTTATTCCTTAAGACCCTTAGGGTATATCAAAGGGTATGCTTGGGTATAATAAGTTGTACATGGAGATAATGTATGATCAATAAAGAATCTACCACTTCTAATAAAAGAAGAGAAATGTCCTATGTGATTCGATAAATGACAACCCAAGAGTCCTTGGCGGCGTAATGAAATTAGAAAGGAGTTTCTAATTTGCATTATTTGAGTTGTGCATTTAAGGATCGAAATACATATAATTAAATAAAATAAGACTTGACAAGAATTCGATGTCTTATATTTAATTGGGACATTGTATGGTGGAAGGATTGAATTATACATTAAATTATTTACTCAAAGGTTCTTTTATGATTAATGTTGAAATCTATATTATCCTGGAAAAGTCGTTGATCGCTAGGGAGGCTTATCCCTATTGTAGAATAAATATTATTTATTTAAATAAATTAATTATTTAATTTATTTATTTAAATAAGATTAGAATTGTTCTAATTGATTTATTCACAACCTATTTAATATGGAGAACCTAAAGGGTCACACCATAAAAGGAAGAATAATTATTTAAGAAGTTAATGGCATAATCGTAATAATATATGTTATGTATATTTAATTTAATCTATGGTGATAGAATAAATTAAATAGCTTAACATTTATTATTTAATATTTTAAAATATTAAATATAAATTAATAAGAGGAGTCTTATTAATATTATTACAATTATTATTATTTTAATTTCTAAAAGAGTTTAGGAATTAATTTAATATAAGTACTCTCATTTATTCCTAATAGGATTAGGAGGGAAAATTAGTTAAAGGAGTTTAATTAATTATCCCTAATAAGATTAGGGGAGCTTAATTAATTAAAAGAATTTAATTAATTAAATAAATCCCAATTCCTTAATTGTTAAGGTGGGTTGCCCACATCTATAAATAAGAGGAGTCTTATTATGGGTGGATGGGTTGTTGACTTTGACAACTACGTAATAATTCCAATTTGTTGAGAGAGACACCTTTTCTATGTAGATAGAAAAACTAGGGTTTAGCCAACCACCCTTCTTCTTGAATTTTCTTCTTCCTCATGGTGGATCACCCTGAGAGGCCAAACATATGGGTGGCTAACGTTGATCAAAGGAAGGAACAAAACCCGGTGGATTCAAGATTGAACGCGAAAGGATTTGGAGGTGAACTTGCACCGAGGAAGCTCGATCTTCAAGGGTATGATTTTATTCTTTATCTTTTCGCTTAATTAATAATTATGCATAAAGGATGATCCGGTATATGGTTTGTAAATTTTTAAACTCGATTTTACACGCTTAGCATTTTTTATGCAATTTGATTGCATATGAATAATATTACAAACCTAACGGTGGCATCGAGCCAAACCTTTATGCTAATTATTAATTGTTTTAATTTGATATTATATTGATATGTGTTTAGAACAATTTAATTGGACATAATTTAATTGTATAAAATTTAAAAAAAAAAAAAAAACCGTTAAAAGCTGCTTTTAAAATCTATAGGACTTGAAAAAAAAAATGCACTTTTTTTTTTTTTTTCGGAAAGCAATGCTGCGGTTTTTTAAGAACCATTTTTTTTTCAAGCAATGCAATAAATAAGTTTGTTATTTCTCTAAACCAAAATCAGAAACAAGCAAGTCAATGCGAAAAAATAAATAAAAATAAATCATGAATCGCTTAATGCACTGATTTCAACGTAAATAAACATAGGAAACATGATTACTAGTAATATATATATATATATATTATGTATATAATATAAAAGTAATATATATTACATAGTTACCGTAATATATATATATTATATATATGTAATATATATTTTAAATATTTTATAATTAAAATAAAAGTTTATTTTAATATTAAAATAAAAAGTTTATTTTAATCTTAAAATTAAAATATTTATTTTAATTTTAAAATTAAAATTTCATGCTAACTAATTAGAGTTGGAATTGGATTCCATAGCTAACTAATTGGAGTTGAAATTGGATTCTATTCTTTCCTTAAATAAAGGAGTTTGTTTAGATATGAAATAAGATTTCATATTATTCAAAATAAAAAGAGTTTATTTGTGAATAGGAAAGAGAATCCTAATTTCCTTAAATAAAGGAGTTTATTTAGATATGAAATAGGATTTCATATTATTCAAAATAAAAGAGTTTATTTGTGAATAGGAAAGAAATCCATATTTCCTTAAATAAAGGAGTTTATTTAGATATGAAATAGGATTTCATATTATTCAAAATAAAAGAGTTTATTTGTGAATAGGAAAAATAATCCGTGTTTCCTTTAATATTTTTTTTTACATGGAATTGATTCCATAATTAATTAAAATAAAAGAGTTTATTTTAATTAAAGATTTTTTTATTACATGAGAATTGGATTCCATAATTAATTAAAATAAAAGAGTTTATTTTGATTAAATTATTTTGATTAAAATAAAATAGTTTATTTTATTCAAAATTGGATAAATTAAAATAAAATAGTTTTATTTTGATTTAAATTTGGATTAAAATAAAGGAGTTTATTTTGATTCAAAAATAGATTTTATACTAACTAAATTTGCCCATTAAATGATATCAATATATATATTAAATGTTTATTATTCATGAGATGAATGTTATTTATCATGCATATGGTGATGTGTATGATAATAAATGGGATTGATTATGGACTATCGACCAATGCGATTGGATTTTATTTTAGTTGGATGCATGAATGTATGGGTTTTATTAAATGGGGTCTCAGCATTCTTCGCTTCTCTAATTTTTCTTAATGTAAATTCTATCTCTCTCCTATGTACTTCCCCTTGACTGCTGATCAAGGTTTCTATTTATTTTAAATAGTTGTGTAATAGGAATAGTTAGAATTAATTTTAGAAAATTAGAGATCAAGGAGCAAGGAGCGCTTTAAGACCCGCTTGTAATGAAGCCCTAAGTTTAAATGTAATAGTTATATTTAAATATTATTTCTTGCACCCCTAGGGTTTGACCTTTTGGTTCACTTGGTGGCTCTAGTGAACCAAACTAGAATAAAAGTCCATAATCAATCCGGATAGAATATAGTATTCTATATAATGCATGCTTATATTATATATATTATATATTATGCAAACATGCTTCAGCATGTTAATTAATACGACGCGATTTTATATATATATATGTATGCTGCCGCTAAACAAGATGAGAGACAAATTTAATAATAAACCCTCAATTTTTTTATATTAAGTCCTAAGCGTTCAAAGATATTTGGAATATCGAACGTCATTTCTAGCATGATAAAATTAATAGAGTATTAAATATTTAATATGAGTTTGTTGTGTCACCACAAGGCAAGTATTAAGATTTTTAAGATGTTAATTTATCACATTTGATGCTTATAAAGAAAATTGAACAATATTGTTTTGTTGTGTCACCACAAGGATGATATTTTTCTTTTTTGAATATATGGAGTGCTAGGTTGGACTTAACTTGATAATTTTGATTCTGATGTGCCACCACTGATCAAAATAATCTAAGAGGCAAAATACAAGGAGTTGCATAGTTGATGTAATTGACAAAAGTTGTCTACCTATTTATTTATATATAGTTTGTTGTGTCACCACAAGGCTATATACATTTGAAATGGGATCCTTATTCTCACTAAAGCAAATCTTTAATTAGATTTTGCTTAACTATATAAGTGAGGGTAATATAGTTTGAAGAAAATAGTGGGAGATACCAATTTAAAACAAGACCTAATTTATTTTGGTAATTAATAAAAGAATGTATGTTAAAATGTTGTTGATTACAAATTCATTTACGAGAATTTTACAATGTCTAAAATTACTATCATCATAAGCATATTAGATGCTAAATTAACTGCATCAATTAAACGGATAAGTTAAGGAATTTGAGAATAGTTCTCATAGTGAAAAGCTATCTTATGTCCTTAATACGCCTATCCTCTCGCAATGGTTGCGAATAATGCCTCGAGGAAGAGATTGCTACTTTTAGAAAGTGGCAAGATGATGCACATTATTTCAATGCATCATGCTCGCGTCCACGAAGAACGAGCTTCAAATCACAAGATGAAACTATGGATGCTCCTACTATATTCCCGCACATTAAGTAGTTGATGGTGAGGAAAGTAGGACCGATAGATATCGACATCTAAGGAGCTCTTCCGATCTAGAATGGCCAATGACACTATAAAGATGAGACAAAAAGTTCTTAACATAATCAATTTGATTGATCAATTAGACAATTGGTTTTGTCATGAATGGAGAGTTGAGCCAAGATTGGATCTTGCACTCACTCCCTTACTCCTTTCACAATTGTTGTGAATTTTTCATGAACAAGCTAGATATCGCCTCATTGATTTGCTTAACATATTAAAAAATTGTTGAGAGTCACTTTCCAACCAAGAAAGATCAAGTCTTACTGGTAGGGGCCAAAGGATCTTCTGAAAAGAAGAACGATTCAAAGAAGGTAAATAGAAAGGCATAAATAAAGGATAATAAGAACAAAATTGATATGGATAGCAAAGGAGTTTGCTTCCACTACAATAAGCCTGGACACTGGAAAGAAACTGCAAGAAGCATCTTGCAGAGGCTAACCAAAGAAGCTTAGTGAATTTTCTACATAATACGCTTTTTGTTCATGATTGAAATAAATTTTTCTTTAAGTCAAGGTTCTACTTGGGTATTGATATCGATTTAGTTATCATAAATGTAGATTTATGAAGGACCAAGGTAGTAGAAAGCTAAATAAATATAAGTAATCCTATGTGTGGAAAATGAAGCAAAGGTTGCCATTTAGCTATAGAAACTTATAGTTTAGCAATGCTTACGGCAAATCTATTAAGTCAATAAGTTGTTATTGTATTCCAGCTTCTTGTTAAAAATATTATTTCCATTTTATTGTTGGACAATGAAATCTTTGGTATTATATTTAAGAACAATTGTTGTTCTATTTATAATAATAATGTTTTGTATAGAACTGAAATATTACTTAATTGATTTTGTATACTTGACTTACGTAAAAAAAAAAAAAAAAAAAAAATTTATTTTGCATATTGAACAAATTAGTATAAGAAAAGGAGATGATCATTCAAAGAGTTGAATGTATGTATTTGTTGAAATACAAGTGTGAATTATTTGAAAGGTTCAAAGAATTCAGAAGTGAAACAAGTTGGCAAAGTATTAAGATTCTTTGATTAGATCAAGGAATAAATACTTGTGCAATAAGTTTCTAGATCATCTCAAATGGTTTTCTCATAATGGACGCCTCTCGATACGCAATAATTTATTGATGTATCTGAATGGAAAATTCGTACCTTGTTAGACATGGTGCGGTCCATAATGATTTTACCGACATTCCAATATCCTTCAGGATCATGTCCTAGAAATGGTCATGTGATATCTACGAAAAGGTAACCTCAAAATCCAAATTTCCAAGACTCCATAAAAGTTATGGATGTGGGAGGATTCCTAATCTTAAGTATGTTAAGATAAGGGGTTGTCCAACTTATGTGAAAAGGTTTCAAAGGATAAGCTTGGGACAAGATTTTATAAGTGTCGATTTGTGGGACATCCTAAAGTAAGTTTAGGTATTTGTTCTATAATTCTACTTAGCAAAAGGTGTTTGTTACGAAACACGCCGCCTTCTAAGATAAAGGTGTTTATCATCAAGGGCTAGTGGGAGGATAATAGATCTTGAAAAGTTCAAGATCCACAAAACACTATAAGTCAAATAAGAGGAACTCGTAGATAGACCTATTGTACCACAAATCAAATCGTAAATCGAATAGTACCAAAGATACCTAGGAGGTATGGATTCATCATGGATGATGATGATGAGGTACGCATCATAGAAGATGATGATCCAGAATTACATTCGATGAGGTAAGACTTATAGTGTGTACAAAAGGGTCAGTGGGAGCGTCGTGACATTCCTAATATTATATGTTGATATACTACGGATAAGGAATGACATACCAATGCTACAATCAAGAAAGATAAAGTTGTCTAAACATTCCTCCATGAATGATTTGGAAGAGTATCTTAATTGGGGATAAAATCTATATAGATAGATTTAAGAGGATGCTCGACTTAACCCAAGGAACGATATATCATTTGATGCTAAAGTCGCTTAGCATGGCAAACTCCAAGAGATGTCTCATACGTCGATGAGCTACGGAGTATATCTCTTAATAGTCCCCACAGACTCACGAAAAGAGAGATCGCATGAGTGACAATCATGTATGCAATGAAATACACGAGACCCGATGTTGATCGGTCATATTATTCGAGAAGATCAACGTAAGATGCTGAAAAAATATCTTAAAGTTCTTAACCCAAGCACTAAGGATGTGAGCAAACATGGTGGGTCTAAATTAAAACTAGAGGGCTTTACTGACTCAAGTTTTTCGCATGCACCAAGACGACGTAAAAATCCACTTTAAGGTAAAGTGTTACCTTGAACAAAGGGTGTAGTGAATTGAAAGGTTCCAAACAAAGAAAGAGTTGTCAGTTTAGTGATAAAGACAAAGTATATAGCTATAAATGAAGTCGCAAGTTGATTGTTTGGATTAAAAGTTCATTACGTAACTAGAATAGTTCCCAAGTCTCATCTTGGATCTAAACATGTGTTGTGGCACTTTCATTTGATTATTAGAATCATCAAAGATGGGAAATCACTATAGAGATAGTGGACTCTCAAAAGAACAACATTACATATCCATTAACTAAAGCTTATCCAATGCCAGGATAATCGTCACTTAGAGAAGAAGAGTATAAGATACCATGACGATTGGCTTTAGTGCAAGTGGGAGATTGAAAGTAGTATGCATACAAGCCAATCATGTTTGATGATAAAGCATATACTTTGTAATAATCTTATTCATTTATTAATAAAAAGTATTAATTTATTAAAGGCTTTTAATTATCTACATGATGTTTGTTTTATAATATGTGATAAACCCATAGTTTTAAGCAATGCTTTTAGAATAATGATGATGATCATTCTAATGAGATCTAAATTCTTTGAAAGCTTAAAACTAAAATAGTTCCCAATCATTGATTACTAAATTGGGGATTAGTGAATCCCGATAGATCGGGTACATACGTTGCTTGCTCATCGATGAGGATGATTGATCTCATGATCATTTGTGTGGAGACACTAAAGCAAGTATGTAGGTGCTTATTAGAGAATAAGTTCACCGAACGCGGCTCGCTAAGGAATACCTAATGGAGTTTTATTATATCACAATAGGAATTCTCAGAGTGATAGTAGTACAAGTAATCCTTGGACTTGAGATCATCATAGTATCTCGTGTATGATGAGTTATACTTTGACTTATTCCTTAAGACCCTTAGGGTATATCAAAGGGTATGCTTGGGTATAATAAGTTGTACATGGAGATAATGTATGATCAATAAAGAATCTACCACTTCTAATAAAAGAAGAGAAATGTCCTATGTGATTCGATAAATGACAACCCAAAGAGTCCTCGGGTTAAGCGCGTAATGAAATTAGAAAGGAGTTTCTAATTTGCATTATTTGGAGTCATGCATTTAAGGATCGAAATACATATAATTAAATAAAATAAGACTTGACAAGAATTCCATGTCTTATATTTAATTGGGACATCAGTATAGTGGAAGGATTGAATTGTACGGTAAACTATTTACTCAAAGGTTCTTTTATGATTAATGTTGAAATCTATATTATCCGGAAAGTCGTTGATCGCTAGGAGGCTTATCCCTATTGTAGAATAAATATTATTTATTTAAATAAATTAATTATTTAATTTATTTATTTAAATAAGATTAGAATTGTTCTAATTGATTTATTCACAACCTTTTAATATGGAGAACCTAAAGGGTCACACCATAAAAGGAAGAATAATTATTTAAGAAGTTAATGGCATAATCGTAATAATATAGTTATGTATATTTAATTTAATCTATGGTGATAGAATAAATTAAATAGCTTAATATTTATTATTTAATATTTTAGAAATATTAAATATAAATTAATAAGAGGAGTCTTATTAATATTATTACAATTATTATTATTTTAATTTCTAAAAGAGTTTAGGAATTAATTTAATATAAGTACTCTCATTTATTCCTAATAGATTAGAGGGAAAATTAGTTAAAGGAGTTTAATTAATTATCCCTAATAAGATTAGGGAGCTTAATTAATTAAAAGAATTTAATTAATTAAATAAATCCCAATTCCTTAATTGTTAAGGTGGGTTGCCCACATCTATAAATAAGAGGAGTCTTATTATGGGTGGATGGGTTGTTGACTTTGACAACATACGTAATAATTCCAATTTGTTGAGAGAGTACACCTTTCTCTATAGAGATAAAAACTAGGGTTTAGCCAACCACCCTTCTTCTTGAATTTTCTTCTTCCTCGGTGGATCACCTCTGAGGCCAAACATATGGGTGGCTAACGCCGATCAAAGGAAGGAACAAAACCCGGTGGATTCAAGATTGAACGCGAAAGGATTTGGAGGTGAACTTGCACCGAGGAAGCTCGATCTTCAAGGGTATGATTTTATTCTTTATCTTTTCGCTTAATTAATAATTATGCATAAAGGATGATCCGGTATATGGTTTGTAAATTTTTTTAAACTCGATTTTACACGCTCCGCATTTTTATGCAATTTGATTGCATACATATAATATTACAAAACCTAATAAAGGGCATCGAGCCAAACCTTTATGCGAATTATTAATTGTTTTAATTTGATATTATATTGATATGTGTTTAGAACAATTTAATTGGACATAATTTAATTGTATAAAATTTAAAAAAAAAAAAAAAAAAAAAAAGCTTTTTAAAAAATCTAGGACTTGAAAAAAAAAATGCACTTTTTTTTTTTTTTTTTTAAAAGCAATGCACGTTTTTAAGAACCATTTTTTTTTAATAATGTCATTATTATTTCTCTAAACCAAATCGAGAAACAAGCAAGTCATGCGAAAATAAAAATAAAAAAAATAAGGCAGATCATGACTCATATACATAGGATTTCAACGTAAACAAGAAACATGATTACCGTAATATATATATATATATATATATATATATATAAATATATAATATATATATATATTATATAGTATATATATATATATATATATATATATATATATATATATATAAATTAAATAATTTTATAATTAAAATAAAAGTTTATTTTAATATTAAATAAAAAGTTTATTTTAATCTTAAAATTAAAATATTTATTTTAATTTTAAAATTAAAATTTCATGCTAACTAATTAGAGTTGGAATTGGATTCCATGATAACTAATTGGAGTTGAAATTGGATTCTATTCTTTCCTTAAATAAAGGAGTTTGTTTAGATATGAAATAAGATTTCATATTATTCAAAATAAAAGAGTTTATTTGTGAATAGAAAGAAAATCCTAATTTCCTTAAATAAAGGAGTTTATTTAGATATGAAATAGGATTTCATATTATTCAAAATAAAAGAGTTTATTTGTGAATAGAAAGAGAATCCATGTTTCCTTAAATAAAGGAGTTTATTTAGATATGAAATAAGATTTCATATTATTCAAAATAAAAGAGTTTATTTGTGAATAGGAAAAATAATCCGTGTTTCCTTTAATATTTTTTTTTTTACATGGAATTGATTCCATAATTAATTAAAATAAAAGAGTTTATTTTAATTAAAGATTTTTTTTTATTACATAGAATTGATTCCATAATTAATTAAAATAAAGGAGTTTATTTTGATTAAATTATTTTGATTAAAATAAAATAGTTTATTTTATTCAAAATTGGATAAATTAAAATAAAATAGTTTTATTTTGATTTAAATTTGGATTAAAATAAAGGAGTTTATTTTGATTCAAAATAGATTTTATACTAACTAAATTTGCCCATTAAATGATATCAATATATATATTAAATGTTTATTATTCATGAGATGAATGTTATTTATCGATGCATACGGTGATGTGTATGATAATAAATGGGATTGATTATGGACTATCGACCAATGCGATTGGATTTTATTTTAGTTGGATGCATGAATGTATGGGTTTTATTAAATGGGGTCTCACAGATTTCTGCCTTCTCTAATTTTTTTCTTAATGTAAATTCTATCTCTCTCCTATGTACTTCCCTCGATCACGATCAAGGTTTCTATTTATTTTAAATAGTTTTGTAATAGGAATAGTTAGAATTAATTTTAAAAATTAGAGATCAAGGAGCAAGGAGCGCTTGAAGACCTGCTTGAATGGAGCCCGGTTTAAATGTAATAGTTATATTTAAATATTATTTCTTGCACCCCTGGGGGGTTTGACCTTTTGGTTCACTTGGTGGCTCTAGTGAACCAAACTAGAATAAAAGTCCATAATCAATCCGGGATAGAATATAGTATTCTATATGTGCATGCTTATATTATATATATTATATATTATGCAAACATGCTTCGCATGTTAATTAATATACGACGCGTATTTTATATATATATAATAAATGCAGCTAAACAAACAAGATGAGACAAATTAATAATAAACCCCTCAATTTTTTATATTAAGTCCTAAGCGCTCAAAGATATTTGGAATATCGAACGTCGCTTTCTAGCATGATAAAATTAATAGAGTATTAAATATTTAATATGAGTTTGTTGTGTCACCACAAGGCAAGTATTAAGTATTTAAGATGTTAATTTATCACATTTGATGCTTATAAAGAAAATTGAACAATATTGTTTTGTTGTGTCACCACAAGGATGATATTTTTCTTTTGAATATATGGAGTGCTAGGTTTGACTTAACTTGATAATTTTGATTCTGATGTGCCACCACTGATCAAAATAATCTAAGAGGCAAAATACAAGGAGTTGCATAGTTGATGTAATTGACAAAAGTTGTCTACCTATTTATTTATATATAGTTTGTTGTGTCACCACAAGGCTATATACATTTGAAATGGGATCCTTATTCTCACTAGCAAAATCTTTAATTAGATTTTGCTTAACTATATAAGTGAGGGTAATATAGTTTGAAGAAAATAGTGGGAGATACCAATTTAAAACAAGACCTAATTTATTTTGGTAATTAATAAAAGAATGTATGTTAAAATGTTGTTAATTACAAATTCATTTACGTAATTTTACAATGTCTAAAATTACTATCATCATGAAGCATATTAGATGCTAAATTAACCGGGCCAATTAAATCGGATAAGTTAAGGAATTTGAGAATAGTTCTCATAAATCAAAAGCTATCTTATGTCCTTAATACGCCTATCCTCGCAATGGTTGCGCATAATGCCTCGAGGAAGAGATTGCTACTTTTAGAAAGTGGCAAGATGATGCACAATTAGCTCAATGCATCATGCTCAAGATCCATGAGTAACGAGCTTCAAATACAAGATGAAACTATGGATGCTCCTACTATATTCCCGCACATCAAGTAGTTGATGGTGAGGAAAGTAGGACCGATAGATATCGAGATATCTAAGGAGCTCTTCCGATCTAGAATGGCCAATGCACTATAGATGCATACAAAAAGTTCTTAACATAATCAATTTGATTGATCAATTAGGACAATTGGTTTTGTCATGGATGGAGAGTTGAGCCAAGATTTGATCTTGCACTCACTCCCTACTCCTTTCACAATTGTTGTGAATTTTTCATATGAAACAAGCTAGATATCGCCTCATTGATTTGCTTAACATATTAAAAATTGTCGAGAGTCACTTTCCAACCAAGAAAGATCAAGTCTTACTTGGTAGTAGGGGCCAAAGGATCTTCCTAAAAGAAGAACGATTCAAAGAAGGTAAATAGAAAGGCATAAATAAAGGATAATAAGAACAAAATCGATATGGATAGCAAAGGAGTTTGCTTCCACCGCAATAAGCCCGACAATCGAAAGAAACTCATGAGAAGCATCTGCAGAGGCTAACCAAAGAAGCTTAGTGAAGTTTCTATAATACGCTTTTTGTTCATGATTGAAATAAATTTTTCTTTAAGTCAAGGTTCTACTTGGGTATTGGATACCGACTTTAGTTATCATAAATATAGATTTATGAAGGACCAAGGTAAGTAGAAAGCTAAACAAATATAAGTAATCCTATGTGTGGAAAATGAAGCAAAGGTTGCTGCATTAGCTATAGAAACTTATAGTTTAGCAATGCCTACGGGCAAATCTATTAAGTCAATAAGTTGTTATTGTATTCCAGTTCTTGTTAAAAATATTATTTCCATTTTATTGTTGGACAATGAAATCTTTGGTATTATATTTAAGAACAATTGTTGTTCTATTTATAATAATAATGTTTTGTATAGAACTGAAATATTACTTAATTTATTTTGTATACTGACTTACGTAAAAAAAAAAAAAAAAAAAAAAAAATTTTATTTTGCATATCGAACAAATTAGTATAAGAAAAGGAGATGATCATTCAAAGAGTCGAATGTATGTATTTGTTGAATACAAGTGTGAATTATTTGAAAGGTTCAAAGAATTCGTAAGTGAAACAAATTGGCAAAGTATTAAGATTCTTTGATTAGATCAAGGAATAAATACTTGTGCAATAAGTTTCTAGATCATCTCAAATGGTTTTCTCATAATGGACGCCTCCTCGATACGCAATAATTTATTGATGTATCCGAATGGAAAATTCGCACCTTGTTAGACATGGTGCGGTCCATAATGATTTTACCGACATTCCAAAGATCCTTCAGATCATGTCCTAGAAATGGTCATATATCACGAAAAGGTAACCTCAAAATCCAAATTTCAAGACTCCATAAAAGTTATGGATGGGGAGGATTCCTAATCTTAAGTATGTTAAGATAAGGGGTTGTCCAACTTATGTGAAAAGGTTTCAAAGGATAAGCTTGGGGACAAGATTTTATAAGTGTCGATTTGTGGGACATCCTAAAGTAAGTTTAGGTATATGTTCTATAATTCTACTTAGCAAAAAAGGTGTTTGTTACGAAAAACACGCCGCCTTCTAAGATAAAGGTGTTTATCATCAAAGGGCTAGTGGAGGATAATAGATCTTGAAAAGTTCAAGAACCACAAAACACTATAAGTCAAATAAGAGGAACCATAGATAGACCTATTGTACCACAAACCGATCGTAATCAATCTGAATAGTACCAAAGATACCTAGGAGGTATGGATTCATCATGGATGATGATGATGAGGTACACATCATAGAAGATGATGATCCAAGAATTACATTCGATGAGGTAAGACTTCTAGTGTGTACAAAAGGGTCAAGGGAGCGCCGTGAAACATTCCTAATATTATATGTTGATATACTACTACGATAAGGAATGACATACCAATGCTACAATCAAGAAAGATAAAGTTGTCTAAACATTCCTCCATGAATGATTTGGAAGAGTATCTTAATTGGGGATAAAATCTATATAGATAGATTTAAGAGGATGCTCGACTTAACCCAAGGAACGATATTCATTTGATGCTAAAGTCGCTTTAGCATGGCAAACTCCAAGAGATGTCTCATGTCGATGAGCTACGGAGTGTATCTCTTTATAGTCCCCACGACTCTCAAAAGAGAGAGATCGCATGAGTGACAATCATGTATGCAATGAAATATACGAGACCGATGTCGATCACCATATTATCGAGAAGATCACTATGAGACGCTGAAAACATCTTAAAGTTCTTAACCCAAGACTAAGGATGTGAGCATATTCATGGTGGGTCTAAATTAAAACTAGAGGGCTTAACAGCACTCAAGTTTTTCGCATGCACTAAGACGACGTAAAAATCCACTTTAAGGTAAAGTGTTACCTTGAATGCTGGTGCAGTGAATCGAAAGGTTCCAAACAAAGAAAGAGTTGTCGGGTTTAGTGATAAAGACAAAGTATATAGCTATAAATGAAGTCGCAAGTTGATTGTTTGGATTAAAAGTTCATTACGTAACTAGGAATAGTTCCCAAGTCTCATCTTGGATCTAAACATGTGTTGTGGCACTTTCATTTGATTATTAGAATCATCGAAGATGGGAAATCACTATAGAGATAGTGGACTCTCAAAGAACAACATTACATATCCATTAACTAAAGCTTATCCAACAAACAGGATAATCGCCACTTAGAGAAGAAGAGTATAAGATACCATGACGATCGGCTTTAGTGCAAGTGGGAGATTGAAAGTAGTATGCATACAAGCCAATCATGTTTGATGATAAAGCATATACTTCAGTAATAATCTTATTCATTTATTAATAAAAAGTATTAATTTATTAAAGGCTTTTAATTATCTACATGATGTCGTTTTTATAATATGTGATAAACCCATAGTTTTAAGCAATGCTTTTAGAATAATGATGATGATCATTCTAATGAGATCTAAATTCTTTGAAAGCTTAAAACTAAAATAGTTCCCAATCATCGATTACTAAATTGGGGATTAGTGAATCCGGATAGATTGGTACATACGCTGTTTGCTCATCGATGAGGATGATTGATCTCACGATCATTTGTGTGGAGACACTAAAGCAAGTATGTAGGTGCTTATTAGAGAATAAGTTCATCGAACGCGGCTCGCTAAGGAATACCTAATGGAGTTTTATTTGTCAATAATAGAATTCTCAGAGTGATAGTAGTACAAGTAATCCTTGACTTGAGATCATCATAGTATCTTCGTGTATGATGAGTTATACTTTGACTTATTCCTTAAGACCCTTAGGGTATATCAAAGGGTATGCTTGGGTATAATAAGTTGTACATGGAGATAATGTATGATCAATAAAGAATCTACCACTTCTAATAAAAGAAGAGAAATGTCCTATGTGATTCGATAAATGACAACCCAAAGAGTCCTCGGGTTGCAAGCGTAATGAAATTAGAAAGGAGTTTCTAATTTGCATTATTTGAGTTGTGCATTTAAGATCGAAATACATATAATTAAATAAAATAAGACTCGACAAGAATTCCATGTCTTATATTTAATCGGGACATCAGATAGTGGAAGGATTGAATTGTACGGTAACTATTTACTCAAAGGTTCTTTTTATGATTAATGTTGAAATCTATATTATCCGGAAAGTCGCTGATCGCTAGGAGGCTTATCCCTATCAGAGAATAAATATTATTTATTTAAATAAATTAATTGTTTAATTTATTTATTTAAATAAGATTAGAATTGTTCTAATTGATTTATTCACAACCTGCTTAATATGGAGAACCTAAAGGGTCACACCATAAAAGGAAGAATAATTATTTAAGAAGTTAATGGCAATCGTATTAATAATATATTATGTATATTTAATTTAATCTATGGTGATAGAATAAATTAAATAGCTTAATATTTATTATTTAATATTTTAGAAATATTAAATATAAATTAATAAGAGGAGTCTTATTAATATTATTACAATTATTATTATTTTAATTTCTAAAAGAGTTTAGGAATTAATTTAATATAAGTACTTTCATTTATTCCTAATAGATTAGGAGGAAAATTAGTTAAAGGAGTTTAATTAATTATCCCTAATAAGATTAGGGAGCTTAATTAATTAAAAGAATTTAATTAATTAAATAAATCCCAATTCCTTAATTGTTAAGGTGGGTTGCCCACATCTATAAATAAGAGGAGTCTTATTATGGGTGGATGGGTTGTTGACTTTTAACAACTACGTAATAATTCCAATTTGTTGAGAGAGTACACCTTTCTATAGAGATAGAAAAACTAGGGTTTAGCCAACCACCCTTCTTCTTGAATTTTCTTCTTCCTCGGTGGATCACCTCAGAGGCCAAACATATGGGTGGCTAACGCTGATCAAAGGAAGGAACCAAACCCGTGATTCAAGATTGAACGCGAAAGGATTTGGAGGTGAACTTGTACCGAGGAAGCTCGATCTTCAAGGGTATGATTTTATTCTTTATCTTTTCGCTTAATTAATAATTGTGCATAAAGGATGATCCGGTATATGGTTTGTAAATTTTTAAACTCGATTTTACACGCTTCGCATTTTTTATGCAATTTGATCATGCATATGAATATTACAAACCTAATAAAGGGCATCGTAGCCCAAACCTTTATGCTAATTATTAATTGTTTTAATTTGATATTATATTGATATGTGTTTAGAACAATTTAATTGGACATAATTTAATTGTATAAAATTTAAAAAAAAAAAAAAAATTCAAGCGTTAAAAACTGCTTTTAAAATCATCTATAGAAAAAAAAAAAAATGCATTTTTTTTTTTTTTCAAAGCAATGCACCGTTTTTGGGAACCATTTTTTTTAAATAATGCATGCTATTATTTCTCTAAACCAAATCGTGAAACAAGCAAGTCATGCGAAAAAATAAATAAAAATAAAATGATCTCATGATTTATTACGATTTCAACGTAAAATGAAAACATGATTACACAGTAATATATATATATATATATATATATATATATATATATAAAAGTAATATATATTACATAGTTACTATATATATATATATATATATATATATGTAATATATATTTTAAATATTTTATAATTAAAATAAAAGTTTATTTTAATATTAAAATAAAAAAGTTTATTTTAATCTTAAAATTAAAATATTTATTTTAATTTTAAAATTAAAATTTCATGCTAACTAATTAGAGTTGGAATTGGATTCCATGCTAACTAATTGGAGTTGAAATTGGATTCTATTCTTTCCTTAAATAAAGGAGTTTGTTTAGATATGAAATAAGATTTCATATTATTCAAAATAAAAGAGTTTATTTGTGAATAGGAAAGAGAATCCTAATTTCCTTAAATAAAGGAGTTTATTTAGATATGAAATAGGATTTCATATTATTCAAAATAAAAGAGTTTATTTGTGAATAGGAAAGAGAATCCATGTTTCCTTAAATAAAGGAGTTTATTTAGATATGAAATAGGATTTCATATTATTCAAAATAAAAGAGTTTATTTGTGAATAGGAAAAATAATCCGTGTTTCCTTTAATATTTTTTTTTACATGGAATTGGATTCCATAATTAATTAAAATAAAAGAGTTTATTTTAATTAAAGATTTTTTTTATTACATAGAATCGATTCCATAATTAATTAAAATAAAAGAGTTTATTTTGATTAAATTATTTTGATTAAAATAAAATAGTTTATTTTATTCAAAATTGGATAAATTAAAATAAAATAGTTTTATTTTGATTTAAATTTGGATTAAAATAAAGGAGTTTATTTTGATTCAAAAATAGATTTTATACTAACTAAATTTGCCCATTAAATGATATCAATATATATATTAAATGTTTATTATTCATGAGATGAATGTTATTTATCGATGCATATGGTGATGTGTATGATAATAAATGGGATTGATTATGGACTATCACCAATGCGATTGGATTTTATTTTAGTTGGATGCACGAATGTATGGGTTTTATTAAATGGGGTCTCACAGACTCGCCTTCTCTAATTTTTTCTTAATGTAAATTCTATCTCTCTCTATGCATTTCCCTCGATCACGATCAAGGTTTCTATTTATTTTAAATAGTTGTGTAATAGAATAGTTAGAATTAATTTTAGAAAATTAGAGATCAAGGAGCAAGGAGCTTGAAGACCCGTTTGTAATGGAGCCCTGTTTAAATGTAATAGTTATATTTAAATATTATTTCTCGCACCCTTGGGAGGTTTGACCTTTTGGTTCACTTGGTGGCTCTAGTGAACCAAACTAGAATAAAAGTCCATAATCAATCCGGATAGAATATAGTATTCTATATGTGCATGCTTATATTATATATATATATATATTATGCAAACATGCTTCGCATGTTAATTAATACGACGCGTTTTATTTATATATATGTGCAATGCGCGCTTAAACAAGATGAGACAAATTTAATAATAAACCCCTCAATTTTTTATATTAAGTCCTAAGCGTTCAAAGATATTTGGAATATCGAACGTCAGCTTTCTAGCATGATAAAATTAATAGAGTATTAAATATTTAATATGAGTTTGTTGTGTCACCACAAGGCAAGTATTAAGTATTTAAGATGTTAATTTATCACATTTGATGCTTATAAAGAAAATTGAACAATATTGTTTTGTTGTGTCACCACAAGGATGATATTTTTCTTTTTGAATATATGAAGTGCTAGGTCGGACTTAACTTCGATAATTTTGATTCTTGATGTGCCACCACTCGATCAAAATAATCTAAGAGGCAAAATACAAGGAGTTGCATAGTTGATGTAATTGACAAAAGTTGTCTACCTATTTATTTATATATAGTTTGTTGTGTCACCACAAGGCTATATACATTTGAAATGGGATCCTTATTCTCACTAGCAAATCTTTAATTAGATTTTGCCAACTATATAAGTGAGGGTAATATAGTTTGAAGAAAATAGTGGGAGATACCAATTTAAAACAAGACCTAATTTATTTTGGTAATTAATAAAAGAATGTATGTTAAAATGTTGTTGATTACAAATTCATTTACGTAATTTTACAATGTCTAAAATTACTATCATCACAAAGCATATTAGATGCTAAATTAACTGCCATCAATTAAACGGATAAGTTAAGGAATTTGAGAATAGTTCTCATAAATTTAAAAGCTATCTTATGTCCTTAATACGCCTATCCTCGCAATGGTTGCGCATAATGCCTCCGAGGAAGAGATTGCTACTTTTAGAAAGTGGCAAGATGATGCACAAATGGTTTCAATGCATCATGCTCAAGTCCACGAGTAACGAGCTTCAGCCACAAGATGAAACTATGGATGCTCCTACTATATTCCCGCACATTAAGTAGTTGATGGTGAGGAAAGTAGGACCGATAGATATCGACATCTAAGGAGCTCTTCCGATCTAGAATGGCCAATGACACTATAAGATGCATAAAAAAGTTCTTAACATAATCAATTTGATTGATCAATTAGGACAATTGGTTTTGTCATGAATGGAGAGTTGAGCCAAGATTGGATCTTGCACTCACTCCCGGACTCCTTTCACAATTGTTGTGAATTTTTCATATGAACAAGCTAGATATCAGCCTCGCTGATTTGCTTAACATATTAAAAAATTGTTGAGAGTCACTTTCCAACCAAGAAAGATCAAGTCTTACTGGTAGGGGCCAAAGGATCTTCTGAAAAGAAGAACGATTCAAAGAAGGTAAACAGAAAGGCATAAATAAAGGATAATAAGAACAAAACTGATATGGATAGCAAAGGAGTTTGCTTCCACTACAATAAGCCTGGACACTGGAAAGAAACTGCAAGAAGCATCTTGCAGAGGCTAACCAAAGAAGCTTAGTGAATTTTCGGTTATAATACAGTTTTTGTTCATGATTGAAATAAATTTTTCTTTAAGTCAAGGTTCTGCTTGGGTATTGGATACCGACTTTAGTTATCATAAATGTAGATTTATGAAGGGACCAAGCAGAAGTAGAAAGCTAAATAAATATAAGTAATCCTATGTGTGGAAAATGAAGCAAAGGTTGTCACGCATTAGCTATAGAAACTTATAGTTTAGCAATGCCTACTAGCAAATCTATTAAGTCAATAAGTTGTTATTGTATTCCAGCTTCTTGTTAAAATATTATTTCCATTTTATTGTTGGACAATGAAATCTTTGGTATTATATTTAAGAACAATTGTTGTTCTATTTATAATAATAATGTTTTGTATAGAACCTGAAATATTACTTAATTGATTTTGTATACTGACTTACGTGAAAAAAAAAAAAAAAATTTATTTTATATATCGAACAAATTAGTATAAGAAAAGGAGATGATCATTCAAAGAGTTGAATGTATGTATTTGTTGAAATACAAGTGTGAATTATTTGAAAGGTTCAAAGAATTCAGAAGTGAAACAAGTTGGCAAAGTATTAAGATTCTTTGATTAGATCAAGGAATAAATACTTGTGCAATAAGTTTCTAGATCATCTCAAATGGTTTTCTCATAATGGACGCCTCTCGATACGCAATAATTTATTGATGTATCTGAATGGAAAATTCGTACCTTGTTAGACATGGTGCGGTCCATAATGATTTTACCGACATTCCAATATCCTTCTAGGATCATGTCCTAGAAATGGTCAGATATATATTTAAAAAGGTAACCTCAAAATCCAAATTTCAAGACTCCATAAAAGTTATGGATGGGGAGGATTCCTAATCTTAAGTATGTTAAGATAAGGGGTTGTCCAACTTATGTGAAAAGGTTTCAAAGGATAAGCTTGGGACAAGATTTTATAAGTGTCGATTTGTGGGACATCCTAAAGTAAGTTTAGGGTATTTGTTCTATAATTCTACTTAGCAAAAGGTGTTTGTTATGAAACACGCTGCCTTCTAAGATAAAGGTGTTTATCATTGAAGGGCTAGTGGGAGGATAATAGATCTTGAAAAGTTCATGATCCACAAAACACTATAAGTCAAATAAGAGGAACTCGTAGATAGACTCTATTGTACCACAAATCGAATCAGAACTGAATAGTACCAAAGATACCTAGGAGGTATGGATTCATCATGGATGATGATGATGAGGTACACATCATAGAAGATGATGATCAAGAATTACATTCGATGAGGTAAGACTTATAGTGTGTACAAAAGGGTCAGTAGGAGCGTCGTGACATTCCTAATATTATATGTTGATATACTACGGATAAGGAATGACATACCAATGCTACAATCAGTAAAGATAAAGTTGTCTAAACATTCCTCCATGAATGATTTGGAAGAGTATCTTAATTGGGGATAAAATCTATATAGATAGATTTAAGAGGATACTCGACTTAACCCAAGGAACGTATATTCATTTGATGCTAAAGTCGCTTTAGCATGGCAAACTCCAAGAGATGTCTCATGTCGATGAGCTACGGAGTATATCTCTTAATAGTCCCCACAGACTCTCAAGAAGAGAGAGATCGCATGAGTGACAATCATGTATGCAATGAAATACACGAGACCCGATGTTGATCGGTCATATTCGAGAAGATCACCGTAAGACGCTGAAAAACATCTTAAAGTTCTTAACCTACACTAAGGATGTGAGCAAACATGGTGGGTCCGAATTAAAACTAGAGGGCTTTACAGCACTCAAGTTTTTCGAGACATGCACTCAAGACGACAAAAATCCACTTTAAGGTAAAGTGTTACCTTGAACAGCAGGTGTAGTGAATTGAAAGGTTCCAAACAAAGAAAGAGTTGCCGGTTTTAGTGATAAAGACAAAGTATATAGCTATAAATGAAGTCGCAAGTTGATTGTTTGGATTAAAAGTTCATTACGTAACTAGAAATAGTTCCCAAGTCTCATCTTGGATCTAAACATGTGTTGTGGCACTTTCATTTGATTATTAGAATCATTGAAAGATGGGAAATCACTATAGAGATAGTGGACTCTCAAAGAACAACATTACATATCCATTAACTAAAGCTTATCCAATGTACAGGATAATCGCCACTTAGAGAAGAAGAAGAGTATAAGATACCACGACGATTGGCTTTAGTGCAAGTGGGAGATTGAAAGTAGTATGCACACAAGCCAATCATGTTTGATGATAAAGCATATACTTTGTAATAATCTTATTCATTTATTAATAAAAAGTATTAATTTATTAAAGGCTTTTAATTATCTACACGATGTCGTTTTATAATATGTGATAAACCCATAGTTTTAAGCAATGCTTTTAGAATAATGATGATGATCATTCTAATGAGATCTAAATTCTTTGAAAGCTTAAAACTAAAATAGTTCCCAATCGTTGGATTACTAAATCGGGGATTAGTGAATCCGGATAGATCGGTACATACGCTGCTTGCTTATCGGATGAGGATGATTGATCTCATGATCATTTGTGTGGAGACACTAAAGCAAGTATGTAGGTGCTTATTAGAGAATAAGTTCATCGAACGTGGCTCGCTAAGGAATACCTAATGGAGTTTTATTTGCACGTCAATAGGAATTCTCAGTAGTGATAGTAAGACAAGTAATCCTTGGACTTGAGATCATCATAGTATCTTGTGTATGATGAGTTATACTTTGACTTATTCCTTAAGACCCTTAGGGTATATCAAAGGGTATGCTTGGGTATAATAAGTTGTATATGGAGATAATGTATGATCAATAAAGAATCTACCACTTCTAATAAAAGAAGAGAAATGTCCTATGTGATTCGATAAATGACAACCCAAAGAGTCCTCGGCGGGCGTAATGAAATTAGAAAGGAGTTTCTAATTTGCATTATTTGAGTCAGGCATTTAAGGATCGAAATACATATAATTAAATAAAATAAGACTTGACAAAGAATTCCATGTCTTATATTTAATTGGGACATCAGATGGTGGAAGGATTGAATTGATTTTAAATATTTACTCAAAGGTTCTTTTATGATTAATGTTGAAATCTATATTATCCGGAAAGTCGCTGATCGCTAGGGGAGGCTTATCCCTATCAGAATAAATAAATATATTTATTTAAATAAATTAATTGTTTAATTTATTTATTTAAATAAGATTAGAATTGTTCTAATTGATTTATTCACAACCGCTTAATATGGAGAACCTAAAGGGTCACAATTCATAAAAGGAAGAATAATTATTTAAGAAGTTAATGGCATAATCGTAATAATATGTTATGTATATTTAATTTAATCTATGGTGATAGAATAAATTAAATAGCTTAATATTTATTATTTAATATTTTAGAAATATTAAATATAAATTAATAAGAGGAGTCTTATTAATATTATTACAATTATTATTATTTTAATTTCTAAAAGAGTTTAGGAATTAATTTAATATAAGTACTCTCATTTATTCCTAATAGGATTAGAGAGGAAAATTAGTTAAAGGAGTTTAATTAATTATCCCTAATAAGATTAGGGAGCTTAATTAATTAAAAGAATTTAATTAATTAAATAAATCCCAATTCCTTAATTGTTAAGGTGGGTTGCCCACATCTATAAATAAGAGGAGTCTTATTATGGGTGGATGGGTTGTTGACTTTGACAACTACGTAATAATTCCAATTTGTTGGGAGAGTACACCCTTTCTATAGAGATAGAAAAACTAGGGTTTAGCCAACCACCCTTCTTCTTGAATTTTTCTTCTTCCTCGTGGATCACCTCAGAGGCCAAACATATGGGTGGCTAACGCCGATCAAAGGAAGGAACAAAAACTTGGTGGATTCAAGATTGAACGCGAAAGGATTTGGAGGTGAACTTGTACCTGAGGAAGCTCGATCTTCAAGGGTATGATTTTATTCTTTATCTTTTCGTTTAATTAATAATTGTGCATAAAGGATGATCCAGGTATATGGTTTGTAAATTTTTTAAACTCTGATTTTACACGCTTCCGCATTTTTTATGCAATTTGATTGCGCACATGAATATTACAAACCTAACATCAAATTCATGAAGGTTTTACCTAGCAAGTGGGATGCCAAAACCACTTTCGTTTGAGAGTCTAAGAATCTGCATGAGATGATTGTGCAAAAACTCTACGACAATCTCCTTACCTATGAGCTTGAACTAAACCGGCGGGCTGAGACAATCTCTAGGGGCAAGAAGAAGGAAAGAGGTGTTGCTTTCATGGCATCAGAAGTAACCTCCAGAGGTCCAGCAGTAGCAGAGTCTGATGATGATGAAGATATAATAGTGCTAGCCAGATGGCTAAAAAAGTTCATGAGCAAAGGGAGCAACAACAGACCAAGAAAGTATTTCAACAACAACAAAGGTAGTAGTAGCAAAGACAAAGAGAAAGACATGTGCTACAATTGCAAGAAGCCAGGTCACTATATTGCAGAGTGCACCAAGCCCTCATGAGAAGAATTAAAGAGAGATAAGAACAAGTCATACCCAAAGAAAGAGTTTAAAGGCTACAAGAAGTTCCATAAGAAGAAAATAGGTCTAGTTGTTGAAGGATCGTGGTGTGACTCAGAGAATGATTCAAGCTCTGATTAAAGCGAAGATGAAGGACCTCATGTAGCAAATCTTTGTCTAATGGCCATAGAATCATATGCTGAAAAAGCTACTAATCGTCAAGAAATTGAAATTAGTGAGGTATTTGACTTCAACTCTCTTGATATAGATATTGATAATTTAAGAGTTGTATTGCATGAAATAACCTCTGATATGCATAAATACATGAAATGGTTCAGGGTTCTATCAAAGGATCATTCTCTTCTTCAAGAGGAGAAAGAGAAAGCTCATGTAGAGTTGGAAGCAACTCTACAAAGTGCTGCCTCTATTGCCAACCTTGAGGCTGAGAATGCGAGGTTGAGACAAATAATTGAATTTAGTGCATAGAGAGAGTTAACTTTAATCTCTAAAATAGAGGATTCTGTAAAGACAATCTCTATGTGGAATCATTCTTATGCGTATGGACTCCCTAATCGTCAGTCAGAGAACAATCTCTGACAAGTCAAGATTGAAATTTGGAGATTCCTCTTCAGTTCCAAGTCGGAAAAAATCATTGGAGATTAACAACAACGGTGCTTCTACTTCCTATAGAGGCATTGTGTTTGTGAAATCCATAGAGATCGTTGAGTCTATTATTCCTAGTTCTCCAATCTCTAAAGACCAAATAATTATTCCCAAGAACAATATGTCACATATTGGTCTGAATTTTGTAAAATCTCTGAATAGGTCAAAGTTTGCGAACGTGCCTAGACGAGTCGTAGAGATTGATAAAACTAACTCTATGAACTAACCAGACATGAGACGTAGAGTTGGTTTCTACTATACGAAGAGTCAAAATCGTAGAGCAATATTGGTGTAGGATGGGGTAAGAAAGAAGGAATACGAGTACTTATCTCCACGGAGAATCAATAAAAACACACACACAAAAGCACAACTTCAATCTCAAATCAATTTATTCAATAATCTTAAAAATAATGAAGCATTATAGTGCTTAAATAGAAAGCCCCATACTTGGGATTAAGTAGAAAACCTAATTTAAAAAGGAAATAATCTTCTAATTAAAATTTACCGCTACAATAAAACTCTCCTAATTAAAATCTGTTATCATAATTAAAAATCAGCTAATTATATTTAAAACTTCTAGAATATCCTACTAAAATAATTGCATTAATAATCCAACATTTATATTCAAATAAAAATACAAAATTAATAATAATCTTCTTGAATTTTTTCTTCTGTTTCGCATCATTCTCTCCACCTTTGAAAAAAACTCATTCTCGAGTTTTGAAATATCAAAAAATGATAAACCATAGTCTGGAAGATTTATGTCAACAAAACATGCGCATCCGATGTTTCTTGAGCATAAATTTTGGTAATAACATTGACACAAGTAAGAAACTAGATGCAGCTTTGGACTCAAATATGAAATTTGGCATAAGAAAGTCAACATGTTCTACCTCAATTGTATCTTTCTTTTTGTGTTCAACTTCTTGGTCAACATTGTGAGACCCCAGATTTTATCAATAAAGATTTAAATTTTGTCGAAATAATTTTTAATATTATGGTGTGAATTTGAGATAATATTATAGTTGTGGGTAGTATTTATAAATTTTGCAAAGTATGCAAGTGGTTATATTATATTCGATTGGTCGGGGAATATTCTTTAGCGGGGAATATTCGTACAATGGCTCAATCATTGGTGGACCTCATTAAAAGAATTATTATTTCGGATTGAGAAAACGACAAAAATATTTTATTGAAATAACGACGGAAGTTTTACCGTTGATCATTGTTGAACTACTCGGTAGTAAAAGTACAATGAATACGCATGGTTTGCATAGTAGCAAGACATTACCAGTATTGATTATCGATGCTTATGTGAGAAGTCACCGGTTTGATTCCATTATTGTCGATTAATAATATGAATTATTATAGCGATAATGACGCTTTTTTTTTATTCAGATTATTAACGTAATAAAACGTAAACATCTTTTATATAAAATGTAATACTTTATTAAAGTTATTTTATAAATAGAATATATTATATTTTATTATGCATAGTGTTGCATAGTATTTTTGCATAGTGTTGCATAAAGGTTTGCATAGTAAAATGTTTTTATATAAATAGAATATATTATATTTTATTTAAAAGATTTTGCTTTAAATATGGATGGTCGATTAAAGTAAATCAATCTGACCGCTTCATGGATTAATTACTATGCATTCTATTTTCCTATAAATAAAGCTCATTCCTTCATTATTTTCTTACGAATTCACCAAAACTCTAGAGAGAGAAATTATAGAGAGAAGCTTATAGAGAAAAAATCTATAGAGAGAAAGAAGAAGAGTATTCGGTACTTCACTACTTTGATATCCAAAGGTCTTTTACTAGTAAGGGGTATTATTTGTTGTACCGTAAGGGATATTATTCGTTTGTATTCATGAAGAGAACCTCTGTTATTCCATTCATTATTATTCATTGAATAACTCAGTAAAAGTGGTATACCCTATACATAACCTCAGATATGCTGTACCACCCTATACTTGGTGAAATCCTTATGTTATTCCATCCTTATTTATTCTGGCTGGAATAACTCAGATACGCTGAATCCCCTATACTTGGTGATCTTCTTCATTATTCCATTCTTTATTATTCTGTGGAATATCCTGT
The DNA here is from genome assembly GCA_020205615.1 of Panax quinquefolius. NCBI lineage: Eukaryota > Viridiplantae > Streptophyta > Magnoliopsida > Apiales > Araliaceae > Panax > Panax quinquefolius. Next base: position 129,176,325 of record CM035172.1, on the reverse strand, counting down.
CATGCGTGTTTTACACCTTGACAGTTCCATTGTTTATTATTCGCATTTATTATTCTCATTGGAATATCCATGCATGTGTTTTACACCTTGACCGGTTCCATTGTTTATTATCCAAAGATTTATTATTCTGTTGGATCATCCCGCTTGTGTAATTTCACCCTCGACCGTTTCCGTTATTATTATTACGCTGAATAACTCATGCTCATCGCAAGCACCGCATGCACGGTGATTTCTTTTTTTGTTATTCCATTCTTTATTATACCCAAATGTTAAAACTTTGACTTCTATACTCCATGAAATTAGTAGAATATCCTTGATATTTGCGTTTCATCCAAAGATCTTTCATGGAAATATTCTTCCGATCATTCTTGAATTTTACTCTACAAAACAAAGATCTTGTTGACAATTTGGGCGTTACTAATTCCTCGGATAAAATAATTCTTGAACTTGTTTTATTGAATTATTATGTCGTTGTCATCATCTTCATGATATATTATGTTATCTTTGGCTTACGTGCATAGATGAACTTAGTATGATTATGACCAGGATCATTCTAAGATAATCATGGCTTGTTATAAATGATGTGATAAAAGTCCTCGATGGCATGTAATGCGTTGATGGATAGTTTTTGTATGATTATGACCAGGGGTGATTCAAGATAGTCATGACCATTGATAATTTGATGAAAATCCTTGACCGTGGTATGGGGATGATTAGATGTGGTGGTTTATTTATTAAGCTCGATCTGCGATAAAAAAATTGATGAAAACCTTTTAAAACCTAAAAGATAGTAGATTTTATTCTCTACTTGACTCTTTTAATGGATTGCACATTCACGCAGCTAAACCGGTTGTCTATTGTATTTTATCGCTTTAACATCGTTGAAGGCTAATGATAATTTATTCTCGCATTATCTTTGTCATAATATTTCTTATCGGGCTAGTTGAGCTCACCTTTTCTTTCACCGTTTTCTTCGTGAAATGAGAACATAAATTGGACGAGTCGGGAACGGAGTAATGGTCCGTAGAGGATAGCATTAGTAGTCCTCACTATTCCGTGAAATAGTGTGATAATAGTTGTAATGATGACTCCTTTTGAGTTTGTATAATATCTAGTAGACAATATTTGTATTCAAACTCACGCTTTATGTCGTATTGCACTACGACAGCTTAGGTTAAGAAGTTGTATTTGAATTTATGTACCATGTAAGTGGCGACCCAAGATGGGTGACGATACCTAATTTTGGGGCGTCCCGGTTGGTATCGTAGCTTAGGATATGATCCTCGCTAAGATGCGAGATAAGAACTAGGAGGGAGAGACTGGGAATTCCTTCGCTAGTATGACCTACCTAAGTTTATTTGGTATTTGATTGGTCTCACGTGAGTATAGTGATAATATGTTGCATGTCAATTAACCCTTATTTTGTGGCGGTGTTTGAGAATGGCATCCAAAATGTTGAGATAAGCAATGAAGCACATGAGAGTGTTGATTCACTCAAACAAAAGGTAACGACCAACAACAACACGATAATAATCATATCGGTGGCAACGGCTATCGTAATAATGATAACCATCGGGGGAAATTATCATGCTAAGAATGGTAACCACTTTGGTGGTAATCATGGCAAAGATAATAGAAGTGGAAATTGCAAGAAGAGAATGTCATTTAGCTCAATTTTGTTGTGCACCAAAGTCAAGTCTAGTGGGACGGTGGCACCAAAGGTTGATATGGACAAAACAAAGTCGTTGGTTTTAGGAAGTGCATTTTTCATGACTTCTCAAAAAGCGAGTAAACCGAACGAAGTTAGCGCGGGTTAGTTAATTATAAATTGCAAGTCTATACCTTATAAGATAATCGGTTCTACCCATTATTTTATCTCTCTTGCTTGCGCTCAACGCTTAAATTTGACTCAGAGAAGTTAGACTTTGACTTATTGGTTGAAACTTCTTTGGGAGAAACCTTCATTACCTCCACATTTATTAATCTTGTTGTTTCAAATAAACACTTTCACGCTACTCATCGATCTTATCTCTTTGAAAATACTTGCCTTTGAGGTAATTTTTGAAAACGATTGATTAACTACTCATTATTCTTTTTGTAAGGTTGTTAGCTTTCATATTCCTAACCAACCTATTATACGAATTCAAAGTATCCAAACCCTAAAGTTAATCACTGTTATATCAAGCCATAAGTAAAGAGCCCCAATCCTTTCATTGTTGACTTTCTTGTGTGGAATGCACCACAGCCAGACTTTCTGTAGGCGACGTCGTGAATGAAGATGGCAAGTTTATAGGTATCATTGTGAGGTGTTATCTAGGTTAAGGGATAGAAGTCACAGTTGGTATCAAAGTGATGTACTATCCAAGTCTTGGATGAGAGTCACAGTTTTGAATGATATTTCTATTATTAATAAATTTCCTGGCGTATTCTTGAAGACTTCTTAGCCTACTTAGAGCGTGAAATCGAATTTTGTATTGACCCCAGTATAAAACCCATTTCTTAAACCTCAAATATTTCTTCAACTAAAATGAACAGTTTACGTGGTTTATGATAAAAGTCATAATAAAAGCATTGGACTAATGAAAATCATGGGTATACGTGGTATTAGTAAGTGTTATAATGAGTTATGTTGGTTATTATGTGAAAATATGAAAGTTTCTTAGAAATCACAAAGAGTTGAAAATCGATTTTGGTGAAAAATGTAACATGAAATTCAATTGACCATATCTCCTATTATATTTTGAATTTTTGAATGTGGTCAAGTCCTAGAGTTAGATCTATGAGTTACCTAACTAATCCAAGTGGAATTACTGGAAAAGGTGTTGTAGATTTTTGTGTGGACTGATTTTAGCAAAGGAGTGCAAAGCTGCAAAACCGAAAAAATTTGCACGCCATGATTTTAGAGGGCTGTTTCGGCCACTTAAATTATGAGAAAAATTCTGGCCTTTTGGGACATGAAGGTATATGGTATAAAGTATCTCCTGTCCAAAAATGAGCTCATTCTCGACTTAAAATGAGCAAGTTATAACTATTTCAATATTTAGGTTTTTCGATTTAAAAATGCTATAACCGAGTTCTATAACTCCGATGACTATGAAATTTGAACTAGAAGCTCACGTTAACATGTGTAAGGTCTTGCCAAGATTTGGGAATTTTGGAGTTAAACTTGAGGTAGCTAATTTCTTAAGAAATTAATTAGAAATTGATTTTTGAAAAATAGTAAATGAATTTTAAAATTTTAGAAAAAATATATTTTCATCATGGGACTATATTATGCTAAATCCCAGAAAAGAAATATTTTTGGGACTGATTTGGTATTTTTCATGAAAATAGTTTAGTTACGAACATATGAGTTAAATATGTTATGTGAAGTAACAAAAGTTGAAAATAGGATTTTATGGCTAGAGAATCCTATATAGAGTATATGCATATATTTTTGAGGATTTGATAATTGGTGATGATATCTTATGAGTATGGCATTTTGAATGATTAAATGCATTATATGGTAAAGCGTAAACAATTGAGATAAATTGTTTATAAATTTAAGAAGTGATTAAAATATTGTTATAATATTAATGATATTAGATTATGAGATTATTAAGTGATTAATAACATGGGGATATTCTTGAATCTCGGATAAATTATATTATAAATGTTTAATATTTATCCTTTATCTCATTTGATTGATTCTTTATATCATTATCCTCATATTTTTTTAAAGTCATCTCGTGGCACAGAAAGAGCGTGGATGGACTTGGTATGATTATGACGTGAGTGATTATTCGGTGTAATCATGACCGTAATGTTACAAATGATGTGGTAAAAAACCTCAGTGGCCGTAGTGCATGGATAATTTGTGGTCGTGATACTAATGAATACACGATTATCTTTGGACGTAGTGCATGGATAATTGTGGTCGTGATACTAATGAATACACAATTATTTTTGGCCGTAGTGCATGGATAATTGTGGTCGTGATACTAATGAATACACGATTATCTTTGGCCGTAGTGCATGGATAATTTGTGGTCGTGATACTAATGAATACACGATTATCTTTGTCAGTAGTAGTGCATGGATAATTTGTGGTCGTGATACTAATGAATACACGATTATCTTTGGTAGTAGTGCATGGATAATTTGTGGTCGTGATACTAATGAATACACGATTATCTTTGGTCAGTAGTGCATGGATAATTTGTGGTCGTGATACTAATGAATACGATTATCTTCTGTCAGTAGTGCATGGATAATTCGTAGTGTCGTGATACTAAAGAATATCCTTGATGCCGTAGTGCGGGGATGATTCGATGATGTGGATTAATTATTGAAATGAGACTCAAAGAATGAAATATTAATTCATGGATGTGATAAAAGTCATCTTTGGTCAGTAGTGCATTGATAGACTTGGTATGATTATAATTTAGGATTATTCGGTATAATCATGATCAGTAATTGAAAACACGAATATCCTTGACCGAGTGCATGGATAATTTGTGGTCGTGATACTATTAAGTCGCTGCGTCAAGATTATTGGTTTTATAACATTGTATATCTTTGGCCTATAGTGCAAAGATGAATTGTTAATGAATATCTTTGGTAGGATCAAAAAGATGAATTTAATGTTTTCAACGATAAAGATATTCAAGGTATCCTCACCTCTTATCAAACCAGGTACGTACCCTAATTTCGAGGGCGAAATTTCATAAGGAGGGAGATTGTGAGATCCCAGATTTTATCAATAAAGATTTAAATTTTGTCGAAATAATTTTTAATATTATGGTGTGAATTTGAGATAATATTATAGTTGTGGGTAGTATTTATAAATTTTGCAAAGTATGCAAGTGGTTATATTATATTCGATTGGTCTGGGAATATTCGGTTTAGCGAGGGAATATTCGTATAACTACCAATCATTGGTGGACCCCACAATGTAATTATTATTCGGATTGAGAAAACGACAAAAATATTTTATTGAAATAATGATGAAAGTTTTACCGTTGATCTTTGTTGAACTACTTTCTAGTAGTAAAAGTATAGTAATACGTGTGGTTGCATAAGAAAGACACTACGGTATTGATTATCGATGCTTTATGTGAGAAGTCACTTCAGTTTGATTCCATTATTGTCGATTAATAATATGAATTATTATAAATGATAATGACGCTTTTGTTTTATTCAGTATTATTAACGTAATAAAACGTAAACATCTTTTATATAAAATGTAATACTTTATTAAAGTTATTTTATAAATAGAATATATTATATTTTATTATGCATAATGTTGCATAGTATTTTTGCATAGTGTTGCATAGTGTTTGCATAGAAAAATGTTTTATATAAATAGAATATATTATATTTTATTTAAAAGATTTTGCTTTAAATATGGATGGTCGATTAAAGTAAATCAATCTGGATAGTTCATGGATTAATTACTATGCATTCTATTTTCCTATAAATGTAAGCTCATTCCTTCATTATTTTCTTACGAATTCACTTGAAACTCTGAGAGAGAAATTATAGAGAGAAGCTATAGAGAAAAAATCTATAGAGAAAGAAGAAGAGTATTCTCACTTCACTACTTTGATATCCAAAGTCTTTTTACTAGTAAGGGGTATTATTTGTTGTACTAAGTAAGGGATATTATTCGTTTGTATTCATGAAGAGAACCTCTGTTATTCCATTCATTATTATTCATTGGAATAACTCAGTAAAAGTGGTATACCCTATACATAACCTCATATATACGGCGATACCCTATACTTGGTGAAATCCTTATGTTATTCCATCCTTATTTATTCTCATTGAATAACTTATATACGCCGAATCCCCTATACTTGGTGATCTTCTTCCATTATTCCATTCTTTATTATTCATTTGGAATATCCTGTCTCTGCGTGTTTTACACCTTTACCGGTTCCATTGTTTATTATTCCGCATTTATTATTCTCATTGGAATATCCTCGCATGTGTTTTTTTACACCGACCGGGTTCCATTCCATTGTTTATTATTCAAAGATTTATTATTCATTGGATCATCCTGCTTGATTGTGAATTTCACCCGACCTGGTTCCGTTATTATTATTCTGTTGAATAACTCGCCTATGCGGGCATCCGCATGCACGGTGATTTCTTTTGTTATTCCATTCTTTATTATACCCAAATTGGTTAAAACTTTGACTTATATACTCCATGAAATTAGTAGAATATCCTCGATATTTGCGTTTCATCCAAAGATCTTTTCATGGAAATATTCTTCCGATCATTCTTGAATTTTACTTCTACAAAAGCAAGATCTTGTTGACAATTTGGGCGTTACTAATTCTCGGATAAAATAATTCTTGAACTTGTTTTATTGAATTATTATGTCGTTGTCATAATCTTCATGATATATTATGTTATCTTTGGCTTACGTGCATAGATGAACTTAGTATGATTATGACCGAGGATCATTCGGTATAATCATGGCTTGTTATAAATGATGTGATAAAGTCCTCGATGGCGTGTAATGCAATGATGGATAGTTTTGGTATGATTATGACTGGGGGTGATTCGGTATAGTCATGACCATTGATAATTTGATGAAAATCCTTGACCGTGGTACGGGGATGATTAGATGTGGTGGTTTATTTATTAAGCTCGGCTCACTGATAAAAAAAATTGATGAAAACCTTTAAAACCTAAAAGATAGTAGATTTTATTCTCTACTGACTCTTTTAATGGATTGCACATTCCATCGCGGTTAAAACCGGTCAGTATATTGTATTTTATCGGTTTAACAACTGTTGAAGGCTAATGATAATTTATTCTCGCATTATCTTAGTCATAATATTTCTTCTTGGGCTAGTTGAGCTCACCCTTTTTCTTTCACCGTTATTCTTCAGAAATGAGAACATAAATTGGGACGAAGTCGGAGAACTGAGTAATGGTCCGGAGGATAAAGATTAGTAGTCCTCACTATTCTCCTAAATAGTGTGATAATAGTTGTAATGAGGACTCCTTTTGAGTTTGTATAATATCTAGTAGACAATATTTGTATTCAAACTCACAGCTTATGTCGTATTAGCATACGACAGCTTAGGTTAGTAAGTTGTATTTGAATTTATGTACTATGTAAGTGGCGACCCAAGATGGGTGACGTATACCTAATTTTAGGGCGTCACAAACATGATTCACTACACCAAAAATGATCTCTAGCGAAGGAAATTTTGTGAAGGAATTTATTCCTTCACATGAGGAGTTGTTTAGTGAAGAAGCGATGAAGGAAAAAAAGTATAGTAATGATAATATAGTTATTAAAGAAAAAACATCATTCATAATATATATTTTTTTCCTCGCAAAATTGGGGCGATAGAAAGAGTTTTGGAGCCAATTTATGATAAAAATTTTGAGAGGAAAAATCTATTTAGTGAAGGAATTATTACTCACTATATATCATTATTCGTAAGTTTTTTCATGAGGAATAAAATTGGTGCATTATCTTGTTACTAAATAATTTTTTTTGAATTAATTGTGGTGAATATAAATTGTAATATAAATTTGTTATAATTAATTTATAATATTCTAAAATTTAAATTTATCTTTAAATTTTTGAAATAATAATTTTACATATATTATTACTTCTAGTTGTTTTTTTAAAATGTTATCAAACTCTTTTTTTGGAACAGAGTACTCCCTCAGTTGCGTGCGTGCATGCGTGGTCTGGAAAGTATGAAGTAGAGATCAATTGGGTTTCACCTCTCTTTCTTAGCCAAAATTCGATGTTTCAGTTAGAGCGATGGGCTAGCTAGGTTTCTTCTCTACCAATTTAGATTTCTCCTCTCTCCTGTTTCCCAAAACTGCTCATCTTTGAACCAAGTCGTCCATCTTCCATCTCAGATTTGGTTTATTCTCAAATTTGTCGACCATCCATGATTCTATCTATATAGGTTAGGGAAATGAAGCCAAAGATCAAAAAATCTAAGCTCTAGCTACTCAATCTATTCGCCCGGGTACGTTTCCAAACATAGCTTATTGTAATGTTTTCTTTTGATTGAGGGAAATTGAAGACATTTGAATCGTTTTACCAGATTTGTAATAGATATTATTTCAAAGAAAAAAATTGAAGACGCCTAAAGGTAACCAAATCCCAATTTCTCTAAATTTATTAACACTTTTGGAATACCCATTTCTGATTTTTGTGAAATATGTACTTGTGGGTGAAATTTTGCAGGCTGGTAATAGGCGAAGGAATGCTGCATATGACGCTATGCATGCTTTTTTGGGTTCAGAAAACTCTTAATGACCTCCTCAAGGTTTGTTATTTTATGTGTTTCCTGTTTATAGAAGTGTTTTTGTTGTAAGAGTGTGATATGACATATGGGTTTTCTTTAATTTTAGTTTTGTTCTTGGTTTGGGATTATGAAATGCTTGTTGTTTGTTTTATATGTTAAAGTTTATGGTGATGATGGGTGGACTTTTATTGAGAAAAATTGTTATAAGGTTCTAGTTAAAACTATTCTAGACATAGATGACCAGGATAAGCCTGACCAAGACCAATAGCAAGACAATCATATAGATAATCAGCTTGACCAAGACCAAGAGAATCTCATAGATAATCTGTTTGAACAAGAAAATCTCACAGGTAATCTACCCAAACAAGAAAATCTTATAGGAAATTAGAATGATGAGGACCAAGTCAGTATTAGAGATAATATACTTGACCATAACGATCTTATAGTTGACAATGGTATTGATGAACAACAATATCAACTAGCGGAATCTTTACAACAAGGTCAGGAACAAGTAGAAAGTGTACCTGAGCTGGAGGATGGCGGTAAAGAGATTTGTGTGCAAGAGATGACTGAACTAAAACAACCCATAGATGATGCATTTGAAGTGGAGAATTGTTTAGTACGCCAGGTAATTTTTTTTGGTAATTTGTTAATGTATATTGTATCTTTTATTTGTTAAACTTGGTTGTTTGTCTAAACAAAGAAATGAAATTGGGTACAAATGCTTCCCAAAACTTTTTCCGAATTAAGAGTAATCATGTCATTATATTCAAATTAGCTTTAGTCTTGGTTATTGATTGTCTTGAATTTATTTTTTAGTTCAGAAGTTTGACTTTCATATGTGGACTCTAATTATGGGATTGAGTTAGTAGACAAAATGATTTTGTTAACTAATAGGGAATTCGTCAGTTATGTGCTTGTATTTAATCATCAGGATGACTACTAGGTTTCAATAAGAAAATAAATTGGGCAAAAGAGTATGGTGGTACAGTTGGGTGAGTTTCATAATATTTTATTGATACTACAAAATTACTGGCAGGTTATGGTCTCAATCTAGCACACAATGCAAGACGTTTTGTGCTTCAGACATAACTAGTATCGTAAGTGTGTTGATCTCAAGGTCTTCCTTTGGGCTATCTATAGGATTTGAAGATTATCATTGTTCGTTGGAGTTTCATAAATTATTTATTGTGCTAATATTTTCTATTTTTTTTCAAACAGTTTCAAACACAATATCATTCCGTATTATATTAGGTCCTAGGTTATTATTACTAATTAACTTATCTGATTACATCTATATTTGAGGCATTTAAGATCCATAACATTACTAACTATTAAACAAAATATAGGTTTCTTTAAAAAGGCTTTTAGAGTCTATTCTAAGATTTCAGAAAAATTGACAGCTGATTAAACTACTGACAAAGCAAACTCCCAAATGGATGTCTTACTTTTTGATTAATATCTTTCTTTCTTCTTTTTGTTGTGCTTTTTTTCCTTGCTAATTTTAGTTCAATGGATTTGGACCATGGGCAAAGTAGCTAAATATGACTTTTGATTTAGAAATTCATAGCTATGCTAATACAACCTGGTAATTCTCCTATTTGGTTTCATGAATAATTGATGTTTGATTTGATCTTGTAGCCGTTTGATTTGATCTTATAGCCATTTGATTCTTCTGCCCAAGTATTCGTTGAAAATTTGCCCAAGAGTTGTTCCACCGACCAGAATTACTGGATCCTCTCTCTACTATTCTATGTTCTTCCGGAAAGCTATAACACTCAGCACTGTAATTTTAAATGTTTTTTGCAGAACTTGCCATTGAATGCATTTTTATGTATTCATCATGGCTTAGGGGCTTTGTTCACATCAAATCTCTCAAGAAATTTAAGATATAATTCAAATGTATGATGGACAAATCATATATAATTGACATCTGGTATCAGCAACTCGTAGAATACATTTTCCTTCTCGAAATTTTTTTGCTGATGCAGTGCTTCACTTTCTGTTATAGTATACTCCCTGTAATATTAATAACTTTAGTGAAATAATGCAATGCAAACCATATTTATGAGTATTTCATCACACCATTTCAAAGAGGTATTAATTTTGTTGATTCATATTTAGCAGGTAGCAAGAAATAGTTTTTTTTTTATCTTTTTATCTATCCATGGCTTGGTTCTAGGTTCTGTAGTTATTATTTTGAGTTTATTTTGATAACTCTTATAATATAATTGGAACCATGTGTGTCAACTTCCTAAAACTATCCTTCTCCAATAGGTTGGACACGACAATTTCAGGATCAGCAAAACAAGAAAGTAATGAAGAAAGCCGCCTTTTCAAGATTATGACTAAATCTTTCTCCAAGAGTTGGCAAAATGGAGAAATCAGCAATTTCCAGTACCTTGTGCACCTCAACACTCTTGCAGGACGTGTATACAGTGATCTGACCCAGTATCCAGTGTTTCCGTGGGTTCTATCAGACTGTGAGAGTGAAAATCTTGATTTGTCAGATTCCAGAGCATTCCGTCGACTTGACAGGCCAATGGGCTGTCAAACTAGAGGGGGAAGAGGAATTTAAGAGGAGTTTTAGGCCTCTTTTCTCTTCACTTGGGAGTTGGGACTCTTTTCCTGTTCTACATCTTTCTCTTCTATTTTACCATGACTTTCTTCAGTTTGAATTACTTTAAATTTGGTTTGTGACTTTTTTTCTTTGTAATTTTCTCATTTATCTCAGATACGAGAGCTGGGATGATCCAGAGGTTCCCAAATTTCATTATGGAAATCGTCAGGTGGCCTAGATCAGACAGAATTATAGAAACTAAATTATCACAGAGGAAGCCGCCTTTTCAAGATTATGGCTAAATCTTCACAAAATTTGTTTTCTGAAGTCTATCATTGTTGTGCTTCTTGATGAGTTCTATTTTCACAAAGCTGTCTTGTAAGCGAGATTCTGAGATAGTTAGTAATGATTGTAAACAGGTCAAGTGTTTCAATGCTTCATTAAAACCTTCTGAAATAGTGGGTGTCAAGAGGGTTAACTGTCAGAAGGTGTCAACGATCGTGCAGCCAACTCCAGTTTATGTAATTGCTGCTAGAGAAAGTAGTTGTGCAGCTAACTCCAGTTTCATGGTGAGTTCTCTGTACTAGTTTAGGATCATTGTCTGTTGTCAAAAGAGGTTTTTATTTTATTTTATTTTTTTAATTTAAGTTCACCAGTTTCATCTTTTCGTATACCTCGTCTTATTGAAATTGAATTTTGGTGTTTATTGCAGGATGAAGTTTACATGCCCAACCTTAATTTTCTTGAAGAAAATGATGATGAAGTGGATCTAACATGTCACTTTATTCCTTCTAGTTCATTGTTATTCTTTCAGTTTTCTTATGCTGGTTAATAAATTTTGTAGGTACTATGGTCCTTGTGAGACCAAGATACAAGAACAAATTTTGTAGTTATTATGATTCGAGTATTATGATCTATTTATATGAGAAGTTTTGATTTTATTAGGTTTTTATGCATTAGTTTATCAATTAGTTTAAAAAAAGTATGGCAATATTTATATTTATTTGAAAAATAAATATTATATTTCTTATAGAGATTAATAATAATAATACATATGAAATCAATGATTTAAAATCAATTATAATTTTCAATGAAATTTGATTATTTAGCAATTAATTTTTTATTTATAAATTTATAATTTGTGAAGGAATTTTCTCTCACTAATTTGAAGAAAGATTTTCAATTTATAATTAGTGAAGAAAAATATTCTCTCGTTAAATAAATTTGTTTCTCACAATATATTATTTGTGAGTGAATCAAGTTATTCACTAATTTCAAATAGTCCTTAAAATATTATTTGTGAAGGAAATCAATCTTTCACTAAATAACAATATTCCATTACTAAATACAATTTGTGAATAAAAAAGTTATTCGCAATATATCCTTCACAAAAAATATTTAGTTACTACTTAGCGAAGGATACCCAATTGCGAGGAGGTCTAATCAAGACTCAAAATGTGAAAAAATATTTCTTCGCAATAAATCACTTGTAAGTGATATAGGGCCTCTAGTGAAGGATTTGTCCTTTACTAGAGGCCATTTTTGGTGTAGTGATTCACCTCTTGCACTATACTTCCTTTAATATAAACATCCTTGAAATCTTCAATGGATACAACATCCTCAACTTCAGCCACTTTAAGATCATCGCGAGTCTCAACAAGTCGAAGTTCTTGTTCTTGAGGAGTCTCACCAACTCCTTCTATTTTATTTTTAGCGCTTGACATCATAGCTTTGACATTTGTGTTGATTCCTTGACCACATGTTGGAATTGTGGCGATAAATGATATAGTATATCTATTTTCTTTTGCCCGACCAACACTTTTTTTGTTCTAGGGGCTTTGGTGCAAAAAGTATAAAGAAAAAGGGACTGATTTGAACTTTTCTTAAACTTTAGGAGTTGAATTGAAAATTTCAAAAACATAGGGGGTTGAATTGCAAATTTCAAAAATTTAGGGGGTTGAATTAAAAATTTCAAAAACTAAAGGGGGTTGAATTAAAAATTTTAGAAACTCGAGGGTACCAAAATATAATTTGGCAGAAGAAACAACATACCTTTGGTGAACAGTGTCGTGCACTGTAGCAATGAAAAGAGGCGGGCAATAAATTCAGTTTTTTTTGATTTTTTGGCTAACCAAATTTGCTGGTTCGGGACAAAATGAAACCGGTTCGGCATCGATACATGTAACCAGTATATATCGGTTATTCGATACTGGGTTTGGAAAAGTATTTTGGAGGTTCGATACTTACCGTACCGAACGGTTGTACCAAACAACAATACATTATGTATAAAAATTAAGTTATTGTAAGGTGCCCCCTCCTCTTCTCTCAACTTCTTCTTCCACTTCACTCAACGATCAATGCATTTATAACACTTAATGAATTCAAAAAATCAGTTGAGACTTTCAAGAATTCTTGAAACGGTGAGGGCCGAGGGGAATAACGTAGTTATATCCTCTCCGAGGACAAATTATCCATTTAATTCAATATGAAATCGCAATTTTTGATTCCGTAGTTATGAGTTATGGGTTCTGTATAATTTGAGAAATTTAAACTATTTTATACTATTTCTTTAAAAATGGGAGGGCAAATAACATATGTTTTTGGTTGGTAGATACTGGGATGGTGCACATATCATGTTTGCTGAAATGCCATAAAGAGGGGTTACATCCATTTGCTATGCACATTTTGTGTTTGCTGAAATATCACAAAGAACTAAGGGGTTGCATCCATTTGGTAAGGGTATAATGCACATTATGTGTTTACTAGTTGATAAGTGTGATTATTTTGTCCTCGTTGTTTCTTTTAGTTCTTGATTATATATCTACTCTATTTGGAATGGTTAAATAATCCAACTTTTACTAAATAAAATCTTAGCGTTAGAAGTTGTGTCCAACAGTCTCAATATCATGCCTTCTTCTATCCCATGCCATAACTCAAGAACACTTAACACTCTTAACAAATGAATCTTACGTGTTTAGTAATATTAGAAATAAAATCATGTTTTTCTTTAACATGTATTGATGACCGGTACAAATATAGACAAAAATTGGTACTGTTCCGGTACCGAACCGGCTAACCGGTTAGGGATACCGATCCAGCCAGTACCAAAATCGATACGTAGTTTTGGGTACTTTCGATAACTTGTTCGGTACAATATGTTAGTTCCCAGTAGGCACATAATAGATCTAGAAGGGGGGCGGTTGAATAGATCCTTTTTAATTTTAAATACTTTTCTCATTTATTTTGTATTGCTAATGAATTAACATATAACAAATATAAGAATCTTTTCAAGCACAACAAAATAAGTAAAAGATCCCATTCATTGATATATCGTAAACATACATACATTGTTCTTTGAGTTAGTTAAGTTGTAAGCAGTTAATACATACATAGCATTTATAGCAGTTAGGTACATAATGTAAATGACAGAAAGTAAATGACTGAATGTAAAAGACACAAGGGATTTTAAGTGGTTCAGAGACTCAAGTTCCTAATCCACTCTTCTACTTTAACTAGCAGGAATTCCACTAAAGAAGGGCAACGCCCTGAATCACTAAGATTCCTTCAAGGCCAGCAGCCTTGGAACTTCAGTTCACTAAGAACTCTTCAAGCCCAGTAGGCTTGGAACTTCATTTAGTCCCTCCGGACAAGGACCCCTCAGGCCCTAGCTACTTGTTGTTATTGTAGTTGTTGTTGGTGTTGAGCTGCTAAGATGTCTTTAAGCTTGGACATCTACTGTACTTAGAAGCTTGGCGTGGTTCTCTTTGCATTCTGCGTAGAGTCTGGGCCACATCTTCTCTGGTGCAGCTGATCTTCAGTCTGTTCTGCTCATCTTCATCCGATGTCAGCTGTGCACCATCACCATTTAGGTTTGTTAAGTGTTTGAGCTTTTGATAGAATTCGTCTGACACTTAGCATTCCATGAACCCTTCTTGAATGGTTTGCAGACATGGTTCTGTATTTGTTCTATTTCATCTTTTGGTTCATGATGATTCGTAGAGTGGCTCTCTGGATCTTCTTTGTGCTTTGCCACTTTTCTGAATGCTATCTTCTTGGCCTTCTCGGCTCTCAGCTTAGCTGCCATCTTCAGTGCATTCTCATCCTCGATGAGTGAATCTTTAGTCAGTTTACGTCCTTCTTTAAATCTGCTTCGCTTCCACATTCGTAGTCTCACTATCACTACGACTTGTTCTGTTTAGCTCTGGTGGAACTCGTAGAGTCAATAATATATCATTCCAATTAACAACTCAACGATTCTGCAACTTCAGCAACTCTTGATCTGTGAAGCTCTGGCTGATTTATACTCCTTCCCAATCTTCCCATTGAAAGTTATTTGAATTATTTCGCAGATCTCGAGTTATTTGGTATAGACTGCAGATGTGACATGACATCTCCTTTTTCATCTTTCTGACACTTTAGTCTACTGTTTCAGCTACCCCGTCAGAGATTTCACTTTGGTATCTCGACCAGGTAGTCAAATTTATTTCTCCTTTCTGATTTCTCGATTAGAAAGTCAGGAGGTGTCCTTTTGCATTGATGCTCTCAACTAGCAATGTTCGAATATCAGTATTCAGATTGAACCGTTGCCAAATTCTTCAATCTTCAGATGACCGAACTCTACGATTCTGATGTATATGTTCTTGGACCTGATCGTAGTGTGTCTTGTTAAATATTGCTCATTGACAGGTTGAGACAACACTATGATCCTGAAGAAGTGTTCATTGGATCTTCAATGTTGAACACCCATTTCTTCTCTTGTTCAGTGCTTCATCACTTCTATTTGCCTTTACATACATCAGGTACTGACAACTCGTCTGATTATTCTGGTCCTCCTCAACTTTAATACTTATCAGATTAGGCATACTAAATCTCTTTCTCCTTGTGATCTCTCGTTCACCTATCATCAATGGTCTGACCCATGCTTTATATTCTTTGTCTGTTCTGTATAGGTTGGAAAACGTTTCTGTGTAAACTTCATCAGTTTCTGCTTTGTTTGGCAAGCACTATGATCCTGGTTGACCCTAAGATCGTTGTCTTCTGTTCTCTTGACAGCTACTTCACTTGCTGACTTTCCTTAGTCAGTTACTTTTACTGAAGTCTTCTTCTGATCAACTTGTGGAAGACTTCATCTTGAATGGCTTCACAACTCAATCTGGATGTTGATTGGGTTGGTGCTTAGATCTTCTGTTAGCTTGCATTCCATTCATTGAGTGCTCTCTGGTTTTCTTCAGGTGGAATGTATCTTTGCAACTTAGACCAGAGGCTTCATACTTTCGATATTCTGGGAGTGCTCATTTGTTGAGAATCGTGGTTACTCTACGATTCTGCCTTGGCGCTGTGAGCACCTCTATTGAAGCCTTAGTTCTGCACACTGCGATTTAGCTTTGGTTCTGCAGACACTACGACTCCGAGATCAGATCTTAACACTCTACGATTTCTGTCTTTATGCTTGTTGTCCTCGTATGATCTGGCTCGACTACGATCTCTGCCTCTGATATGATCAGTAGATTCCACGACTTCAAGTTTAGTCTACGATTCTTGACTTAACTCTGGCAGATGCTCGGTCGGCTCTTAGACAGGCTGTCTCTACGATTCTGAACATGACTTCCTCAGCAGACTACGGCTCTGAGGAAGTTCTTCTCGACACACTACAATCATTCCTCGTCTATCTCCTGGAAGTCTACGAACTCCGAGATCTAATATCTTGCAGACTACGATTCCGCCTTGATAGTTCTCGAGTTTTCCTTAACTCTCCCGGTAGACTACGATTTCTGGTGCAGTGCTCGACGATCAGACATGCCTATCTATTAGATTATAAGATCAACCTAACAAGCTTGATCTTTTTATATTTATAGTCCTTATACATCATTTCTTTTTAAGGACTTTACAAAGCTGTTTTGCTTATGTAGGATCAACCTAACATATTTGATCAATTCATTCTAAGTCCTTGTACATATGTTCCTATTATCTATCAAATGATTTTATAGCTTTTCTTAATGCAAACATACTTGCATATTCATTCATTTATATTATAATCAAATCATATATAAATAGGAATAACATTCTCATGTATGTTCCTAACAAACTCCCCCTATTTGGTTATGACAAAATCAATTAGTGCATATGCATGAGATGAATGAATCTTATATATAGTGAGCAGCTGTATTTCTAAAACAGATAAGCATGAATGTCATTAATGATAATATGAAATTACATAAATAAGACAACCTACATCCTGGATCCAGAACATATCTAACTAGATAAGGATGTACCTTTTTTGCTCCATGTGTGTCTCCAGGATGTCTGTTGATCAACTACTCATCTTTTTCTTCTTTTCTCTGCTCCCCCTCAGATGTATGCTCCATTGTTCCATCTTGCTCTTGGTTTGGTTCTGGTGCTTGCTCTTCTTCTTTGTCTGGCTCCCCCTCAGATTCTGTGTTCATGGGATCATCCTTTGGCTCCCCATTGGATGATGATTCCTCTTCTTCTGTTGCTGTCTTCTTCTTCTCTTTCTTTGTCTTTCTGCTATTGGCCTTACTCCTCCTTGAGTGCTTCTTTCTATGTCTCTTTTTTTCCTCCTTTTGTCATTAATCACTTGTGAAAGCTTCTCCACGTTTGACATAAGCTGCTCCATCAGGTAAGATGAGTTGCCAACCTCAATCTTGAGTTCTTGTTGGCTTAGCTCAAGTTGTAGGGAAAGAGACTGATTCAGATTGTCAATCTTGTCAGAGAGAGATATAATTTTCTCTTCATTAGCTTTCTGTGCTCATAGAGCTTCTTCTTTCTGATCATTCATAGCCATCAGATAGATTTGATCTCTTTCTTTGATTTTGAGAGATATATCAGACATAGTGGCTTGGAGTCTGTCTTGAATGACATTATCTCCTTCTTCTGACAACATCTTTGCCTCTTCAGTGATGATAGATATCTTCTTAACCAACTCGTCAGAAATCTTCAGTAACTCCTTCTCCATAGGAGTTTGGTCATTTGGTTGGGCAGACTCTTGTTGAACACCATATTTGACTCCACGATTTTTATTCTTGGACAGTTTTTTGAAAACAATGAAAATCTGATAAATCGTTGAGTGCCAATCACTGTTAGAGGATGAAGGAATATCAGACACTTCTACTTAAGCAATGTAGAGCTTCTCAGACTGAGCTTGATCATTTTCAATGGAGCGAAGGGACTCTACGATTATACACTTGGGTATACACCTTTTGCCATCTATTCCTACTCTGCAATCGTAGGGAATGTAGTGGTTACCAGCATGTCGATAGATTTTGAAGTGAGACTGGTCCTTGATCAGTTTTGTTGCAAACTTGTTTACTCTTGGAAAGTTTTGAGACACCAGCTCCAAGTTCTGAAACTATGAGTAACACCAGCTGAAGTAACTCCCATCTTTATCAGTATATGCCTTTAACCAGGGCATCCATGGGAAGAACCATCTCATCAGAAGATCATCAGGATTGTACAGTATTTTCGTGCCCAATCTAACTTCATGTTTTTCCAGTTGTTAAACACATCGTCTGTAGTCATCCTTTCCACTTTGAGTTGTTCGTTTCCATATAGCTTACCCATCTTTCTGGTGCTACATCTGGTGGTTCATCAAAGACTTCCACCACTATTCTTCTGCGAACACTTGCTGGAGAGAGAACATGATAGTTTGCTGATTCCTCTGATTCCTGACTTGTAGAACTAGAATCTTTTTCCATCTCTTCACCTTCCGAGCTTGAATTATGCTGAATTCTTTCATCTGATTTATCAGTGAATCCTTCATGCTTATTTTTATCATCAGTACCTTCTTCAGCATCTTCTCCCTTAGGTTCAGACTTATCATCACTCAATTCAATGATAGTAGTAGAAGATTCTCCTTTCTTCTTTAGAACAGATCTAGCAAGCAATCTGTTGCTCTTTCTTCTCCTTGTAGGTTTAGCTTCAAGAGTTTCAGACTCTTTTCCTTCTTTAGAATATGAAGCCTCTGAATCATCAGATAAGCTTCCTTGATGTTCAGCAACAGTAGGAGATCCAATTGTTTCATCCTTCAAGCTTTCTTCATCAGCAGAGTGGCTACTCTGAGTGTTAGCCATAGGACTTGTACATTCTTCTTCATTACCAGATTTAGCTATTTCTTTTATAGGTTCAGCTTTCTCCTTCTTGGATTCAACTTCTTCTTTACTAGTGGACTTGCTCCTTGAGGATTCATCCTTGAAGCTCTCAGTTCCCCTCTCATTTTCTGACTCTACGTTTTCTCTTTATTCTTAAGTAGATAGACTTCTTTGGGAAACCGGTTTGGATTTCTTTATCACCTTAGTTTTTTTCTTTGATGGCCTCACATATTTGGACTGAGGGATGTCTGAATCTTCAGTAAATGACACTTCCTCCTCATTCATAGCACTTGCCTTCCTTTTCTTCATAGTACTTTTGCTGGTGCTGCCATATATCAGCAGCTTTTTGTTCTCCATTGGATTCTTCTTCCAATTTACAAATAGCTGAGTAGTCATCACTTTATGGATATTAAGGACTTCACCTTCATCATCCTTAATTTTATTCTTCTGCTTCTTCTTCAAAATGATACTCAAGAACCTTCCATGGAAATCCTTCGTGAGGGTTTTTCTGTTAATCTTTTCTTCTATTCCTTATCCAGCCATTTTGATATTTGATCGAGCAGGATAAATCCAAAGTTGATATGCTTCTTCAGAACTATTGCAGACATGATCTTTAGTTGTTGATCACTCACCGTGTCATGTGAAGTGTCCTTGCATAGGATACATTTGCCTACTATCTCTGTAAGGAACTCGAATTCTTTAGAAAACTCCTTTTTCTTCATGTCCTTCAGACTAGGGCTTCTTCTATACTGCATAATCTTCTTAGCTTGTTCAGTGTTGATCTCATCAAGGCTTCTCAGACCTAGGTTAGGAAAACCTAAGCATTGATTGATGTTAGACGATTTCAGCTTCAGAATCTGGCCTTTAACCTTGGTAGAAAGGATTCCAGAATTTAAGGTTGCGTTGGAGCGAAATTCTTTAACCAGGTCAACATATATGCGAGTGTTTGACTCAAGACATTCTGAGAATCCAGCCTTCTTTACGAGTTCAAGAATATCTTTGAACTTCTTCTCAGATTTTTCAAATGTCTTGGTTCCGAGCTGAATACCAGTGATTACTCGCCAATCTGCCATTTGAATAGTTTGAAGTATATGGGTTTTTAATCTCAGAAGTCTTGTGAGAGATATTTGAATGTGATTTGGGCGAAGCTTGAGGTTTGATGGATTCAGGCTTTGAAGAGGGTTTTAGGGTTTAAAAAGGGAGGGAGAGAGGTTCGATAGCTTTTGATAACTGTTTGAAGATTTTGAATTTGTCTTTATGATAGTTCCTTCTGACTCTGCATAAGCTGCGATGTGTTAGCCATCCATTAGTTGCACGATGCCCAGTAATAAATTGTAACTCCCCATAAACTGAATAGTTTTTCAGTTTTAATTTTTTTCCTAAGAAAATGAGCATTACTGATGTAGTCTGACCATTGACTTTTTCAGTACATAGAGTAGCTTGATGAGATAGCTACATACTCTACGATTTTGGTAACTCAACGATCGTCTTCTGAGAGATGCTTCAGTGAGCGTTTTGACTTTAATCCTTATCTTAAAGTTGCATGACTTAAGCACTGATGCGTCCCAAGAGAGTTCGGGCACTGAAATTATGAAGTGAATTTGCAAGACGTCTTTCCCAACTATATTCGTAACTTTCATCCACACGATCTGAATAGTTTGGTATGTGTCGAGTTCTTTCGGGCTCCCCATGAGCTAGTGTATCCTTTGGGAAGACTGCGATCGTCGATGCTACTCTATGATCGTTGAGGTTGTACTACGATCGTCGAGTTCACCGCAGAATCTACTCTACGAACGTTGTCTGTCCTGATCCTTGAGATGAACTTGACTTATCATTCCTTCTAGGTTAAGGTAGTTCAGGAAGGGGCAACCTCTTATAGTGAACTAAGGGTCAGGTTTGTCCCTGAGGCGCTTACCAGCTGAAGAGCTTTAGATGTGATTAGTATTGATATCTCATTTTGATCTTTTCTGGTGGGGACTTCATCTACTAACTTTAGACATTTGCATTGGCTGTAATCGTGGTGTCCTCCTGCTCTTACACTACGATCAGATGTTTGATCGTAGGCACTCCACGATTTTGAGTTGGGTGGTTGACAAGGTTATCAGTGGCAGATTTTGAGACATTCCTACTGACTATGGATCTTCATTTGGTTCATCAGCCACAAAGTTTTGGGACTTTGTAACTGGTATATTGCTTCATAGTGCACTTCTGATACTTTTAGTGTTGTTGTTCTTTAACAGATCACTGCTCCCCCATAGTTGATACTATCTTCTAAGAGAGGTGTGAGTTCTTCTTTTTCATATGCATTAGAAGGCAGCCTTGTATATCTCCTTCTGACTTAAATCATCACTATCATTTAAACCTCATTCGATCATAGAAATAGTTATCTTCAAGACTGATCACTCTACGATTGTTTGACAGAACTACGAACGTAGTCTTCTTTGACAGATTGTACTTGTAGAGTTCTGCTTCTATAATGAGTTCCTCATGATTAATGCTCGATGATCCTCTAATGTGAACTTTCTGGAGGATTCTTCTCAGATGATACGCTTTACATGAATGAGCATATAAGACCTTTTTCATCTTAGCGTGAATGGTCTGCTTCCATAAGGATATCAGTAACCATGTGAGATTTATTCATGTTAGCTCAGCAAGTGTTCAAGAACAGGCTTTGACAGAGAATGATTTTGTCTTGAACATTTCTGAAATGTCTTTAGCCTCCAGCTGGTTGAATCTTCTTAACTGGAGTCATCTGCTTCAGCATTCCTTAGTGTGGTCCGATAGACCAAGTACCTGCAGGTTAGATAATTTTCTATTTTTGTTACCCATGGTTAAATGGGTTCTACTAGGTTAGTTTCCAAAACCCATATTCCTCATATATTTGAATTTTCATCACATTGGTCATCAACAATCATTCGCATGCATCCAATTTAGATATGACATTTTAAAATGCATGATGATGAGTGTGTGTAAGATTAACCATTTTAATAAGACACTATTTTTCTTTGATAGTTTCATCACTTGCTTGATTATATTCATAGATTTTAAAAGTTCACAGAGTGAGAATCAACTCTATCACATATTTGTATCTGGTTGATTCATGAAGATGATAAGTTTCTACAAATCTTCAAGATACTTCTTGTAGAATTGATCATACTCTATGTATTATAAAAAACTTAGAACATAGGTTTGTACATATATACTAACCCTTCAACAAGGATTACTCCATTTAAGATTAATTAAATCTTAATAAGCTTATGACCTATTTCAGACTTCTTTCAAGATGTTATCTTCAACCTAAAACTTGGATGGAGAGAAAGTTTATTAGCAGTTGAGTTTCCTACCTTAGTGTACTTTCTCTCTTCCCTTTTTTAGGAAGAATAAGGTCTCTTGATAGAATACTGTTGTAGTACATAAGGTGATGCAATATGATGTATACATTTATATTAATGAGGAATCGTACCTTTCTACTGTCAGTTTCTTGATGGTCATTTATCTTGACATAATGAGGTCAGGCATTGATGTGCATATTGTTATATTTGTTTCTGATAGATTGTTGCTTGTGTTGTCCTTTGATCAATCAGTCATAGTCTTGAAGATGTAAGGTAGAGAAATCTTGGCATCCTTGATTCTTTGACAGCCTTGAACCTCAAGGTTCACATCTAGCTGTTGGTTAGCCAAACACATATTTGAGAAATTCTTTTTTCTCATCTGGATAAGTATTTCTTAGCATATAGGACCTTTCATCTTTCAAACTGGTGGATGCTTGACTCTTTACTGTTGATGCCTCTTGACCTCCCATCTGTGGTCTTCAGACTACAAGATTGACTGTGGACAAGGATTGGTCTTGTTGCTATGGCATTTAAGAACATGGACCAATCTGAGTAGCTTCGGGTGTATATACACATTTACCTGTACACAAAATTTCCAACGTGTGAGCTCATCTGCATTTACAAGTGACTTACTACTAAACTAAGTTTAGAACAATGTTTGTGCCTAGGATCAGACTCAAAGCGATTATCTTTTGAATATAACATGAGAACCTACTTTGATACCAATTGTTAGTTCCCAGTAGGCACACAATAGATCTAGAAGGGGGGGGGGGGGGTTGAATAGATCCTTTTTAATTTCAAATACTTTTCTCGTTTATTTTTTATTGCTAATGAATTAGCATATGACAAACATAAGAATTTGTTCAAGCACAGCGGAATAAGTAAAAGATCCCCTTCATTGATATATCGTAAACATACATAAATTGTTCTTTGAGTTAGTTAAGTTGTAAGCAGTTAATACATATATAGCATTTATAGCAGTTAGGTACATAATGTAAATGACAGAAAGTAAATGACTGAATGTAAAAGACACAAGGGATTTTAAGTGGTTCAGAGACTCAAGCTCCTAATCCACTCTTCTGCTTTAACTAGCAGGAATTCCACTAAGGAAGGGCAAAGCCCTGAATCACTAAGATTTCTTTAAGGCCAGCAGCCTTAGAACTTCAGTTCACTAAGAACTCTTCAAGCCCAGCAGGCTTGGAACTCTTCTAGTTCCCTAGGAACTTATCAAGCCTAGCAGGCTTGGAACTTTATTTAGTCCCTTTAGGACAATAACCCCTCAGGCTCTGGCTACTTGTTGTAGTTGTAGTTGTTGTAGTTGTTGTTGGTACTGAGCTGCTAATATGTCTTTAAGCTTGAATATCTTCTGTACTTAGCAGTTTGGCATGGTCCTCTTTGCATTCTGCGTAGAGTCTGGACCACATCTTCTCTAGTAGAGCTGATCTTTATTCTGTTCTGCTCATCTTCATCTGATGTCAGCTGTGCACCATCACCATTTAGGTTTGCTAAGTGTTTGAGCTTTTAGTAGACTTCGTCTGGCACTTAGCATTCCTTGAACCCTTCTTGAATGGTTTGCAGACATGGTTCTGCATCTGTTCTGTTTCAGCTTTTGGTTCATGATGATTCGTAGAGTGGCTCTCTAGATCTTCTTTGTGCTTTGTCACTTTTCTAAATGCTATCTTCTTGGCCTTCTCGGCTCTCAGGTTAGCTACTGTAAGACCCCAGCTTTTATAAATAAAGATGAATTTTTCTATAAATATTATTTTTGAATATTATGGAATAAATTTGATATAATGTTATAGTTGTGGGTAATATTTATAAATTTTGCAAAGTATGCAAGTTGTTATAAAATATTCGTTTGGTGGGGAATATTCTTTTTGTTAGGAATATTAGTACTGATGGCTCAATCATTGGTGGACCTGACAACATTATTGTCGGATTGAGAAAACGACAAAAATATTTTTATAAAAATAATTGGCGAGGTGTTACTGCTTAAAGCTGTTGAACTACCCGTGGTAAAATACAATGTCTGGCGTGGTTGCATAGTAGACACCGGTATTGATTATTGATGCTTACGTGATAAGTCACTCATTTATGCTTCAATTATTACTACGATAATTGTCGTGCATCATATCTCTTATATTATTGATTCAATTATCGTCACGATATCATTTGTATAATATGTTATAGTATTAAATCAATAATTGAGACGACAAGTTATAAATGATTAATAATTATTGAAAGATTAAATATGTGTTATGATTTGTGGTAAGTTTGATTATTTTATGGGGGGGCTCGTATGTCATCATCTAAGAGTCTCTTCGTCGATAGTAATTACCCTTGTGAAAAGTATTTACCTTCGTGAATAGTAATTACCCTTGTGAATAGTATTTACCTTCGTCGATAGTAATTACCCTTGTGAATAGTATTTACCTTCGTCGATAGTATTTACCTTCGTTAATAGTAATTACCTTTACCAGACGTCCGAACCACTTGTCGTTTCACATTACGGTGCGTCCGAACCAAATTAAATCAAGCCACTTGCCTTTTCACACTACGGTGCTTCAGCTAGAAATCTTCTATAAATAGAGGCTGAGGGCTTCATTATTTTCACGAATTCATTCAAGCTATAGAGAGAAAGTATAGAAAGAATAAGAGAGAAAGAAGAAGAGTATTTTGTTCTTACTACTTCAACTGCGAGATTCAATCTCCTACCAAATGTAAGGGGTGTTATTCTTTCTTATTCATGAAGAGAAGCTGTTGTTATTCCATTGCTTATTATTACATTGGAATAACTTTTGTATAAGTGGTTTACCCTATACTTGGTGACATTCTTCTATTATTACATTGGAACATCACATGCATGTGTTTTACACCGGACTGGTTCCGTCTTTATTATTATTCTGTTGGAACATCACATCTGCGTGTGTTTTACAGGACTGGTTCCGCCTTTATTATTCTCATTGGAATATCCTATCATTGTGTTTTACAGGATGCAGTTCCATCTTTATTATTACATTGGAACATCCATGTTCATTGTGAATTTCACACGACACGGTTCCGTTATTTATTATTACGTTAGAATAACTTTCTGCATGCGCTCTATCGCATGCGTGGTGATTTCTTCATTATTCCATTCTTTATTATACCCAGGTTGGTTAAAACTTTGACTTCTATACTCCATGAAATTAGTAGAATATCCTTGATATTTACGTTTCATCCAATATCTTTTCATGGAAATATTCTTCCCGATCATTCTTGAATTTTACTCTACAAAACAATATCATGTTGACAATTTGGGCGTTAATAATTCTGGATAAAATAATTCTTGAACTTGTTTTATTGAATTCTTATATCATTGTCATCATCCTCATGTTTATATTTTTTGAAAGTCATCTACGTGGCACATAGTGCATAGATGGACTTGGTATGATTATGACGAGAGACTATTCGGTGTAATCATGGCCGTAATGTTACAAATGATGTGAAAAAAATCCTCGATTAGCCGTCGTAGTGCATTGATGGACGATTGTTGGCATGATCATGACCATTAATGAATACACAAATATTCTTGGCGTAGTGCATGAATAATTGTGGTCGTGATACTAAAGAATATCCTTGGCCGTAGTGCAGGGGTGATTCGATGATGTGGAATATTTATTAAAGCTGAGTCTCAGCTATAACAGTGATGAAAAACCTTTTAAAACCTAAAAGATAGTAGACTTTATTTTCTACTTGACTCTTTTAATGGATTGCATATTCATTGCGAGTTAAACCGGGTTGTCTATTGTATTTTATCGGTTTAACATTATTGAAGACTATTGATAATTTATTACGCATTATCTTAGTCATAATATTTCTTCTTTGGGCTAATTGAGCTCACCCTTTCTTTCACTGTTCTCTTCAGGAAATGATAATATAGCTGGGACGAGTCGGGAAAACGAGTGATGGTCCTGAAGATAGCATTAGTAGTCCTCACTATTCTGTAAAATAGTGTGATAATAACTGTAATGAGGACTTTTTGTTTGAGTTTGTATAATATCTAGTAGATTTATATTTGTATTTAAACTCACGGTTTATGTCGTATTGTACCACGGCAGTTATGTTAATAAGTTGTATTTAAATTCTGTACCATGTAAGTGGCGACTCAAGATGGGTGATGTATACCTATTTTTGGGGGCGTCGCGGTTGAGTATCGAGCTTAGGGATGTGATCCTGGCTAAGATGTGAGAATAGTACTAGGAGGGAGAGGCAGGGAATACCTTCGCTAGTATGACCTACCTAAGTTTTTGTGCTATTTTATTGGTTGGTCGGGAAGATAAGGATAATTTGTTACATGTCAATTAACCTTTTGTTTTGTGGCGATGATCGAAAATGACATCGAGAATGTTGAGAATAGCAATGGAGCGCAGCGATCGTTGATTCACGACATATCAATAATTAAGATAATGTGCATCGGGAAGGCGACAATCCTCATGCAAACAACAACACCGACCAAATGACAAATGATCAAATGTTCGAGGGCTTTATGCAATTTATGCAATGAAAGAAAGTAGAGCGACTCACATCCAAAGCGTAGGTGGAAACACGGAAAACTCTCGGCGGTCACCGCTAAACAATTTAAGGAGCCGGGACCACCGGGAGTTTAAGGGAGAGCCAAAACCACTTCCAGGGAAGCATGGATAAAGCAGATTACCAAGATATTTGATGTCTTGGGATGCTCTCAGGAAGCAAAAGGTTCCTTTATCGCCTTTATGTTCTTGCGGAGAGCGGATTCTTGGTTGGAATTGGTAAAACGTACTCAACCAATTTGCTTCAAGATGTCTTGGGAGAAGTTCCAGGAGGCATTCAACGACAAATACTTTCACGAAAGTATTCGCCACACGAAGGAGGTGGAGTTTATCAAGTTGGAACAAAACAATATAGCCGTGTCGTAATGTCTGAGGCAAAATTTGCGGAGTTATCACGGTTTAAGTCCCCACTTGGTGGATAATGAAGAGAGAATGGCGCGAATGTTTTTAAGAGGTTTGAAGCACGAGATACGTCAACATCTTATTTCTCATAAACCGTGTTTGTATTCGGATGTCGTAAATAGGGCTCGATTAGTGGAAGCGCGATAATGAGTCAACGCAACTAAAAAGAAGCGGTAAAGCAAAATTATAATACCGGCGAGAATAGTCATCGGCGGTGACAACAAGCGTGGAGGGAATCAACGGGCGGATATGGTAACCACTTGGTGGTAATCGGGGCCAAAATAATAAGAATGGACATTTCAAGAAAAGGAGATTCAACAATGATGGAAAGACGTCGACCAAAGACCCATTGTTAAGGAAGGAGAAAGACCACCTATCATATGCTTCAAATGCGGAGGAGGGACACATCGATCAAAGCTGCGTCATGCCGTCCCAAAGCATGTTATAATTGTGGAAGAGAAGGTCACTTAGCTCGATTTTGTCGCGTTCATCAAGACAAATTCACTAGGATGGAGGCACCAAAGGCCATCCCAGAAAATTCAAAACCCAGAGTAGTGCAAGGAGAGCATTTGTTGTGACCTCCCAAAGAGCAAGCGAGAATCCGAATGAGGTCATCACGGGTAAGCTTATCATAAACTCTAATGAAGTCTATACTTTATTTGATCTGGGGTTCTACCCATTCTTTTATTTCTCCTACTTGCGCTCATCGATTAAATTTGACTCAGGAGAAATTAGACTTTGACTTATCTCTGTGGAAACTCCGCTGGGAGGAACCTTCATTACATCCACTATTTATAAGTCTTGTTTGGTTCAAATCGGTACCCTCACATTACACCGTCGATCTTATTTCATTAAAAATACTTGCATTTGACGTGATTCTAGGATTGATTGGTTAACTACTTATCATGCAAAAAATTAATTGTTTTCGTAAGGTTGTTAGCTTTCATATTCCTAATCAACCTATTATGCTAATTCAAACGACCAAACCATTAAAATCAATCACGGTCATCTCAAGCCATAAAGCTATTCGTTTATTGAAAAAGCGGATGTCAAGCTTTCTTAGCTCATATCACGATTTAAATAAAAAATACGTCGGTTTTAAACGATATTCCTATTGTTAATAAATTTCTGACGTATTCCCAGAAGAACTTCTGGCCTACCCCAGGCGTGAAATTGAATTTTGTATCGACCTTGAACCCGTACAAAACCTATTTCCAAAGCCCCATGTCGAATGGCTCTATTGAACTTCGGGAGTTAAAGACCCAACTACGAGAATTGTTAGACATTGGCTTTATTAAGTCCTAAGTACTTCTCCTTGGGGTGCTCTGTTCTATTCGTGAAGAAGAAAGATGGGAGTATCGACTTTTTATTGATTATCGGGAGTTGAATCATGTCACCATCAAAAATAGGTATCCATTGCCACGTATTGATGACTGTTTGACCCGGTTGCAAGGAGCCAAATTCTTTTCAAAGATTGATCTTCATTCCGGATATCACCAATTGAAGATTAGAACGGCGACATTCCAAAGGCGGCTTTTCGGAACTTCGATGCGGGCATTATGAATTCCTAGTCATGTCCTTTGGATTGACTAATGCTCCTCTTTGCCTTCATGGATATGATGAGCCGAGTATTCAAGGAATATTTAGATCACTTTGTGGTCGTCTTTATTGATGACATCCTTATTTATTCCAAAAGCCATGAAGATCATGAAAGCAACACTTGAGGTCGACACTCCAAAAGCTTCGTGAATATAAGCTTTATGCCAAGTTGAAGAAATGCGAGTTACGGCAAGAAGTAGCATTCCTTGGGCACGTGGTATCAAGTCATGGAATATCTGTTGACCCGGCCAAAGATTGAAGCTATTCAAAGCCGGGAACAACTTCAATCGATGAATGAAATCGTAGCTTTCTCGGTTTAGTTGGTTATTATCGGAGATTAAGTGGAAGGATTTTCTCGAATCGCTATTCCATTATTTCAAATGACTCGGAAAGATACAAAGTTCGGTTGGAGCGAAGAATGTGAGAAGAGTTTTCAAGAACTCAAGAGGAGACTTATTTCAAGACTTTTCGGCAATACCATCGCTCGGAGGATTTGTCATCTACTGTGATGCTTGAGCAAAGGGTTGGGATGTGTTCTTATGCAACATGGAAAAGTTATAGCCTATGCCTCGCGATAACTCAAAGAATATGAGAGGAATTATCCTACTCATGATCTAGAGTTAGCGGTTTGTTGTCTTCACTTTAAAATGTGGAGGCATTACTTGTATGGGGAGAAAGTGGAGATCTTTACTGGATCATAAAAAGCCTCAAATATTTCTTCACTCAAAAGGAACTCGACATGTGACAACGACGTTGGCTTGAATCTGATGAAAGATTATGATCATACCATCCAATACCATCCTGGAAAAAAGCAAGCGTGGTAGGCGGCGCATTGAGTAGAAATCATATGCAAAATCTGAGTGCGATATTGTCAACGCAAGCCCATTTGTGTGACTTGCAAAGGATGGAGATAGAATTAAAGACTCGAGGGGCGCGTGTGATGACAAATGAGTATCTGAGTAGAACCGACTTTAATTGATAAAGTTAAAGTCACTTTCTGAGCTACGGACTGAGGTGATGCGTATGAGGAAGAAAGTGCAAGAAGGTGCTATCTTGGGAAGCAAGAATCGATGAAGAAGGAATACTTGAGTCAACTCCGGACTTTGTGTTCCTAACGACCCTAATTTAAAGTATAATATCATGATGGGCGCACAACACACCATTTGCAATCCATCACAGGAGTACCAAAATGTATCATGATATTAAATCATACATTTTGGTGGAGCAATATGAAGAGAGAGATAATTTGTTTATCTCAAGGTGTCTAACTTGTCAACGAGTTAAAGCGGAGCATCAAGTACCAAAAGGTCCATTGCAACCACTTGAAATTCCGGAGAATGGAAGTGGGAGCACATTACCATGGATTTAGATTCTGGGTCTTCCTAAGGTTTCTCAAGGCATTGATGCGATTTGGGTCATTGTTGATAGATTGACCAAGTCTGCTCATTTCTTCCGATACGAGAAACTTATACACTTGAATGTCTTGCTCAGTATGTACATAAACGAGATTGTAAGATTTGCATGGTATCTTAGGGTATCCATAGTTTCGATCGAGACCCAAGATTCACTTCACGATTTTGGGTTAGTTTGCAAAAAGCTATGAGCACGCAGACTTACGATTTAGCTTTCGACATATCATCCTCGAACCAGACGGACGATCGGAGAGGACTATTCAAACTCTTGAAGATCTATTAAGACTCGTGTCCTTGATTTCAAGGGGAGTTGGGACAAGTTCTTACCATTGGTGGAGTTTTCCTCTGACAGCGATTATCAAGCAAAGTATTGGAATGGCTCCATTCGAGCATTGTATGGAAGAAAGTGTCGATTCTCGATTATATCTTTGGATGAGGTGGGTGAAACAACGTTGTTGGGGCCGGAGTTGATACGTATGACTACGGAAAAGATTCAAATGATCCGGACAACGTATAAAAACCTCACAAAATCGACAAAAGAGTTATCTTTGATCTTCATCGAAAGGGCGTGGAATTCGATATAGGAGATCGTGTGTTGTTAAGAGTGCTCCATGGAAAGGAGTTACAAGATTTGGAAGGAGAGAAAACTTAATCCTCGATTCATCGGTCCATTTTAATCCTCGATCGAGTAGGAACTGTGGCTATGGACTAGCTTTACCGCCAAATATGTCTCAAGTGTTCATAACGTTTTCACATATCTATGTTACGTAAATATGTGAAAGACCCGAACCATATTATTGAGTTAGAAGCCATCGAAATAGCGGAAGATTTGGCGTATGAAGAGGTTCTGTTCAAATTTTGGATAAGAAAGAACATATTCTACGCTCGAAGGTTATACCTCAAGTCAAAGTTTTATGGAGGAACCACGATGTTGAGGAAATGACTTGGGAGTTAGAATCAAAATGAAATCAAGGTATCCTTACCTCTTGACATACCGGTCGTACCCTAATTTTGAGGGCGAAATTTCATAAGAAGGGAGGTTGTAAGACCCGACTTTTATAAATAAAGATGAATTTTTCTATAAATATTATTTTGAATATTATGGAATAAATTTGATATAATGTTATAGTTGTGGGTAATATTTATAAATTTTGCAAAGTATGCAAGTTGTTATAAAATATTAGTTTGGTGAGGAATATTCTTTTGTTAGGGAATATTAATTACGATGGCTCAATCATTGGTGGACCCCACAACATTATTGTCGGATTGAGAAAAGCGACAAAAATATTTTATAAAAATAACTACGGGAGGTGTTTCTGAATTAAAAGCTGTTGAACTACCCGTTGGTAAAAAAAGCGATGTCTGGCGTGGTTGCGTAGTAGCATACGGTATTGATTATTGATGCTTACGTGATAAGTCACTCATTATGCTTTCAATTATTGCTACGATAATTCTTTGCATCATATCTCTTATATTATTGATTCAATTATTGTCACAGTATCATTTGTATAATATGTTATAGTATTAAATCAATAATTGAGACGACAAGTTATAAATGATTAATAATT
Source organism: Panax quinquefolius (assembly GCA_020205615.1). Taxonomy (NCBI): domain Eukaryota; kingdom Viridiplantae; phylum Streptophyta; class Magnoliopsida; order Apiales; family Araliaceae; genus Panax; species Panax quinquefolius. The sequence goes on along the minus strand of CM035172.1, from coordinate 129,144,503 downwards.
ATTGAAAGATTAAATATGTGTTATGATTTGTGGTAAGTTTGATTATTTTATGGGGGGGCTCATATGTCATCATCTAAGAGTCTCTTCGTCAATAGTAATTACCCTTGTGAAAAGTATTTACCTTAAATCGATAAGAATTACCCTTGTGAATAAGTATTTACCTTCGTCGATAGTAATTACCCTTGTGAATAGTATTTACCTTCGTCGATAGTATTTACCTTCGTTAATAGTAATTACCTTTACCAGACGTCGAACCACTTGTCGTTTCACATTCTGAGCGTCGAACCACTTGTCGTTTCACATTACAGTACGTCGAACCGATTCGTCAAGCCACTTGCCTTTTCACACGGCGGTCTTAAGCTTAGAAATCTTCTATAAATAGAGGCCTAGGGCTTCATTATTTTCACTTAATTCATTCAAGCTATAGAGAGAAAGTATAGAAAGAATAAGAGAGAAAGAAGAAGAGTATTTTGTTACTACACCTACAGCGATATTCAATCTCCTACCAAATGTAAGGGGTGTTATTCTTTCTTATTCATGAAGAAGAAGCTGTTGTTATTCCATTGCTTATTATTACATTGGAATAACTTTTGTATAAGTGGTTTACCCTATACTTGGTGACATTCTTCTATTATTCATTGGAACATCACATGCATGTTTTTTACCGGACTGGTTTCCGTCTTTATTATTATTACATTGGAACATCACATGCGTGTGTTTTACACCGGACCTGAGTTCCGTCTTTATTATTACATTGGAATATCCTATCGTGTGTTTTTACACGGATCTGGTTCCATCTTTATTATTTTGTTGGAACATCCCCGTCGGTGTGAATTTCACGACACGGTTCCGTTATTTATTATTACATTGGAATAACTTTATGCGTGTCTTGATCTATCGCATGCATGGTGATTTCTTTTGTTATTCCATTCTTTATTATACCCAATTGGTTAAAACTTTGACTTCTATACTCCATGAAATTAGTAGAATATCCTTGATATTTACGTTTCATCCAATATCTTTCATGGAAATATTCTTACGATCATTCTTGAATTTTACTCTACAAAACAATGATCATGTTGACAATTTGGGCGTTAATAATTCCCCGGATAAAATAATTCTTGAACTTGTTTTATTGAATTCTTATATCATTGTCATCATCCTCATGTTTATATTTTTTGAAAGTCATCCGTGGCTGTAGTGCATAGATGGACTTGGTATGATTATGACCGAGACTATTCGATGTAATCATGGCCGTAATGTTACAAATGATGTGATAAAAAAATCCTCGATTAGTAGTAGTGCATTGATGGGCGATTGTTGGCATGATCATGACCATTAATGAATACACAAATATTCTTGGCCCGTGAGTGCATGAATAATTGTGGTGCGTGATACTAAAGAATATCCTTGGCCGAGTAGTGCGGGGTGATTCGATGATGTGGAATATTTATTAAAGTGAGTCTCGGCTATAACAGATGATGAAAAACTTTTAAAACCTAAAAGATAGTAGACTTTATTTTCTACTTGACTCTTTTAATGGATTGCATATTCATTGCAGATTAAACCGGTTTGTCTATTGTATTTTATCGGTTTAACATTATTGAAGACTATTGATAATTTATTCGCATTATCTTAGTCATAATATTTCTTCTTGGGCTAATTGAGCTCACCCTTTCTTTCACTTATTCTCTTGAGAAATGATAATATAAATTTGGGGCGAGTCGGAAGCGAGTGATGGTCTGAAGATAGCATTAGTAGTCCTCACTATTCTGTAAAATAGTGTGATAATAACTGTAATGAGGACTTTTTGTTTGAGTTTGTATAATATCTAGTAGACGATATTTGTATTTAAACTCACAGTTTATGTCGTATTGTACACGACAGTTATGTTAATAAGTTGTATTTAAATTCTGTACCATGTAAGTGGCGACTCAAGATGGGTGATGTATACCTATTTTTGGGGGCGTCACAGTTGGTATCAGAGCTTAGGGATGTGATCCCTGGCTAAGATGTGAGAATAGTACTAGGAGGGGAGAGACGGGGAATACCTTCGCTAGTATGACCTACCTAAGTTTTTTGTGCTATTTTATTGGTTGGTCAGAAGATAAGGATAATTTGTTACATGTCAATTAACCTTTTGTTTTGTGGCAGTATCTGAAAATGACATCTGAGAATGTTGAGAATAGCAATGGAGCGCAGGCGATCGTTGATTCACCACATATCAATAATCAAGATAATGTGCATCAGGAAGGCGACAATCCTCATGCAAACAACAACACTGACCAAATGACAAATGATCAAATGTTCGGAGGCTTTATGCAATTTATGCAACAAAGAAATGAGCGAGGCGACTCATCAAAAACGTGGGGTGGAAACACGGAAAACTCTCGGGCGGTCACCACTAAACAATTTAAGGAGCTGGGACCACGGGAGTTTAAGGAGAGCCAAAAACCACTTCGGGGAAGCATGGATAAAGCAGATTACCAAGATATTTGATGTCTTGGGATGCTCAGAGAAGCAAAAGGTTCCTTGCGCCTTTATGTTGCTGCGGAGAGGCGGATTCTTGGTTGGAATTGGTAAAAGCGTACTCAACCAATTGTCATGAAGATGTCTTGGGAGAAGTTCCAGAGGCATTCAACGACAAATACTTTCACGAAAGTATTCGCCACATGAAGGAGGAGGAGTTTATCAAGTTGGAACAAAACAATATAACCGTGTCGCAATCTGAGGCAAAATTTGCGGAGTTATCACGGTTTGCGTCCCCACTGGTGGATAATGAAGAGAGAATGGCGCGAATGTTTTTAAGAGGTTTGAAGCACGAGATACGCCGACATCTTATTTCTCATAAACCGTGTTTGTATTCAGATGTTGTAAATAGGGCTCGATTAGTGGAAGCGCGATAATGAGTCAACGCAACTAAAGAGAGCGGTGACAAAATTATAATACCGGCGAGAATAATCGTCGGCCGGTGACAACAAGCGTGGAGGGAATCAACGGGCGATATGGTAACCACTTGGTGGTAATCGGGGCCAAAATAATAAGAATGGACATTTCAAGAAAAGGAGATTCAACAATGATGGAAAGACGTCAACACCAAAGACCCATTGTTAAGGAAGGAGAAAGACCACCTATCATATGCTTCAAATGCGGAGAGAGGGACACATCGATCAAACTGCGATCAATGCCGAGTCAAAAGCGTGTTATAATTGTGGAAGAGAGGTCACTTAGCTCGATTTTGTTGTTCATCAAGACAAATTCGGCTAGGATGGAGAACACCAAAGGCCATCCCGGAAAATTCAAAACCAGTAGTCAAGAGGAGAGCATTTGTTGTGACCTCCCAAAGAGCGAGGAATCCGAATGAGGTCATCACGGGTAAGCTTATCATAAACTCTAATGAAGTCATACTTTTTATTTGATCTGGGATTCTACCCATTCTTTTATTTCTCCTACTTGCGCTCATCGATTAAATTTGACTCGGGAGAAATTAGACTTTGACTTATCTGTGGAAACTCCGTTGGGAGGAACCTTCATTACATCCACTATTTATAAGTCTTGTTTGGTTCAAATCGGTACCCTCACATTACTGTCGATCTTATTTCATTAAAATACTTGCATTTGGCGTGATTCTGGGATTGATTGGTTAACTACTTATCATGCAAAAATTGATTGTTTTAAATAAGGTTGTTAGCTTTCATATTCCTAATCAACCTATTATGCAAATTCAAACGACCAAACCATTAAAATCAATCACGGTCATCTCGAGCCATAAAGCTATTCGTTTATTGAAAAGCGGATGTCAAGCTTTCTTAGCTCATGTCATGAATTTAAATAAAAATACGCCGCTTTTAAACGATATTCCTATTGTTAATAAATTTCTGACGTATTCTCAGAAGAACTTCTGGCCTACCCCAGGGCGTGAAATTGAATTTTGTATCGACCTTGAACCCTGGTGCAAACCTATTTCCAAAGCCCCATATCGAATGGCTCCTATTGAACTTCGTGAGTTAAAGACCCAACTCTGAGAATTGTTAGACATTGGCTTTATTAGTCCTAGTACTTCTTCTTGGGGTGCTCCTGTTACTCTTATTCGAAGAAGAAGAAAGATGGGAGTATGCGACTTTGTATTGATTATCGGGAGTTGAATCATGTCACCATCAAAAATAGGTATCCATCTTCAGTGGCATTCTCATCCTTGTTGAGTGAAGCTTTAGTCAGTTTACGTCCTTCTTCAAATCTGCTTCACTTCCACCTTCGTAGTCTTACTGTCACTGAGACTTGTTCTGTTTAGCTCTGGTGGAACTCGTAGAGTCAACAATATAGCATTCCAATAACTTAATAATTCTGCAACTTCAACAACTCTTGATCTTTGTTCAGTACAATATGTTAGTTCCCAGTAGGCACATAATAGATCTAGGAAGGGGCGGTTGAATAGATCCTTTTTAATTTCAAATACTTTTCTCATTTATTTTGTATTGCTAATGAATTAGCATATGACAAATATAAGAATATTTTCAAGCACAGCGAAATAAGTAAAAGATCCCCTTCATTGATATATCGTAAACATACATACATTGTTCTTTGAGTTAGTTAAGTTGTAAGTAGTTAATACATACGTATCATTTATAGCAGTTAGGTACATAATGTAAATAACAGAAAGTAATTGACTTAATGTAAAAGACACAAGGAATTTTAAGTGGTTCAGAGACTCAAGCTTCTAATCCACTCTTCTACTTTAACTAGCAGGAAATCCACTAAAGAAGGGCAACGCCCTGAATCACTAAGATTCCTTCAAGGCCAGCATCCTTGAAACTTCAGTTCACTAAGAACAATTAAAGCCCAGCAGGCTTGAAACTTCATTTAGTCCATCCAGATAAGAACCCCTCAGACCCTGGCTACTTGTTGTTGTTGTAGTTGTTGTTGGTGCTAAGCTTCTAAGATGTCTTTAAGCTTGAACATCTTCTGTATTTAGCAGCTTGGAGTGGTGCTCTTTGCTTTCTGCGTAGAGTCTGGACCACATCTTCTCGGGTGCAGCTGATATTCATTTTGTTCTGCTTATCTTCATCCGATGTCAGTTGTGCACCATCACTATTTATGTTTGCTAAGTGTTTGAGCTTTTGGTAGACTTCGTCTGGCACTTAGCATTCCCTGAACCCTTCTTGAATGGTTTGCAGACATGGTTCTGCATCTGTTCTATTTCAGATTTTGGTCCATGATGATTCGTTGAGTGGCTCTCTGAATCGTTTTTGTGCTTTGCCACTTTTCTGAATGCTATCTTCTTGGCCTTCTCGGCTCTCAGCTTAGCTGCCATCTTTAGTGGCATTCTCATCCTTGTTGAGTGAAGCTTTAGTTAGTTTACGTCCTTCTTCAAATCTACTTCACTTCTACATTCGTAGTCTCACTATCACTCAGACTTGTTCTGTTTAGCTCTGGTGGAACTCGTAGAGTCAACAATATAGCATTCCAACAACTTAATAATTCTGCAACTTCAGCAACTCTTGATCTTTGAAGTTCTGACTGATTTATACTCCTTCCTAATCTTCCCGTTGGAATATAGCCGTTGAAAGTTATTTGAATTACTTCGTAGATCTCGAGTTATTTGGTGTAGACTGCAGATGTGACATGACATCTCTTTTTTCATCTTTCTGACACTGCAGTCTACTGTTTCACCTACCCCGTCAGAGATGTCACTTTGGTGTCTCGGGCAGATAGCCAACTTTATTTCTCCTTTCTAATTTCTCGATTAGAACGTCAGGAGGTGTCCTTTTATATCGATGCTCTCAACTAGCAATGTTTGAATATCAGTCTTCAGATTGAACGACCAATGCTTTAATCTTTAGATGACCGAACTCTACAATTTTGATGCATATGTTCTTGGACCTGATCGTAGTGTGTCTTGTTGAATGTTGCTCATTGATAGGTTGAGACAACACTACGATCTTGAAGAAGTGTTTATTGGATCTTCAATGTAGAACACCCCTTCCTTCTCTTGTGCAGTGCTTCATCACTTCTGTTTGCCTTTACTTACATCAGGTACTGATAACTCATCAGATTATTCTGGCCCTCCTCAACTTTAAGACTTATCAGATTAGGCATACTCAGTCTCTTTGTCCTTGTGATCTCCCGTTCACCTATCATCAATGGTTGGCCAACGTTTCTGTGTAAACTGCATCAGTTCCTGCTTTGTTTGGCAAACACTAAGATCCTGGTTGACCCCAAGATCGTTGTCTTCTGTTCTCTTGACAACTACTGCACTTGCTGACTTTCCTTAGTCAGTTACTTTTACTGAAGTCTTTTTCTAATCAACTTGTGGAAGACTTCATCTTGAATGGCTTCACAACTCAATCTGGATGTTGATTGGGTTGGTGCTTAGATCTTCTGTTAGCTTGCATGCCATTCATTGAGTGCTCTCTGGTTTTCTTCAGGTGGAATGTATCTTTGCAACTTAAACTAGAGGCTTTATACTTTCGATATTCTGGGAGTGCTCATTTGTTGAGAATCGTGGTTACTCTACGATTCTGCCTTGGCGCTGTGAGAACTTCTGTTGAAGCCTTAGTTCCGCACACTACGATTTAGCTTTGGTTCTGCAGACACTACGACTCCAAGATCAGATCTTAACACTCTATGATTTCTGTCCTTATGCTTGTTGTCCTTGTATGATCTGGCTCGACTACGATCTCTGCCTCTGATATGATCAGTAGACTCCACGACTTCAAGTTTAGTCTACGATTCTTGACTTAACTCTGGCAGATGCTCGGTCGGCTCTTAGACAGGTTGTCTCTACAATTCTGAACATGACTTCCTCAGCAGACTACGGCTCTGAGAAAGTTCTTCTTGACACACTACGATCATTCCTCGTCTCTCTCCTGGAAGTCTACGAACTCCGAGATCTACTATCTTGCAGACTACGATTTTGCCTTGATAGTTCTCGAGTTTTCCTTGACTCTTATGGAAGACTACGATTTTTGGTGCAGTGCTCGACGATCAGACATGCCTATCTATTATATTATAAGATCAACCTAACAAGCTTGATCTTTCTATATTTATAGTCCTTGTACATCATTTCTGTTTAAGGACTTTACAAAGTTGTCTTGCTTATGTAGGATCAACCTAACATATTAGATCAATTCATTCTAAGTCCTTGTACATATGTTCCTATTATCTATCAAAGGACTTTACAGTTTTTCTTAATGCAAGCATACTTGCATATTCGTTTGTTTATATCATAATCAAATCATATATAAATGGGAATAACATTCTCATGTATTTTCTAACACAGTAAATTACCGATAAACACCCCTAGCGATGAATAGCAAGTTGAACTTTCCCCCCGAGATAGATAGAGACTATGACGACGATGATTCCTGCTGCAGATTGTGCGTTCGTCTCAAAAAATTGTTATAGATTCTCTAATAAACTTCGAAAATTTGATGGAGGCTAGAAAAATAAGGTAGGAAGGGATTTGGTGAAATCAAAAGATATCAAAAACTTTGGATCTTGATACCATTATGGTGTAGGATGGGGGTAAGAAAGAAGGAATAAGACTACCTATCTCCGTAGAGAATTGGTAAAGAAACACACAAAAAAGCACACGACTTCAATCTCAAATCAATTCATTCAATAATCACTAAAATAAAAAATTATTACAATGTTTAAATAGAAAACCCAATAATTGGGGACTATGTAAAAATTCTAATTTAAAAAGAAAATAATCTCCTAATTAAAATCTACTACTACAATAAAACTCTCATAATTAAAATATACTACCATAATTAAAAATCTCGTAATTATAATCTACTACTATAATTAAAACTTTTAGAATATCCCACTAAAATAATTACATTAATAGTCCAACATTTATCTCTTAATAACAATACAAAATTAATAATAAACTTCTTGAATTTTTTCTTCCGTGTCGCATCATTCTCCTCGCCTTTGAAAAAAAATTGTCCTCGAGATTTGAAATATCAAAGAATAATAAACCATAGTCCGGGAGATGTATGCCAACAAAACATGTGTATCTGATGTTTCTTGAGCACAAATTTTGGGAATAGTGTTGAAATAAGCAAGAAACTATATGTAGTTTTGGAATCGAATATGGAATTTAGCATAAGAAAGTCAACATGTTCTAACTCAATTGTATCTTTCTTTTTGTGTTCAACTTCTTAGTCAACATGGTTCATCTCTTGCACTACATTTCATTTAATGCAAATATCCTTGGAATCTTCAATGGATACAACGTCCTCAACTTCAACCACTTTAAGATCTTAACAAGTCTCAACATATCGAAGTTCTTGTTCTTGAAGAGTCTCATTGAGTTCTTCTATTTTATTTGTAGGTCTTGGCATCACAGCTTTGACATTTGTGTTGATTTCTTGACCACATGTTAGAATTGTGGCGATCAATTTTGAGATATTTACCTGAATTGTTATAAGTGTTGTAATGGATGTTTCTATTCTTCTAAGATCGACTCCCAATTACAAGTCACCATAATTGATATAGAATATCTATTTTCTCTTACCCGACCAACACTTCTTTTTTGGCTCTAAGGGCTTAGGTGCAGAAAATATAAAGAAATAGGGACTGATTTAAACTTTTCTAAAACTTCAAGGGTTGAATTGAAAATTTGAGAGATATAGGGGGTTGAATTGCAAATTTCAAAAAATTAGGGGGCTGAATTAAAATTTTCATAAACAAAAGGGGGGCTGAATTAAAATTTTTAGAAACTTGGGGGTACTAAACTATTGTGACGCCCCCAAAATAGGTATACATCACCCATCTTGAGTCGCCAAATACATGGTACAAAATTCAAATACAACTTAATAATATAACTGTCGTGTAAAATACGACAAAACATAAACTGAGAGTTTTAAAACGAATATTGTCTTCTAGACAGTATTCAACTCAAATGGAGTCCACAATACAATTATTATCACACTATTTCATAGAATAGTGAGGACTACTAATGCTATCATCCGGACCGTCACTGCTCTTCCCACTAGTCCCGACTCACGTTCTCATTTCTCAAGAGGACAATGAAAGCAAAAGGGTGAGCTCAACTAGCCCAAAGAAGAAATATTATGACTAAGATAATGCGAGAATAATTTATCGTTAGCCTTCAACAATGGTTAAAGCGATAAAATATAACAAACATCAAGTTTAAGCTGCGATTGGAACAAGTAATCCATTAGAAGAGTCAAGTAGAGAATAAAATCTACTATCTTCTATGATTTAAAAGGTTTTCATCACTTTTATCGTTGAGACTACGACAATAAATAATCCACATCATCCCCACTCTACCACCATGATATTCATTAGTATCACGACCACAAATTATCCATGCACTATGGGCCAAGGATATTCGTGTATTCATCAATGGTCATGATCATGCCAACAACTATCCATCAATGCACTACGGGCCAATGAGGACTTTTACCACATCATTTGTAACATTACGGTCATGATTATACAAAATAATTCCTGGTTATAATCATACCAAGTCTATATATGCACTACAGGCCACAAATGACTTTCAACATAATATAAACATGAGGATGATGACAATGATATAAGAATTCAATAAAACAAGTTCAAGGATAAATTTTTAAAGATTTATAATTTAATTTATCCAGAAATCAATAACGTCAAAATTGTCAACATGATACTACTTTGTGGAGTAAAATTCAAGAATAATATTGTACAAAAAATAATTTGGACCGAAAACGAATCAATTTTTATCATGAATTAGGGTGAATAGTACTAGAGTGAATAGTACCCCGTGAATAGTACTTCGGGAATAGTAACCTTGTGAATAGTACTCTGACATAAAAAAGTTAAAACTTATTAAGAATGCTCAGAATAATATTTCCATGAAAACATACTGGATGAAGCGCAAATATCAAGGATATTCTACTAATTTCATGGAGTATAGAAGCCAAAAATTTTAACAAACGAGTATAGAATTAGAAATCTGAAACGGAATGATATTACTTACATACTACAGAGTATGGAAGAAAATATTATTTCAAGCAAATATTGAACAAAAATAACATCCCTTACCTTGAAAAGAAGAGTATTCCAACTAGTATAGCGGGGATATTCTTAAAGAAAACTTTCACTGTTTTCTACGCTCAAAGCTTTCTAAAACTCTAAAGAAATACGCTCAAGATTATAGAAGAAGAATTCTCTAATTCTGGTGTGATTTTCAATTCTAACTTAAGCGCCTATTTATAGGAAAATGCTAGAACACCATAGGAGACTAAATAATAAAATAATATTATTATTTTTTTCTACGCACACTTTTTTGAAAAAATTTCTGCCACCACAAGTGGGGCCCACTAAAATCAGCCACCTTTTCAAACAACCAAAAGTGGGGCCCACCCATATTTTTAATAAAAATATTTTAATTTCTAAAACTTCAATAATTCATAATAAATAACCCTTTTATCAGAAAAATACAAATTTTATCTCCATTCCACATGAAATCGAATTCTCTACAACTTTGCAGAAGAAAGTTTTTCCAAATTTCAAACAGAAAATATCCGAATTTCACAAACGGACAATTTTCAAAACCTCTTAAAATTCATAACAAATCATAATTTAATTTTTAACGGTTTAAAATTTGTGGACATATACTCAACTTATATATGTATAACATATCCAAAATTCACAACGATCCAACGGCCGAATTAAAATTATAACTCACGCAATAGAGCTTTAAGAACACCGATTTGATTTTTTAATACCTCCAATACCTCAACATTAATTCCTTCATTTATAATCACATAAAATAAATATTTTTCTATCCATCATTTATGTCCACATAAAATAAATATTTCCTTATCATATAAATCAATAATTAATTATCACAAATAATATTACATAATCACAATAATGACAACCATGCCGCTTCTGTGAAAGGGGGCTTTCCGATAAGGATTTCTCCTTACTGGCGCGCAATTAGGTGACCAAACCTCTCCTTGACAGAACTTTCTAGACATTGCCAATAATGCTATCTAATAATATTATTCAAATAATATGAATTATTGATTTGATAATGGGAAATACTGTGCAGTGACAATTATTGAAACAACAATAATATAAAATATCAACGCAGTAATTATTGAATCAATAAAATAAAATATTGAACAGTAATTACTGTAACAATTATTAAGTAGTGCCTTCTTACGTAAGAATCAATAATTCAAAAATACTGTGTAATACCGTGTGCTACTGTGCAACGACGCAGTATTACTATATTTTAACCACCGGGTATTCTAATAGTTAACGGTAAAACTTTCACCGTTATTTTTATAAAAAGATATTTTTGTCATTTTCTCAATCCGACAATAATTCTGTTGTGAGGTCCACCAATGATTGTTCCGTTGTACGAATATTCCTTGTTAAAACGAATATTCCCCGACCAATCGAATATAATATAACAACTTGCGTACTTTGCAAAATTTATAAATATTACCCATAACTATAAAATTATATTAAATTCACTCCATAATATTCAAAAATGATATTTATAGAAAATTCATCTTTTTTTATAAAATTTTGGGGTTCTACAACTATAATTTGGCGGAAGAAACAACAATGTCGCGCATTGAAGGAATGTACAGTAATGTTGAATTTTTTTTCCCTGAGATAAATAAAGACTACGGAGACGATGATTCCTGCTGCAGATTGTTCTTTCGTCTCAAAAAATTGTTATAAATTCTCTAACGAACTTTGATAATTTGATGGAGTCCATAAAAATAGGGTATGTATGAATTGGGTAAAATCAAAAGATATAAAAAAAATTGGTTCTTGATACCATGTAACACTCTAGTCCCACATCGAAAGATAGGGAAAAATTTGTCTGCATATAAAGAAATAAGTTACTACCAATAGTACCTTCAAGTTATAACCTTTTGGGTACCTGTGGTGGGCTAAGATAACCCAAGAAGATACTATTGGGCCAGTAGTTTGAGGCCTTATTTTGATGAATTTGATTCGATTCAGACTTGGGATTTGACCCAAGATTTGTTCTAGACTCGGGATTTGACCCAGGTTGTTTCATATGGTATCAGAGCTAACTATCGAAAGCTCGGGTTGGGTCATCCGATCGGGTTGCCGGAGGTGGGGACACGAAGGCTGGTGGTATTATCCCACAATGGAGAGATGGAGGTCCGGAGGTGGGGACACGAAGCCAGCTGGTATTATCCCACAATGGCTAGAGATGCAAAGATCTTTGGGCCGTGTGTGTGATCGGTTCTGGTGTGTGTGATCGATTCTGACGGGGACGTCAGAAATTTAAGTGGTGGAGTTTGTAACACCCCAGTCCCACATCGAAAGATAGGGAAAAATTTGTTTGCATATAAGGAAATAAGTTACTACCAATAGTACCTTCAAGTTATGACCTTTTGGGAGCTTGTGGTGGGTTAAGATGACCCAAGAAGATACTATTGGGCCAGTAGTTTTAGCCCTTATTTTGATGGATTTGATTCGATTCGGACTTGGGATTTGACCCAAGATTTGTTCTGGACTCGGGATTTGACCCGAGTTGTTTCAATTATGGTGTAGGATGGGGGTAAAAAAAAGAAATAAGAGTATTTATCTCCGTAGAGAATAGGTAAAGAAACACACACAAAAGCACACTGCTTCAATCTCAAATCAATTCATTCAATAAACTCTAAAATAATGAAGTATTACAATGCTTAAATAGAAAACCCAATAATTGGGGACTAAGTAAAAATCCTAATTTAAAAAGGAAACAATCTCATAATTAAAATCTACTACTACAATAAAATCTCCTAATTAAAATCTACTGCCATAATTAAAAATCTCATAATTATAATCTTTTAATATAATTAAAACTTCTAGAATATCCTACAAAAATAATTACATTAATAATCCAACGTTTATCTCTAAATAACAATACAAAATTAATAATAAACTTCTTGAATTTTTTTCATCCGTATCACATCATTCTCCTTACTTTTGAAAAAACTTCTCCTCGAGATTTGAAATATCGAAGAATAATAAATCATAGTCTGGGAGATGCATGCCAACAAAACATGCGCATCCGATGCTTCTTGAGCATAAATTTTCTTGAATAACATTGACACAAACAAGAAACTATATGTGGCTTTGGACTCGAATATGGAATTTGGCATAAGAAAGTCAACATGTTCTACCTAAATTGTATCTTTTTTGTGTGTTCAACTTCTTGGTTAACATGGTTCACCTATTGCACTACATTTCCTTTAACACAAACCTTCTTGGAATCTTCAATGGATACAACATCCTCAACTTCACCCACTTTAAGATCTTCACGAGTCTCAACATGTCGAAGTTCTTGTTCTTAAAGAGTCTCACCGAGTCTTTCTAGTTTATTGGTAGGGCTTAGCATCATAGTTTTGACATTGTGTTGATTCATTGCCATATACTGAAATTGCGGCGATGAATTTTGAGATATTTTTCTGATTTGCTATAAGATTCTTCTATTCTTCTAAGACAATCCTCCCAATTATAAGTCACCATAACTGATATAAAATATATATTTTCTCTTATCTGACCAACACTTCTTCTTTTGCTCTAAAGGCTTAGCTACAGAAAGTATAAAGAAATTGGGACTGATTTGAACTTTTTTGAAACTTCAGGGGTTATATTAAAAATTTTAGAAATATAGTGGGTTGAATAATAAATTTCAAGAACTTAGGGGGTTGAATTAAAATTTTCAAAAACTAAATGGGACTGAATTAAAAATTTTAGAAACTTCGGGTTACCAAACTATAATTTGGTAAAAGAAACAACATACCTTTGGTGAACAGTGTCGTACACTGTAGTGATGAACAGATACTTTGAACTTTTTTTCCCTAGCATAGATAGAGACTACGACGAAGACGATTCCTGCAGTAGATCGTGCTTTCGTTTCAAAAAAATGTTGTCGATTCTCTAACGAATTTTGACAATTTGATGGAGGCCAGAAAAATAGGGTAGGAAGGAATTGAGTAAAAGCAAAAGATATCAAGAATTTTAGTTCTTGATACCATTATGGTGTAGGATGGGGAAGAAAAGAAGGAATAAGAGTACCTATCTCCATAGAGAATCAGTAAAGAAACAAAAGAACACAACTTCAATTTCAAATCAATTCATTCAATAATCTGCAAAATAATGAAGTATTACAATACTTTAGAAAACTCAATACTTAGGGACTAAGTAAAAATTCTAATTTAAAAAGGAAATAATCTCCTAATTAAGATCTATTACTATAATAAAACTCTCATAATTAAAATCTACTACCATAATTAAAAATCTCTTAATTATAATCTAATACTATAATTAAAACTTCTAGAATATCCTACAAAAATAATTACATTAATAATTTAACATTTATCTTTAAATAAAAATACAAAATTAATAATAATAATCTTGAATTTTTTTCATCCGTATCGCATCATTCTCCTCGCCTTTAAAAAAAACTTGTCCTTTAGATTTAAAATATCGAAGAATAATAAACCATAGTCCGGGAGATGTATGCCAACAAAACATGCGCATCTGATGTTTCCTAAGCATAAATTTCGGGAATAGTGTTGACACAAGCAAGAAACTAGATGTAGCTTTGGACTCAAATATGGAATTTGGCATAATAAAGTAAACATGTTCTACCTCAATTGTATCTTTCTTTTTGTGTTCAACTTCTTGGTCAACATGGTTCACCTCATGCACTACATTTCCTTTAATGCAAACCTCCTTGGAATATTAAATGGATACAATATCCTCAACTTCAGTCACTTTAAGATCTTCACGAGTCTCAACATGTCCAAGTTCTTGTTCTTGAAGAGTCTTACTGAGTCTTTCTATTTTATTTGTAAGGCTTAGCATCATAGCTTTGACATTTGTGTTGATTCCTTGACCATATGTTGGAATTGCAGCAATGAATTTTACGATATTTGCCTTATTTTCTATAAGTACAACAATGGATTCTTCTATTCTTCTAAGACGATCCTCCTAATTATAAGTCACCATAACTGATATAGAATATCTATTTTCTTTTGCCCGACCAACACTTATTTTTTTTCTCTAAAGGCTTAGGTGCAGAAAGTATAAAGAAAAAGGGACTGATTTGAACTTTTCTGAAACTTTAGGGGCTGAATTGAAATTTTTTGAAACTTAGGGGGTTAAATTGAAAATTCTAAAAACTTAGGGGGCTGAATTAAAATTTTACAAACTAAAGGGGATTGAATTAAAAATTTAGAAACTTGGATGTACCAAACTATAATTTGGCAAAAGAAACATCATTCCTTTCGTGTAAAAAAATAATTCTTTCTATTGGATGTCTATTTTTACTGATAAAAAAAATAAGGTTGAATTCTCATTATTATTTATTGGATTCAGTTTATAATTTGTTAAGAGCGGATATAAATTGTGTTTTGATGGAAATAATGAGTGTTTTGATTTTATACATATGTTTGGCTAATGGAAGAATTAACAATCTGATTTCACAAATTAATTGGGCTTAATTGATTTTATTTTCTGCATCTACTAAAGTCGAGAGACCATATTAGTGCGAGATAAAAAAAGTAAAGTTTATCAGGCATGGATATTAGGAAGATGATATCAATTACTCCATCTGTTCCATATTAAATGTCTTCATTTCTTTTTTAGGATGTTCCAAAATAAATGTCCTATTTCTATATTAGTAACTATATTTATCCTATTCTTCCTATTATACCCTCATAATCTATTTAATATATTTATTGGGAATATAAGAGTTATAAAAAATTATATCTACAGAATTAAATAACATAAGAAAGTTTAATTATTAGGTTAAGCTAAAAGTGAAAAAAATAATTATTGGGGTCATAGAAAAGTAAAAAAATACCTCAATTAATAAGTAATCAAAAAGGGTAATTTAGGTAAAAGAAAACTTTATTAATCAGCGTGCGAAAACTAATTAGGACGTTTATTTTGGAACGGAGGGAGTATATGATTCCGTCACCCTAGTATTTTATCATTGATTATTTTATTTGCGTGTTTTTAGTTGATAAAAATTTCCTCAAAATTTCTAAGCTAGATTAGGAATTAATTAGAATTAGTTTGTGAGATAAACACGTTACATCCGTCAAGTCCTTAGGGTTTGACCTCACACTTGTAAGCTATACTAAGTATTCAATTCGTGATTCGTGCACTTGCGAGTATATAAAACATTCACAACAAGTTTTTGGCACCGTTGCCGGGGACTTGAAAATTTTTCCCACCAGCTCACTAATTTAGATTATTTCTTCTACTAGTTTCTTAAAAAAATAAATAAATAAAAATAAATAAAAATAAAAATAAAAGAATATAAATTTAGGAATATAGTAGTGCATGAGCATTGTTTGGAAGCGTGGTGTTAAGAGATTGATTAAGATAGAGAACTTAGAGCTAAATCCTTTATTTGAAAAAGAAACAATGGCTGAAGAACAATAAGAAGCAAAAACTTTAAAAGAGTTTTTTTCTCTCATATCACTACCAACCCACCGTCATGCATCGTGTTGCCTCCCACAACCGCAAACCATTTCGAGCTTAAACCGCAAGTGATGTAACTTCTTCTGACTTTTCATGGAATCGATCAAGAAGATCCTTACCTCCATATTAAGGATTTTTTAGAAATTTGTGCCACTTTCAAATTCCAAAATTTATCTGATGATTCGGTCCACCCGTGTTTATTTCCTTTCTCCCTGAAAGGGAAAGCAAAGGCATGACTTAACTCATACCTTTAGGCCCATCTTTGGTTGGGAGACTTTGGTTTCCAAATTTCTAACTAAATTTTTTCCCATGTCAAAGACAAATGAACTTCGAAGGCAGATATCCGATTTCTGTCAAAATGATCATGAAAAGTTCTATGAATCCTAAGAAAGATTTAAGGACCTACTTTTGAGATGTCCCCACCATAGTTTTGAGACATGGAGACTAGTCCAATATTTTTACAATGGGTTGACTCAAATCAACTTAAACATGATTGAATCCATGAACAGTGGCATTTTCCTTAGTTTGACAGAAGAGAAAACCTACAATTTCCTTGAGAATATATCCGAGAGCTCTCAGCAATGGGATTTCTCCTCTTGTAGGAATTCATCTTCTCTAGTCAAGAAGGAAGCGAAGAAAGAAGGAATATATAAGCTAACCAAAGACGTAGAGACTAGAAGGCAGTTAGATAGCCTCTTAAAGAAACTTGAAGCGTTAGCTTTGCGGTTGGATAACAATTCGGTCAATCAAGTTCAAGCTGAATGGTGCTCTGTGTGTGCTAGCCTAGCCCTATGCACACATCGCAAACTTACCCCTCTATGGTAGGATTCTCCAAATTCATGCCAAAACAAGTAAATGCGATGAATGATTATAAAAAGCAATTCCATAGCCCATTCACAAAGACTTACAATCCGGGTTGGAGAAATCGCCTAATTTTTTTATTGGGAATCTAATAACAGATTAGAAGATTGTTTAATTAAGGGGGAGTTTGATTAAACCCTTGATTATATTCCAAATATATATATGATTTGATGATGAAGCATATATGTGACTTAATATTGAAGCTTATAAAGTATATTTGTATGAATAAGTTTTGTACAATCCTTATCTGAAATATTTATGTACAAGGATTTAGAATAGTATGATCAAACTTGTTAGGTTGATCTTTATCCTGTCTGCATATATAATAGATAAACTCATTGTAAATAGATTACTCTACATGGAAGAAGTATTGATCGCAGAGTAAATCTACATGTGCTTAATGTATATTTATACAAGTAAGTTTTGTAAAGTCCTTCAAAAGAATTGATGTACAAGTACTTAGATTAGAAAGATCAAATAATGTTCAGTTGATCTTTTGGGAATTAATTTGATGTATAGATGATATGATTTTGATCGAAAGGTTACTCTGCCAGTTCACAGTATGAAGATATTTCGCAGAGTCCATCTTATTTGTACAACATCAGAAGATAACAAAGTTCACTTCAGATCACAGACAAAGACTCAGTTCATGAAATGAACACTTAATCTTAAAGATGGAAGGCTAATCTCCACAGAGAAAATCGTGTCTGCACAACATAAAACGATTGTAGAATTCACTTCATCTTACAGACAGAAAATCAGTTTGTGAAGAAAGTAAATGATCTCGAAACTGCAAGGCGAACACAGAGATGCACAAGGAGTTAAAGAAGTTATTAAACATTATTTGGCAAGATCAATCAATCAGCTAAAAGAATCAATGGATAGCAGAGTAAAGATTGCTCAGTAAAGAGTGATTGTGGAATACTCCAAGATCATAAAGTCAACTTCAAAATTGTTAAGCAAAATGTGAAGATTTGACTTCATAAATTAGAGGAGATCACCGAGCTCAGCTTCTGCCATGGATATAAAGTAAAGATTACTCAAGAAGGAGTATATGATAAGAGAATATACTTTGATGACATCTGAGTATATCTCTCACAAGAAGAAATCTCCAGATAAAGTCTAAAAGTCACTACAAGAATATTATACCAGATCACTGAACTCATAATAGATCGTAGAGAAATCAGGTCATTGTATAAGAAGCAACATGTACTTGTGAACAAAGGAGAACATCTCACTCTGGAAGATACTATCAACTTCACAAGACAGCCTAAGTACCAAGAAAATGGAGAAGAACCTGCAAAGCCAAGTCAAGCATCATGAAGCTATCTAAAAGCAAAAGAAGAGATAAAAGGTTCTAGTATTAGTGAGGATTCAGAATAAAGGACTACGACATCCCTCACTATACTATCAACATTGAAAAGAATAAAAGAACAGAAAAGGTCTAACCGATCGTAAGGCTAAATCCTATAACTCTTGTAACAACAACAGATCGTAGAGCTCATGTCAGGTCTGAAAATAAGACTGACAAAGGGAACGTTACAAGATGATGATCTCAAAGGCATCAGAAGATATTCTCGGAAGAAAACAAAGATATACCCAACGGCTAGTTAGCCGAAAGCAAGCAGTCTGAAAAGCCAGAAAAGATACTGACTGATGTGACAAGTCCTAACTTAGAAAGTATACTGACGCAGAGCCTCAAAAAGTTAACATCAAATATATCAAAGTATCTATGCATTAAATGCTCCAACGAATACTTCTCCACGAGAAGATTTTAGAGAAGTATAAAAGACAACATCATTCAAAAGAAAAAGATGATGATGAGCACTGAACATCTAGATATGAAGAATCATCATCTGAGATGAACATTAAGCTGAACACGAGAACGTAGAGTAAGGAAAACTCTACGAACTTAGAAATGTTCATCGCTGCCAAGCCCATATGAGAAAACGAGTTTAACGAGATAATCTTGGCAGCATCTCATTAGACAACAAAAGGCTGATGAGTATGGATCAAGGTCAGATCTGCAGAGCCAGAGACCAAAGGAGTTAGGAAACTCCAGCCAAGGAAGTGGAGGACATGGCAGAACTGAAGATCCAAATCTGAAGAAGTCATTCAGTTGATGAAGTCAATGTGGTAGAGAAGAAAGCAAACCTCAGAGCTTTACCACACACTTCATCATGAACACTTAGTATCAACTAGTCAAAGCTGATGAACACGAGTTTATGATTCTGAGATTGCTCAAAATTGTTAAGCATAAAAGATGAAGAGCTTAAGTGAACAACTTAGTAGCACATCAACATTGATCAAGAAGAGCTGCTGATAATCAGAAGGAATCGAGCTTCAAAAATATAGTCCAGCAAGCATCAAGAAAATGATCAATAATACTGTTGAGTATAATAAGATGAAGAGCGTTCAAGCCATCTTAACAACACCTCAATAACAACTTCAACAACAAGAAGACGGATCAGAGGATCCTGGTCTAAGTGACCGAATCAAGGTTGGTGGATCCTTGTCCTAGGGACTAAATATCCAAGTCTGTTGGGCTTGAAGAGGTCTGAGTGTCCTTGTCTGTTGAGACTAAAATAGCCAAGTCTGCTAGGATTGATGAGGGCAGTGTGTCCTGGTCATGGCGACCGAATTCCTTAGTAGTTTTTCTATTCGTTGAATAGAAGAGTGGAGTAGGAGTTATTTAGTCTCTGAACCACTTAAAACCTCCTATGTCTTTTACATTATGTCATTTACATTACGCACTCTATAACTGCTATATCTACTTCGTGTTTGATAATTCATATAACTTGTATTAAGAACCAAGATACCTCATTAAATCTTTAAGGGGAGTTTTCAAAACTGATATTCTGCTGCGTATAGATAATATTGATTAATTAATTATTTGGCAATGCTTAAATAAGTAATTATGAAAGAAATTTTATAGATCTATTCAACCCCCTTCTATATCTATATTGTTCCTTTGAGAAATAATAATTGGTATTAAAGTAGGTTCTCACGAACATAAAGCTTATGCTTTGAGTTGATCCAAGGCATTACTTAAATACTTGTTCTAAAATAAGTTATAAATGTCAAAAACATCTTCTAAATGAAGATAAGGTCACACGCTAAAATCTACATGTGCTAGTATATTAAAGGGAATATAAATGATCTGCTTGATGGTATCCAGAATTGATCTATGTGCATAATCGAAGTCATTAAGATTATCAGATAAGTCTATCAAGACAATGATAGAGCAACAAATTGAGCTAGCCATCTATAGGGAAGTAAAGATGCAGCTAGGACTATAAAATTCAGGAATACGTTCTTAGAATGTATACACGACGATGTCAGAATCTGTATCTCTACCAAAGAAGTTTGAGAAGAAACATAAGCCATGATCAAAGAGCAAAACTTTTTTCTCTGAAGAAATGATCAAACACAAATGAAAGAATCAATATGCGTCTCAAACAATCCGAGTGAAGTGGAAGGACTCATCCCAACACAGATCTGAACCTTGAAGTTCTTTCAAGCTATGAAAGGAATATGGGATGTATAAATTGCTTCCTCTAATCTAAAAATAAAGGATATGCTGAATATGCACAACTTTAAAAATATATCTGATAAAGAGAAATGATGTTTCTGGACGTACTAAAAGTAAAGATTGTTGCTGAAGTTGAAAAGTGGATAACTCATTTCAACAATCAAAACAAATGTCTCAAGCTTAACCACTGACTGTCAAGAGATTGACATCAGTGAGGTATATGACATTATTTTGTTTTGTGTGCATTACTGTTTTAAGTATTGTCTTTCTATGCTATTTTGTGTGTGTTGCATTTATTTGTAAATGTTATTTATCCTATTTGAAGATACAATTATTAATTCAAAAGGAAAGAGAGAAAGTACTGACAGTGATCTGTTGTACTCTGTAAAGCATTATCTTTCCATCCAAGGTTGATGCTATTAAGTAAATCTTTAAAGAAGATACATGTAATATATGCACTGAGAAAATCTACTCTTGTCCTTGTGATGAGAAATGAAAAACTCAATATGAAATCATCATTTATCATACGATCTTGACTGGCCTCTTATCAGAGATTCATTTTGACAAAGTCAGTTCTTAAGTTGAATATATGTTTTATACTTCAAATGTGGAACTCTCAATGAAAATTAATAATAGCGATTAACTTAATTCTTGATTGGAGATGTTACTATGAAATTTAATGAGATTGTTTAAGTTAAATACTTTTAGATTGTTCACCTTTTATTGACAAAGTTTAATGTCATATGAACTATCTGTCAAACACAATGATATAAGTTTTTGACACATCGTAGAGTGTATTCAAAACTACATAAATACCTCGAAGAATCATAGAATTTGATCAATTCAATGAATCAACCATGTACCACTAGTAGAGTTGATCATTACTTTGTGATTTCAAAATCGTAGATCATAGTGAAAACAAAAGAAATGCAATCAAAAAAGGAAAAAGACTGCCACCAACACTTGTTCTATAAGAAATGACACACACACACACACACACACACACACACACACTCATATAACATATTATTTGAGTTAATCATCATA
The DNA here is from genome assembly GCA_020205615.1 of Panax quinquefolius. Taxonomy (NCBI): domain Eukaryota; kingdom Viridiplantae; phylum Streptophyta; class Magnoliopsida; order Apiales; family Araliaceae; genus Panax; species Panax quinquefolius. Next base: position 129,122,566 of record CM035172.1, on the reverse strand, counting down.
TGTGCATATGTGTTTTACATTGCTATAATAATGTCATTTTATATGAAGATACAAAATATCTAAAAATTTTGGATAGTCATATTTTAATTAACCTAGTAGGACCCAAACTTCATGGGTACCAAGGATAGAATTTTGTCTAACTATCAAGTACAAATCTTTCTAAAATCTTCTGATCGACATCTTTGAATGCCTTCTCCTCAGGATTATAGACGAAACCTCTTTGAAGAAAAATGTTGTTGAAGATGCTCAGTTCTACAAGCCAAAGATACAGTGAATGTGGAGAGGAAAGAGCTATTAAACTAGTAATCCAAATCGTAGAATGAAAGTCATCAAGTCAACTAGTTGACCAAGGGAATTAAATTGATCAAATCTTAAGGAGATGAGTCACACGATCTCTGACGAAAAGTGAGTATCGGGAATACTTACACAACGTCTAAGATGATGCAATTACTGAAGAGACGTGCATGCAATAAAAACATGGCACGTGTCCCACTTCACTATATTAGAGGGAACTGAGATAAATATTTTCAAAATTTACTTCATATCCTTCAAATCAACTGTCCAACTTTTCATCTTCTCCAGACGTTGCATTTCAAACTCCTAAGACTGTCTAAATCTTTCTAAATCCAAAATCTCTCTTTTTCTCTGTTGAAGAACCTTTACCTTTCTAAAAATCATATACACATCTTCATATCTTTCAACCCAGAAATCAAATCATCTCCTCTCTGCTCAGAAATTCTTCGAGAAGTTTATCACTAACAAGCAGATTGCTTAGTATGGAAGATAGTCAAGTCATTACCGGCATTAAACTAGGCTTTGATAAATTCAAAATATCTGAGAAAAAGTTCAAGGATAATTTGGATATTGTGAATCAAGCAGGATTCTATGAATGTCTGAATACAAGCACAAAAATATACTCAGTTCTGATCAAGATATTCTATCTTCACGTTGAGGTCAGAAATGGGGGTATTACTACAAAAGTAAAAGGAATAAGCCTAAAGATAACTAAAGTGAATATCAACAAGTTTTTATACCTTACTAATGAAGGTTTGGCTACTCTTGAAGACACAAATATAGAAAATGGAAAGAAAATGATGAAGTACAAGAAAAAACCCTAATCGGAAGGGTATGATGAAGGAGTTTCCAGAAGAATATGAGTTCCTAGCAGAGATAGTGGGAAAGTACATTATGTGCAAATAATCTGCTCATGACACTGTCACTGACCTTCATATGCAAGTCATGACAGATATCCTCATGAAATCGAAAATCAATTTTGGGGTTATGTTCATTGATTGGATAGCAAAACTATTGGAAGATATCAAGAAGAAAAGATCTCTAGATAAGCATGTACCAAAGATCTTCCACGATAGATTCTTAAGTATTATTCTGAAAAGGAAACTGAAGAACGATATTGAAGACGATGAAGGAGAGACATTGAATGTTCATAAGATAATGTCTCCTAAATTATTCAAAAATTGGAAGAATCCAATGGAAAACAAGAGATTGAAATCGTCTGGTAGAAGTGGCAAGAGGGCTTCTAAATCAAGCAAATGGAAGAGGAAAGCTATTGAAATAAAGAGAGAATCATCTGAGTCCGATGATTTTGTATCTTCGATGTCTACATCAGTAGCGCATTCAAGGAAAAAGGCAAGTATTAGTGAAAATACTTCCAATATGATTGAGGAACATGAAACTGTTAAACAAGGAAGCACAAAGAAAGAAGGAAATACAAATGAAGAAAGTTCGTCAGAGGAAGAAGAAATCTCAAAAGAAAAAGAAGTCTTAGAATCATCGATCTCCAAGCTTGTGTAAAGGAGATAAAGTGCAAGACTAAAACAAATGATGAAGTTAATAGGACACAAAAGTGATGAAGTTATGCCTCCTATGTTCATTTACATTAATGAAGAAGAAAATGAATCTACTGAAATGGGGTCAAAGAGCAAAGGAAAAAGAAAAATAATCACTTCAAGTTCTAGTGATGATGAAGATGATGAAAGCAAAGAAGCTGAGAAAGATGTTGAATATGAAACCTTAGAAAGTGAGACTGATGAAAATGATATAAAAGTAAGTGAGCATGTGCCAGAAAATAAGAATGATGATGATATGTCAGTTGGACAAACCTCATTATATGAAGAAGAAGTCATCATGGAAAAAGAGGTGAATAGGTTAATTGATGAGGAAATTGAAAGCATGGGAGTAAGCTCAAAAGAAAAGGAAGTGAGAGGTGAAGAAGCAAAGAAGATAAATGAGCTAGAAATAGAAGGAAATCTTGTCTTTGAAAATGAAGATCTTGAAGATGATGTTGTCCTTCAAACATCTTCTACAAATAAAGATCTTGAAGATGATGTCTCTCAATCTCTCATCATCTCCCCAACCTCCTTCTATTGAAGAACCACCGATGTTGGACCTATATCCCTTGCCAAATAATCTGAAGTAAGCATTTCTAGGTCCAGTAGAGTCGTTGCCTGTTATAATAACTTCTAATCTTAATAATGTTCAAGAGAAGAAATTACTTGAATTCCTTCATGAGCATAAGGAAGCTATTGGGTGCTCTATCGTAGATTTAAATGTAATCAACCCGTTAGTTGTCATGTATAAGATTCACTTAGAGGAGAATGCAAAACCCTCTCGTGAACCGCAAAGAAGGCTGAATCCAGTGATGCAAGAAGTAGTTAGGGCTGAGGTACTCAAGCTTCCTAATGCGGGTATTATATACCCAATATTCGATAGTAAGTGGGTGAGCCTTGTGCAAGTATTTCCTAAGAAGTCAGGGATTACAGTGGTAGTCAATGAGCATAATAATTTATTTACATCTCATGTTTAGATGGGATGACGTGTTTGTATTAACTACCAGAAGTTGAATTTAATTACTAGGAAAGATCACTTTCCCATTCCTTACATTGACCAAATGCTGGAAAGGTTAGCAGGTCATGCTTATTATTACTTTTTGGATGGTTATTCCGGTTATAACCAAATTCCAGTCAATCCATCTGATCAAGAGAAGACAACATTCATGTGCCCTTTTGGTACATTCACCTACCGACGCATGTCTTTCGAATTATGCAATACACTTACCACATTTCAGCGGTGTGTGATTTACATATTCTCGAACATGGTAGAGCAATTCTTAGAAGTTTTCATGGATGATTTTTCTGCATTTGGGTCTTCTTTTGATGAATATTTGAAACACCTAGCTCTAGTATTAGAGAGGTGTAAAGAGTTCTAGTGCTTAATTGGGAGAAGTGTTATTTTATGGTACAAAGGGGAATTGTTCTTGGGCATATAATCTCTAAAGAGGGAATTAAAGTAGACAAGGCTAAAGTAGATTTTAGGCTATACTGGTTTTTACAGGCGCTTTATAAAGGATTTTAGCAAGATTGCAAAACCTCTATGCAATCTCCTCGTTAAAGTCGCCCCATTTTACTTCAATGAAGTATGCCTAAAGGCCTTTGAAACATTGAAATTAGCTCTGACCTCGACACCTATATGATACGGTCCCCTGTTGATCGATTTCACAATTAATATATGCTTGCAAATATACACGGTCAACAAGTAATAAAGTGTAAGTAGAGTATCGTTTCCACGAGGAATTATTTAACAAAAATTACCAAGTACTAACTTGTAACCAAATTAATTTTATTTAAACAAATAATTTAAGATTATGAATTAAATTATTTAAACAAATTACTACTAATTACCACTAGTTTAAAGTCAGATTATAGAGATTTAAGATCACAACTTCACTTATTGCGCTTCACTTAGGCTAATACACTTTTCATTAATTATGCTCACTATTCTGAATTTTTAATTAAGAACACATCAAAATCTATGACCATCTTTTGATGCACCATAAACAAATCAACTTAAATCTATAAATGATAGAATTAAGAAGAACACCCTGATTAACTAATTTACCTTATCTCTATGTGAATTATAATTAAAGAGGATTTAAAGCCTAAGTTCTTTATCAGATTACATGCGGTATATATGTATATCTCTATCCTAGACACAAATCATGAATTGCAACACCATGCAGAAAATAGAGTCGCATGTTATTATGATCAGCTCTAAACTCATAATCCATCTCTCGAGTTCATATATATTATCATAGTAATTGTTAGCTATGCAATTAATCAATTAAGTCCAAATCACAATAGAAAATCCCTTAAATAGATCAAAATAATTAACAAAGAAGCATGCTAAAATAAGCTACACAATAAGATCTGTTACAATCTTAAACAAGAGATTTAGTTCATTATCATTGAATTAAAACCAAGAACCACAACTGAATAAACATTCAAGATACAAAAATAGAAGATAAAGAAGAGGATTGAATCTGTAGACGAAATCCTTGAGTATCCCCTTCAGCTCCTGCAATGAATCCTTCGCGCTCCCTCAATTGCTTCAATCTCCAAATCTAATAAAAACTAGAGTTTTGACCCAATCTACTCTAATCTAATGGAATGGACTCCTCTAACCCTTGTGGATACTCGGCCTTTTATATCCCTCTTCATATATCTTTTAGTCCTCTTTAAAGTCCTTCAAACCTTCAGCCCAAACAACTCCTTTTTAGACTCAACTTCTAAAGATATTTCTTTCTTCATGATAACTCCACCCCGGCGGTGTTTTTCTACTAGAGAACTCCGCCCCGACTCATGAACAGTACTAGAAATTAAAAAAATGCCATTAAGCTCCATTTTTCATATTTTGACCTTCCGAAGCCATTTCCTACAACACAAACACAAATATAAGCAAAATGACACTAAAAATACTTAAAGTTAACAAAGAATTAAGCCTAAAAGATGTCCAAATCGTAGGTATAAAACCCACTCATCATCCCCTGTCTGGAACCTTTCATTTGAGATCATATGTGATGCCTCTAATTATGCAGTTGGGGCAGTTTTAGGTCAGAGAATTGATGAAGTCCTTCATGTGATTTACTATGTAAGCAGAACTTTGAACGATGCTCAACTCCATTACTCCACCACAGAGAATGAGTTGCTAGCAGTCGTATTTGCTCTAGACAAGTTTAGGTCCTATCTTTTGGGATCTAAAGTCATTGTTTATTCAGATCACGCTGCTTTGAAATACTTATTTTCTAAGACAGATGAGAAGTCGCGGCTAATTCGATGGGTCCTTTTGGTACTAGAGTTTGATTTAGAGATTAAAGATAAGAAGGGAGATGAGAATGTTGTAGCAGACCATCTATCTAGGCTTATAGTTAAATTCTCAAGTGATCCTTTGCCTATAGCTAAGACATTCCCTGATGAATAGCTTACACATGTTTCCCAGTCACCTTTGTATACGGACATTGTTAACTATCTTGTCACACATGATGTGTCAAATCATTAGTCTAAACAAGATAAGTGTAAATTCTTGTCCAAAGTGAATCACTTTTATAGGGATGATCCCTATCTCTTCAAGTATTGTCCTAATCAGGTAATTAAGAGGTGTGTCCCTGAGGAGGATCAAATGCAAATTCTCTCCTTTTGCCATAATCAGCCGTGTGAAGGCCATTTTAATGGAAAAAAGACAACTGCTAAAGTTTTGCAGTGCGGATTTTATTGGCCTTCCATGTTAATTTCGCGATGCATATGCCTATTGTGTTGCTTGTGAGAGATGTCAAAAGTTAGGTAGTCCCACGTGACGAAATATAATTCCCATTTATCCCATTTTGATATTGGAGATATTTGATGTGTGAGGGATAGATTTTATGGGACCCTTTCTTAACTCAATTAGCAATCTCTATATTTTGGTAGTCGTTGACTATGTGTTAATGTGGGTTAAGGCTATTGCGTGTATAACAAATGACCACAAAGTGGTGGTTAAATTTTTGAAAGAGAATATTCTTGCACGATTCGATACACCCCACACTATCAGTAGTGATGGGGGGGGGGGGTTACGCTTTTGTAATAGACCATTTATTGACCTAATGAAGAAGCACAGAGTGATTCATAAAGTGTCAACTGCATACCATCCACAAACTAGTGGGCAAGCTGAAATTTCAAATAAGGAGATTAAGCATATCTTAGAGAAGACGGTAAATCCAAATAGGAAAGATTGGTCTCCGACTGACAGATGCTTTGTGGGCATACCGTACTGCGTACAAGACTCCCATTGGAATGTCTCCCTACCGCTTAGTATATGGAAAGGCATGCCATCTTCCTGTTTAGTTGGAACATAGAGCTTTTTGGGCGGTTAGACAACTTAATTTTAACGTCAACCAAGTAGGAAATCATAGAAAACTTCAAATTGCTGAGTTGGAAGAGATAAGGAATGATGCTTATGATTGTGCAAAATCATACAAGGAGAGGATGAAGAGGGTGCATAATCAAAAGATTCTTAGGAAATCTTTTCACCCTAGCTAGAAAGTTCTTCTATATAATAGACTACATCTATTCCCAGAAAAATTAAAGTCTAGATGGTTTAGTCCTTTTATAGTCCAGCAAGTGTATCCTCATGGGGCCATTGAGATTCAGAATCAAAGATGATTCTATGTTTAAAGTGAATGACCATCGTGTAAAACCATTTTCGGAGTTGAAAAATCCAGAAGTTGAAGTTATGTTTCTAGAGGATCTTGTTTATCGGGATTGATTTTGAGGCCATGATTCATGTATATTATTTTATATTTGGATTTACTAGTTTGCTTTTCTTTGTTCTATTTCTAACAAAAGTGCGGGATTATCTCGTTGTTTTGAGCTTTAAATTCGAAGTCATTATCTGTTCAAAAACTTTGCAGTAGTTCATATTTAGGTGATATCCTTCCTTTTCTTATTTACTGGTCTTTATACATTGCGGACAATGTAAAATTTAAGTTGGGGGGATTTATTTGCCTTATTATTCCATGCACTTCACATATGACACTTTGTTAGAATATGAGCAAAAAAAATTTAGAATATTAAAAAAAATTGCAATGGTTCTTGAGCTGATATTGAGTTTCTCTTTGTCTAGCTAATGTAATAACAATAATGCATTCGTCTTAATGCTTTACATGTGTATTCTTAGTTCTCATACTATTATTATTAAGAGAAATTTTTATGATTTCTAATCTCATTTTATTTGAGCACTTAAGACCAAATGCACGACTATATGGATGAGTGAGTATAAATTAAAATTTCTTGAAAAACTTAAATGCGGAGACTAAGTAACCTGTGAGTATTTGAGCCAATCTTCCGATTTGAGTATTTTTACATCAACTTTAATTTTTTTGAAAAGCGTATTTTGTTGAGTAGTCTCATTATTCGTTACTTTGATTGAACACTAGAAAGATATGTTCATGAAATGTAATTTCTTTTAAAGGATTTCTAATATTGCTTGAACTGAAGAACTTTAGACCTTAGGAAGTGACTTAGGCCATCTTTGGTAGCTGATATATAAGCCTAATCCCACCTTTAAATATGTACCGCTAGTCACCTTTCGAGCCTTTTTATGTAGCCTTTCTTTGGTAGCCCGATATCCTTACCCTACTCCAATTTGGAGTGTAAACCATATTTATGGCCTATCCTTTATCTAATGATGTGTTGTATTCTTTTATGTATGAGCAATAGTGGAAAGTGAGCTTGAAAAATCTAGAAAAAA